>JAUMHL010000021.1:20179114-20207103 GCA_032362345.1 Sandelia bainsii | reverse complement strand
ATGTTATAAAATCTGCTTTTCTTTCACAAACATGGTCATTTCTATGTGTGTCCAAACTTTTGACTGGTAGTGTACATTCTGTTCCAAATGCATTATCTTGCATAGTAAGAATGTAGATTGAAAAGGAACTTTATGATACTAAAAAACTAAACTAGAAATGTACCTGTTTCCAGTATGCCCTGATTAAGGTGAAGACAAAACCTCGATCCATGACTGACAGCAAGTCATTCAGAAAGAAGGCCAGACTAGTGTTTAATCTCTCCACCAACTCCAGATCCTGTTTAGAAGAGAAACAAGTGTCTTAAAAAAAGTTTCTAAATTTGTCAGTTTGAACATGATTTTTGCTTTAATCCACTGTGTAAAGTCAATGAAACAAACGAGTTGAATTCATATATGACATACCTTGGAAGCACAACACAGTCTCTAGTCTAAACTGCCATGATATACAAATATTGCTGATACCATGAGATCGGGTTATTAGTTACCTTCTGGAAGCGAGACACAATGTCACCAGCAATGGTGCTGACCAGGGCTGTAATGTCATCCATGAAGCGCTCTGGGAAACGGTTCTTCCTCAGTGACTCTAAGCGGTCAGTGAAATACAGGTGGTGGATAATGCTCTTCACCTGTGGATAGGGTACAAGAAAGGATAGTCTTGAATTTTACAAAAAAATGCTTTACTGTGATAGCTGATTGGAATAACGTTTTCTTCCAGGATTCTGTTTCTTACCATCAGTTCAAAGAAAAACCAAGCCTGCTGTAGGGCACCCTCCCTGACGCTTCCACTGCTCACCACCCACTGAAGGGCCAACTCCTCATGGAAGAGCTGAGTACGAAGGTAGAACATGAGAAGACAAAGTGGTGTCGAAGGAGAGACAGAGAGAGAGAAAGAGAAATAGAAATAGGAAGCAATAGAACCAGACAGAGAAGGTATCACTATCTCAACTTAAAATACATATTTATAGGTCTGCATATTGTACAATGGTTTCAGAAAGTATCCAAAGCCTTTCACTTTTTGCACACTTTGTGTTGATTTATTTTTAGATGGATAAAATTATGGTTTTTCCTCATCAATCTACACTCAATAATATATAATAAAGTAAAAAACATAGGTTTGTAGCAAATGTATGCTGAAATCTCTCATGTACAAAAGTGTCAAGGGACAGAACAGAGGGAAAGATTAATGCATCCAAACACAGAGAGGAGCTGGAAAAAACTACTCTGGAGTGTTTGTCACCTGAGACTGGGTCAAAGGTTAAGCTTACAGCATAACGGTCAGGCTGTTGGAGCTTCAGGGGAACTGTCAGGAGGAATGGAATAAACTTATATACAAGGACGCAATGCTTGCAGAAACTTGAAGAGAAATTAATACTCAATACTTTAGTATACAAGAGGTTTCATTTTTTGCTTTTGAAATCAAAAGTGAAGGGGTCTGAATTCTTTTTGAAGCAACTGTATAAATTGAAAAAGGGTGGTGGGCTTGCCCCAGATTCAAATTAACCTGGTGGAAGGTTATCAGTTTTGGAAGTAAAAATTGTATTAACACTCGCTATATGAAGGAATAATACAGTCCAGTAAAGGCCCTGTGTCCTAACACTGCAAATTAAGTTGATTAAAGATAAAGTGTCATTAGGGGTTACAAAACCAGATTACCAACTCTATACTCTATACTACAAATCTACATAAATACATTTAAAATTAAAAAACAGTCACAAAAATATAATCATCAATCCTGCGCAACAATTTCAGCTTTTTGAAAACGATAAAAAAGTGCACTCATTATCAACATGCGAATGGAAGAATTGTGTAGCCTTATAATATATGGCTGAAATATATTTTCTCTTTTTATACACATAGGAAAATCTGTTTTTCTTAATTTTTATTATTATATTTTAGTATTATATTAATAACTTTTTGTTGCATTTTTTGTGTGTTTTTATGCAAAACCAACAAACAGTCTGGCTAACACAGACTCTAGACCTGATTCTGGCAAGTCTTCCCTAATCTTATTGACATAATCAAGATATTTAATTCATTTTAAATCTGTATATTATGTAAGTGCTGTCTAACTAAACACATTTATTTTCTAAATCTTTTGCAGATTTTATTTACTAGAAATGCCATTTGAGGAAACTAAAAAATTTATTCTGATAGCTAACTACTTAACAAATGTTTGCACTTCTGGTACATTGCCTCTGCCAGTTTAGGGGTGTATTTAATCAAAAAACACAATTTACACTCAGGGCCTGATTGAATGGTGCACAACGATGACTTCCCAGACTACGTGGATACAACTTACTGTACCACACAGTCGGCGTTAGCCAGACTACAACCAAACGTCATGTCACATCAAAAAATCCTCGACACATTCAGAGCAAGAGGCAGATCAGAGACAATGAGCATTCAACAAGACTCCACAACCACCAAATACAACATTAACCAATCCAGAGGCACACATCCACAGACAAGACAGATGAGGAGGCGAATAAATAGGTAGGCGGGGTTGGCTCCTCCCCCAGTGCAGTAGCTCTACCTTTTTTGTGGGTAACCGTCCTGTTAAAGTTTGCAAGAAACTGGCGCTCTCAGTGTGCGAAGACATGCGATTGCCACAGCGCTCCATGGCCTATGGGTGGGATGAATGGAACGGTGACAACAAGGTTAGTGGAGAAGCAACAAAAGCGTGGAGTTGCACCTTTATCCACAGCACACAGGGAAATGTGTCTGCTGGGTCACACGCATCCACACTACACACTTTTGTGATCTCTTGCACAGATTTGTCACACATGAAAACACAAAACAGACACAAGACAGGGTCACAACAAGAAAAATGTTGCACCCATAATCTAAAACAGACATAAGCATTGGTAGTTTGATTGATTTAAAGGATTATTCAAAAGTGGCTTCAGTAAGGGGGATGAGAACATGTCAAAACAGAAGACTGATTTGCCTTCTTGATGTTACAGCATGATTTGCTATTCTCCATCCTTATAGGGTCAATATAATACTACATATATATATAAAATAACGTACGGAAAAACCAATACAGTATAACATTAGTAACAGTATTTTAGTAGATATGATTAACAATGTTGTATTGCATGTCTCTGTAAATGTAGGCATATTCAATTTAGTGTAGTCATCTAGTCTGTGATTTCATGATTACAATATGCTAAATGTTATTTTGCTTCTTGATATTATTCATATAATTGTATGTATAAATTAGCAAATAACAAATTCCTATGTCATGACAACTTAAAGTGACGACATAACATCATACAAAGATAAAAATGAAGCTGACAAACACATATTCACACACACAGATATACCATGCTCTATGTGAATGCTTTGGAGGGTGAGTAGAAAGTCATGCAGGGATATGTGGGGACTATGGAGTTAAAGCAGTGACTGTGAAAAACTATTGAAAGCAGAAATTATTTGAAAAAATAATACATGAAATCAAATTAATGCAAAAAATGAATATTTCTAACACTACTCTTTTTCTCCACCGCTCAAACATCCTCTGTGAGAAAGATTATGTTTTAGTCTTAAGTTTAACAATTACTGTCCATCGTAAACCCAAAATAATAGGTAATAATGAGATGTAAAAACGGGAGGACAAAACTATCAGAAATTGCATCCAACTATTTTTTGGTTCCAATTTCTGAACTTTGGTATCAATTAATGTCTGCAATATCTGGATTTAGAATATGCATGTTTTCCTAAAACTAGTGAGAAAAAGAGAGGTGCTAGATGTGATAAGTAAAGAAGGATGACACCTAGCATGACAGGTAGCGGGTCATGGAGGCGGCTGTGACTCCCATGTATGGGATCATGGGAGAGTTGTAAGTTGTAGTTGTATAAATATACCAGAATACTGTAATATTCTGAAGTTTTGGTCTTCTTTGTCCTTGCACTAGACTTTGTGCATGATTCAGCTGTCTCCAGTTTAGAAAAAACACGTGAAAGGTATTGCCAACCATAGATGAGTGACTATAAACTCTAAACAATCGGCTTAATCTATAAATGATGGATGTGGTTGTGAGAACATAAAAAATAGAATATAAAAATGAAAATCTTAACAAGAATAAGGATTGCCCCCATGCCCCAACAATCACAGTCCTATCAACACCTTTGGCAAACTATACAAATAAACCAAAACTCCAAATATCCCAGTATCCCTTTAAAGTGAATAGGGTGAGTTCATTTCATAGTGAGGCAAAGTGGAGGACGGGGCATTTATAAAACCACCTGCATGGTTTCTGGAGCGGAACCAGGGCTGGATCCCCAGGGGGCACTCTTATAGCCCATGGTGTGCACCCACGAGTTGGAGCGGTCTAAGCCCTAGGGGTGCCAAGGTCAAAGGACACAAGGCAGGCAAGAGGCAAGGGAATGAGCGAGCAGCACGGGGGAAGGAGGAGGGAAGGAATAATGACAGGTTATAGAGATTCAAAGGTTAGGACTGCTGGAAGATGCCAAGGACTCAAAAAAAAGGTTAGCTGTCAGTAAATTAAAAATCCAAATCATCACCACAGAAGAGCAAAGCACATAGGTTCTCTCTCCCTTTCTTTCTGCGTAAGAAATAACTTCCCCTCCCTCAGAGACAACAGAAGAAAGGTTCAGTTAGGTATTAGCAGCAAAGGAAACATTCATCAAACAGAGGGCTGCATCCATCATACTACGGTTACAAGTTCAGCAAGAGCATTAGAAAGGGCACAAATCATCCACTCACTGCTCAGATACATTTTAGGTTAAATTAAAACATACTGCATGAATGTTTCAAGTGGCAAACCACAACTCATACCAGACAAAATACATGAAAAAAGATCAAATAAAGGAATACAATAAAAAAGGAACAAAGAAAGTCAGTAGAGAAAAACAAGACTATGCTATTGTTAACGCTTTTACAACAATGTAACTTGAAATAATTTACTGTTGTAGCTTCTTACAGCACCTGCTTTACTTATGAGAATGTTAACTAAATGTCTCATGTGTCTTTCACAATCTGCACACACTGAGCATTGTACAGTATGTGCAAGTGTGTTTGTGTGTCTCAGGTTGCTGTTACAGCAGTTAGAGAGATAAGATGTCCAAGCTTATGGGTCACTGTGCATATAGAAAGTTTCTCTTGCTGTTGGTTAAGAGCTATACATTCAGTACCATCACCCATCACTAAGTTAGTCTAAAATCTAGTGCTGTGAAAAAGTATTTGCATGTCACACTTAAATAATTCAGATCATCAATACTTTACTAAACATTGTTTGATGACTTTACCTTGCTGCCAATGATGGAGCGGACCTCATCATCAGGAGAGGTGGGTGTACCGGAAATGTCAGGGTTACTGTTACTAAGGCTGCGAGAGCGGTTCAGGTTGAGGCTGGCTGGTCGAACTGCTGAGCGAGCCATGGTGGCATAGTGAACGGAGCCTCCCAACCCTCCTGGGCCTAAGAAGGAGGAGTATGGGACAACTGGGAATGTGATCAGAGTAACTACACAAACACAACATTTCATCTTGAATGTTAACAACACCAATAGTAGTTCATAAATAAATGCATTCATACGCGATTCTAGTTACATCAAACAAAAAATACGACTCGGCAGTGGATGGTTTACAAGCTAATACCAAAGAAATGTAGGAAATCATGTCTTCTACCACACACCAAATGCTTAACAAAAATGTAATATGAAAAAAGAATCACATGTAAATTATTTTTTCAGAGAAGAACAATTGCACACAGGTTAAGATGTACAGCAATGGAACATATGTACCTGTTAAGGATGAGTTGGGGTCTGTGTTGGACAAGCAGAAGACAAAATGGATGTGGAAGATAAAACAAACAAAAGATTAAAAAGAAACAGAAGAAGAGAAAATATGGTAGGTTTGATCAAAAACACCCGGTAACAGCGAGCTGGTGGTTGGATGAAGATAACTTAAAAGGAGAAAACAGAACAACAAATGAGAATATAGATAAATGGGAGGAGGTTTACTGTATTGAATACCTGGCGATGGCGAGTTGGGGTCAGTGCTGGGCAAGCGGAAGACATAATGGATATAAGACGACAGCAGGCTGTTGCGGCCATGCATGTCCTGGCTTGTGTCGAGGTACTTATGAAGCCGGTTCACTATGGATGCCATAACCTCGAAGGATGCCTGGCCCAGATTCACTAAACACACAGACACAGTGGTAAAGAAACTTAAGCACACAGCAGGCAGCAGCCGAGCTACTGTGGACTACTCTGGGGCAGTTCCTCTAAATGCAATATCATACCTATCTGTCCAGCAATGACCGGTGGTCGCACTACAAGCAACACCAGTTTGTCAAGTAGGAGATGAAGGAATCGAACCACTGGCTCCAGCTGGGAAGAGTTAAGAGCTGCAATGCTTGACTTGAGCTCAGCTTCCAGGTTGTTCTCCATGATGCGCATATCTCCTATCCTGACTGGGAACATGTGCTCATCCAGGGCATGTACCAAGGCAAAAAACTTATCCAGGTATTGATCCTGGAAGGACAGAGAGTGGTAGAGATAGGGGTGAAAAGGGGAGAACAGAACACAAAAAAGTCACAAAGAAGAAGCAATCAAAATTAGAAAAAAACAACAACATAATATTCAAGTTAGAGAAGGGTGGAGGAAAAAAAGTGAGAATGGACTCAACCAACAAAAGTAAGCCTGGATCTACTTGTCTGCAACTCTAAGCCAGCAAGTTGGTTCACTGAGTGGAAACCGCAAAACGAACATTACTACAAGAACACTGTGGAATCCACCAAGTTTAATCTGCGCCAGGAGCAATGATTTATGAGCACATTAGTCACAGTCAGGCTCCTGGGGACCACAGTCAAGCCCTCCACACCACAGCTGACACAGATGGAGTAGACCTCAGTAAATTACTGGCGAGGTGAGCTTCACCCAGTAATGAACTAGTGTTGGGAAAGAATTGCTGTCTAAACACTGTGTGGTTGTTTGTCTTAACTTCAATTGAAATTTCTGTATTTGTGATGCGTCTGAAACTGATTTTATGGCAACTATTTTTATAACAAGTCCTCATTATAAGGTCCTATACCTGAAACTCTCCTTGTTTAGTTATATTAAGGTTTCCATCAGAAATTTGCTTCTGCTCACATATTTACAAATGGTATCAACAACAAAGACAGGACAGGATGGAGGATGAGAGATGATGGGAGTTTATTACAAAATTACCCTAAATGCTGTTAGCATAATACAATATTGTTACCTGTGTGTGGATGGTTGAAACAGCCACAACTTCCACATTGAATACTCCTCTATGGTTGTCGACCCACTTCATCCCTGGGAGTGGAACCTTAAGGACAATAATAATACTTGAGCAAATCTGTACCACACTGACAAAATGAACATTAGCTTAGGACTAAGGACAACAGCTCCTTACCATGCATATAACATTAATGAAGTTCTGAAATTAATTTACTTGTTTTTCTTAAAAAACACTGTCTTACATCTGGGGAGAGAACAGAGTAGGATTGTGGTGGTTTTTCCAAAGACACAGGCAAACAGAAGTGTCCCGTTCGTAGTCGCCCATTCTGCAACATTGGGATCCACTGGAAAGACAGGTAATGACAATGTTAATATTTTTAATTGAATACTTATTTTTAATTCAAGGTTTCAAATCTGCACTTTTTTGTAAAATGTTATGTGTGTTGCTTAAAATGCGTGAAAGATGTTGTGACTGAGAGTGCAAGTGCCTCTTATTTATAATTACAGTATGAGCCTCTGTGGTTGTCATGGCGGTACCAATGACTTGTTACATACCGTGTATCCCACAGGGGTCTCCAAAGGTGTGTTCTGCTTCTGCTGGCAACTGACATGATAAAAGGTGAAGAGAATGTGGTGGTGGTCTGACAAGGAGGCAGGCAACTTGATCTTGATCTCATCATGGAAGTCCGGGGATCTGATGACAGAAATTAGTAAAGATAATTTAGGACCAAGTGTAACAGGCTGTTATGGAGACAATCACTCTAACTAGATTAGTTTCCAAACTAGGTAAACAAGATAAGGCATTAGGTTCAGGCTGGCGTTTCACAGACACTGCACTGAAGCTTGAAAGTTCTAATAATATCCACACATCATAATTCACTTGAGCTGAAATCTTTATATTCCCACAGGAGGAAACTTTATCTTCAAGCCAATGCCCAGAAACAAACAACCCGCAACTACAGCCAGCGCATCAACAAACCCAACTTGCCTCAAGGCTGGAACTTGTTAAAACTGCTTAAAAGGGTCAGAGAAAAGCCCCCATTTCTCATGGGAACTAAGGTTTTGGTTTTGAACCAGAAAAAAAAAGAAAAATCCTAGAGGGAAAAACAGTACTAGGTGCAACTTTATCTCAGTTAAAACCATAATGGGTTATTGGTGCAGATTTATTAAAGATTTAGTATTGTCTATGTGTTATTTTAACAATTGTGAAAAGAGAAATACTGTGCCATTTCCGAATTAAACACAGGCTATAAGTTACCATTTCATATAATAACTTCTACAGGATGAGTCCTAAGGTCCTGAAGCATGATTGTCCTACTCACAACGGTATATTATTCATAGATTGACTCATGTTAAGTCTTGGAGATTTGACCCCTGACCCATGACAAAACCACTGGGTCTCATAAAAACACATAATAGTGGTGATAAAATATTAGAGACCCCTTAGGTACTTATGTAGAGGTTAAACAAACTTGTGCCAAGGACACTACTTTGTATGTATGAATATATAATAACAAATTATTCATTAAATGCAGTCAATGGTTGGGTAAGCTATTTACTAATTCTATATATACACACATTATAATTACAATATAATCTAATTGTTATAAATAATTATACTGTAATAACTACATAACAGTATTTCTTAGTATGAGCTTGTGCTTTCACTTATATTTGTGTAAATGCAATTTCATCCACCTTTTCAGCCCTCACTCAAAATTTCACTAAAATTGACTAGTTTCTTGATTGCTTCACACTATAGAGACTATCCTAACCAAAAGACGCTAAATGCACTTACCTGTTATGATACACCACAGCAGTGTAGGCCTCTTTAGAAAAGTCTGCACAGCTGGACTTCCCAAATATCACCTGGTGGATAAAAAATAAAGAGTTATTATAAAGAGTTCTGACTATGTCACCACATAAGTACTTGGTAGCATGCACATCACAGCTTTTTCTATAGTCTATATGCAACTACATTAATCTGCATATCCTACAAGTGCTGTTCAATGGCAACTAGACTGCATTATGCATTAAGCTGCATGAAACATCACACTGGTAAGGTAAGGTAAAATGCTTAGTCTTCAAAATACAGTGATAACATTTAGCTAAGAAAAATGGTTTATCTTATAATATCTGATCATGGTGTACCGGCATTGCATTGCTTGGATCCTCTCCATTCATAAATTGCACTTTTACTGTGATGTTGCGGGCAGAGCCTTGGCGGTTGGCAAAGTTAAGACTCTGAGGGTTCACGTACAGCAGATTCCTTAAAAACACAAATATGTGCACAGACACAAATACAATGAAAACAAGGTACATCATTAATTAGATCAGTAACAGTGTCAAAGAAACATGACAATTGATAAAATGCTTGAGTTAATGACTGAGTTCATATATCTCGAAAATGTAAGAGATAATACTGACAAAAATATGCATTACACAAAAGCCTTTTAATATGTAATCACTATGGAAATATAAAAGGATTATACACATTTTTATAA
The DNA here is from genome assembly GCA_032362345.1 of Sandelia bainsii. Lineage (NCBI taxonomy): Eukaryota > Metazoa > Chordata > Actinopteri > Anabantiformes > Anabantidae > Sandelia > Sandelia bainsii. The sequence continues at coordinate 20,197,372 of JAUMHL010000021.1, read as the reverse complement.
TATACAGGTGAGATTAACATCCAATTCACTTCTCATGATATTACTTATAGTAATTTTCGTCAAATGTGTGTAATCCATGACTCCATAAAGTGGTTGACCTAATTAACTGGCAGTTACATCAGATTCAAGGCCGCCATGGTAGTTAAACCATTCTCTGATTGGTAAATACAGGAGGTTTGGCCAGTCAATAATCATCAGAGGTGCAACGTAAAAGTCATAAGGTATTTTTTTCAGAAGAGGTGGGAAGAAAGGGGGAGGAGTGTTTGATTCACTATAAATGGCAACTGTTGGTCTAGAAAGATAGCTGATAATTTCAGAGTTGCAATGAGAGTTTGTTATCCACCTCAGTCATAGAATGCAAAGCTGGTAAGAAGTAGAGGTGGTACAATGGCATTCAACATCATGGAAAACAATTTAAAAAGTACTTGCTGATCAGAAAACATTCTCCTGGGATAAACTGTACAGTGGACCTTGGCTGGAAACTTGAGAGCTTAAAAATATTACCTTTTATTTTATGGCTTTGGTCGTTGTTGTTATTGCTGCCAGTATAAGTAATTGTACTGTAATGTCTAAAGTACTGGTTACAACACTTTTGGGAAGGGGGAAGAGGTCCAAAAATAGGAAGTGTAAAGTATCTGGGGAACAGCTGAAAAACCGCAATGACGGAGTTGACTCTGTGGGAGGCAGCCCTACAGAGAACACAGCTGGAAACACAACTGACAAGAAGGCGTGGGAATCTATCTTGTCAGAATTTTTTATTTTGTTACCATCAATCTTACTTGTCCTAACAATTTTTATTGCTTCTTTAAAGTGGCTTGTTGAACTTGAACTGAAATAGACCCCAAGATGACCTGCCTCTGCCAAAGTTCAAATAACCAAATTTGTCACTGATTGGACAGTTCATCTCATCAGATTCAACTGAGGTTAATCAGTACACATGAACAGTACAAATTCTGCATGGAAAATGCTCCCGCTCTCACAGTATACTCCCAGTTGTTACATGGTAGTCACCCACCTTTCCCATTTTGGGTCAAGTGGTTACATAAAGAGTCATCATTGTTCTCAAAGTCAGTGTTTACAAGCTCTAAACATAGATCAGGATAGGTTTCACACCAGTAGACCTGTTGACATGTTAACAGAATAATAACAATTAGGAAATTCAAAGTTTGAAAGTTGCTGAGAAAAATTTAAATTCTCCTCAAAACTGTAACTGTGCAACATAAGACCACATTTCATAGACAGTTCCAACATTATTCATGTTGAATAAACTAGTTGAATTTGAATATTCAATCCACAATTGCAGAGGTTTTGCTTTTAGTTTCACTTCATAGTGTCCTAGCATTATTGGATTACATCCCCCAACACCAGACATTAAAACCCTGTCTCCAGTTTATACCAATTCACATAACATGCCTCAAAATCAATGTGTGTGATATACAGTATATGTCACAAAAATAATGGAACTAAACAGTCATTTCAGAGTGAAAGTTAAGGTAAGAAATGAAAACAATCTTGAAATTATAGTGCAACTCGGCCCTAGTCTTAAATTAAAAATCTCATTAAATGCTTAAGAATTTTTCCATTCAGCAAAAGTCATCTCTATAAGGTGCTACAGTGAGTCCTGAATGTGGATAGATTCGTCATGTGATCAAAACAAAAGGATGACAGCTGTGAAATGGCATGCAGCCATGACACAGAGCAACTCATAGTCAACATAGCGGGTGATCAATGCATATAATTAGATGGCTAGACCAGGTACCATGGGATCATTTTGGGAATTACTGATCATAGGGATAACCACAATCAGCATGAGGTTGTTTACCATCGTAAGTGAAAACTCCACTGGAAGTTTTAGTATGGATATAATGCCAACTCCACAGAAAAAAGGCCCCACCAGGCCAGGTTAGGTTAAAAGTCTTCAACCTGTTGCTATGAACCCACAGCACTAACCACTGCAGTGAAATTAAGGATACTGAATATCACTACCAGTTTTACAATGATTCTGGTTCATTCCCTTTGTCCTCAACAAGTTTTTTCATTTAAATTAATGCAATAATCATTTAATTTGCCATACAAAGCAACTGATAAGCTACAGTACATGTATTTTCAATACATAGATGCCTCTGAGAAAAAGAACCAATTGTAAGCTCTGATTTACCAACAAATGGAATGGAACAGCAATTATTGGGTCTGGAACTTTTTTTTATTTTAAACCATATAGCAAGAGCACATGCTGAAGCTACATTCCTTACTTAACAGTTAGAAACCACACAGCATGAACTGAGTATTTATAAACCAATGAAATACTACACCAAGTCATTTCACTGATTAGTTCCTCTCTGTCTACAGCTAAAGGTGGACATATTTCACCAACACTGCAAGTCTGTATGAAACAACTTACTAAGGAATTCCCATAAAGACTGTTTTTCTGTGACAATACTCAGTGCACAGGATCGTTCCCTTAAAAGCTGCAAACTAACCAGAAAACAATATATTGTATTCCTCATTCCATGTGTGATGCCATTAAAAATATCACACAAGTTATGACAAAGTAAAAAAAATGACAAGGCTGCGCAATGAAACCAAGATGATGAGTACACACTGTCCAAACACTCCAACATCATTCATGCCTGAGAAGCTCAATCCTGGCAGACATGACAGACCCACTCCCCTTCCCACACAAAAAGGGAAGAAGGGAAGAGAAAGAGAAAGAGTCTGGTGCTAGGCTGATTCAGCAGGATGCTAAATCAAGCCCAAGAACATTAATTACACACAGCATTATCAATCAGAGAAAAGTGTGTGCAGGGTTATAAGGTTTGAAACTGATCAGACTGACAATCCATCAGAAACCTGTGATGGCCATTGTTGGACACAGTTTTTCTGCTGATCAGCTAAAACTGCAACACAGATGGAGGATAGTGTAGGGTAGGGTAGGGTGTGGTATGGAGAGGGGATTGGGGTTAAATGGGCAGTACAGAAGGGGGGTTGTATATATCATTTTGCTCACCACTGTGATTTGTTTGTTCGGGAGAGGGAGGGCTTGAGGGGGATTTGAGAGGAGGTGGGGTACAGAGCTAAAACATAGAAAGTTTAATGATCAGCTAATCCCCCCTCCTCTACTGAGAGGGCATTATATAACACAGGGCAGCCTGCTGCTCTCACATCATTTCAACAGCAAGGAAGTCTAGGTTATAGGCAAGGGGAGCAAAAAGAGAACAGCACATCGCTGAGGAGAGCAAGAGCAGCAAAGCACTATTTTAGAAGATTACTGCTATTCCACAATACATGATTGGACAAGAAAAAACGATGAAGTTGTTTTGCTTGTTGTTGCTCCTAGCTAATTCCACTGTGGCTGTTCCACTGGAAACCACAGGTAGAGACGAGCAACCAACCCTGACCTCCCAGTCCTTTATCACAGAACCAAGCCCAACCGAGGCAAAGTCTCGCTTTGCCATGTTGGACGATGTCCGCCTTCTCGCTAATGGTCTCCTTCAGCTAGGACAGAGTTTACGGGAGTTTGTCCACAAGACCAAGGGCCAAATCAACGACATCTTTCAAAAGTTGAACATTTTTGACCGCTCTTTCTACCAGCTCTCAGTCGTAACATCAGAGATCAAGGAGGAAGAGGAAGAGCTGAAAAAGACCACCAATTTCTTGAAGGCCAACAATGAGGAGATCAAGAACTTGTCCCTGGAAATTAACTCCAAAATCAACAGCATCCTGCAAGAGCGTATACAGCTACAGAGCAAGGTGGGGAGCCTAGAGGAGAGGTTGAAAGGACTGTCACAGAGCATGGCCCCTGCTGACCAGCACAGCGAAATCATGACACTCAAGGTAAGCAACCAATAATTATCCTCAAGCAGTTCCTCCGAGTACCTTATTTACATCATGGATTTTATGTGCACAGCAAAATATGTGAAAAGTGAGCAATTAAACATCACCAAATGTTTCTTTAAAATCAAGTTAACAATGGAAATGCATTTAATGAACTGGATAACCATCAATGTAATACCTTTACCCATTTGTTGCATTATTGACTTTAACTCTACTTGAATGCTGTCAAAATACAGTACAGGTGGCACACGGACTATAGAATTGCACAAACTGCATGCATTGGCAGAATGAAAGTAACTTAACTCAAATAGTTTTCTGTTGTGTTGTTGCATGATTAGTAGCATGTCCATTTTGCCACTGGTAAAAATTCACAATTCTACTAATTAACATTGTGTAGATATCAATATTCAGTTGCTGTATATAAACTCTCTGAATGGCATTTTTAGGAAGTGATTGAATCTCAAGAAAAAACTATCACCAATCTGCTGAAAGCTGTGAGGGATCAGCATGACCAACTTGACCACCAGAAAATCAAGATTAAAAACCTGGAGGAAAAGGTAGTTCTGCAAGATTTCATCTGCTATCTCTGTAAAACTCATCTGAGATTTGGAAGCTTTGTTTGAAAATTCTGCCTCGGGAATACAGAGAGATATATGCTGTTTTTTAGGGCAGACAACATAATTTATCAACACAAATCCATTTGCATTCTCTTGCAGCTAAGCTATGACAGTTTTCAAGATACAGTCAATAAGGCAATTGATTCAGACCCTGAACCTCCTGATATGTTTGAATATCTGACAGGAAACTCAACTGGCCTGAACATGAAAGGTAAAACTACTAAAGTAATTATATATTGTCAATTCTGCAGGGTTCACCAATACTTTATAAATACATCTGAATAACCACCTAAAATGTAATTTAATACCTAATTTAGAAAATATGGCAATATGATGGAAAGCCAATATGATCTAAAATTATTTATTACATTCCTTATATATTATATTTAAACAGCTCCAGTGACCAAACAACTACAACAATCCTACTTTTAGTTTCAAGTGTATCACACTTCCTGACAGCCTGCAGCGTAGTCACAAACATCCAATGTTTCAATGTTTTCTTAAGTCCTGCAGATACCTTGCTTAAAAAAAAAGTTGAATGCAAAAGGTTGGAAAATTTTGGAGGCATCAACTGTGATTGTTTTCATTATGTTTCAGACCTGCCCGTGGACTGCAGTGAGTTGTTTAACAAAGGAGAGACAAACACTGGAATTTATGTTATCAAGCCTAATGACTCAGAGCCATTCAATGTTTACTGCGACATGGGCTCAGGTGAGTAACACTAGAGCAATCTGTGTTCTCAGGAAAAGAGTCAAATACTGTTTCTCTATTCAAAGACTGTATTTTAGATGACACACTGGTGTTTACATGCTTTACCAATGAAAGGACAAGAAACAAAAACAAAAGGTTATCAATCTAAATAAATACATGAATTAGTTATTCAAAAGAGGAGACAATTGGGTGGATAACCTAGTTCCACATATATGACTGTTGTCATAAATGTGGAACAAAAACTCATGTGTGTTTTGTAAAATAATAACCCAACTTGAAATACATTTCTCGCTCATTCTGTAGATGCAGGTTTGACTGTCATCCAACACAGGGTTGATGGTTCAGTGGATTTTGACCAGACATGGGACAAGTACGAGAAAGGATTTGGAGATCTGGAAAGTGAGCACTTTTTAAAACTCAAGTCTTTTTAAATCTGAATCCAAGTATAGTTTGAAGAGTTAAACAAATATAGCCTAATCCGTACAGATATTTTTGAGAGGGGGCCCATTTGTCAGTACTTCCTGTAAGCCTAGCCATAGGAAATAGTAATCTTTACATATCAGCCCTGAACTGACAAAATGACTTCCTGTATTATCTGAGTACACAGCAAGTTTTGGCAGCTTTCCCTGCAGCACCCACTGGCTACTAATGGCTCCTGTTGCCATTAACTGTAATTGCACCATCCTTTCAGAGCTACCTACTGTGCTGTGAAAAGGTATTTGCCCCCTTCCTGATGAGATGTGTATATATATATATATATATACTTTGTATATTTGTCACACTTAAATGATTCAGAAAATTAATCAAAATGCAGCTAATGAATTAAATAAAAACAGCATTCTGTATTTACTCAAGTTATCAAGTAAATTTAAGTGTGACAATTATGAAAAAAAAATCAGGAAGGGGGCACATGCTTTTTCACATCACTGTATCTAATAATCATATTATATTACATATTATATTATATTACTTATACAACTGACTGCAGCATGGTCCAATTAAGTATGGATGATTCATAGCCTATCAGTGATGAATGTTAATTAATAATAGAAGGTTGTGTGAGACAAGAAACTTTTTGAGATGTCCTGCCAACAGACAGATTAACAGACAAACTTGGGAAGAGTTTCTTTTGTATAAGAAATATCCATAAAAGATAAAAACTAATGTATGTGTCATTCAGAGGATTTCTGGCTGGGCTTAAAGAAGATCTACAGTATTGCAAAGCAAGGAGTTTACATCCTGCGCATTGATTTGGAGGACTGGAAGGAGGAGAAGCATTGGGCTGAGCATCGTTTCTCTCTGGAGGGTCCCTCCAAGGACTACAACCTTCATGTCAGTCATTTCTTTGGTGACCTGCATGGCGCCATGGCCAGCAGCGATGGCATGAGGTTCTCCACCAAAGACAGAAATGACAACAACCACCAAAACCCCAACTGCGCTCGCAATTATACAGGTACAGAGTTTCTCAAAATGAGGGCTTATGTGACCTGTATACTTACCATCATAATAAATAATCCAGATAGACCAATATGTGTCTATTAAACTTTTCCTGACCCGTTGGCAGGTGGCTGGTGGTTCAGTGGATGTGGAGAGAACAACCTTAATGGAAGGTATCTGTGGCTGAGGGCAAAAGGACGCTCTGTAAGGAGGAAGGGGATTCACTGGAAGTCTGGCACAGCGCCCTACAATTCCCTCAAGATGACAAAGATTACCATGCGACCAGCTTCAAATGCTGAAAGCTTCAACTGAATCCCACAATTCACACCTTCTCTAACATTACTGGCATGTTTCACAAGCACTGATAACATCTAATGCTCAGCCAAATAGTTCCATAGAAAAGGAAAGTGAAGTATGACTGGCATTATATATGTCTACAGCACAGAATTCTTTATCTACAACATGAAACTGACCACTTTCGAACACATTTTTGCCTGAGACTGGTGCTGACCATCAGATAACATGTTGAAAAAGTCATAAGTCATAAAATGCTGAACTGTAGCAATGATTTAACCATGCCACGCAGGTTGTTAACCTATTGGGTTCGATCCAGTAACGACACTAGCATTGCTGTTATGCAATATGTGCAATCGCTTGTGAAACAGACTTTATTATATTGATCAGCAACCCGATTCAGAGCTGGCAGCAAAATGTCACAGTGCTACGAGGCATGATGCAGTTAAATTGATTGACTATCATTTCAGTGAACTTTTACATATGACAGTTTCTGTCTGCTAAGCTATTTAAAAGTGCATTTTATCTTTGTGATGCAAAACTATCTTGAATGTTCCCAGGACCCACAGGCCCAAATGCAACCATGTTATTATATAAGGCATGAAGCTGCTATACAGCAAGTAACTGTTTCATGGTAATTTACACTACATCAGCTCCAGTTCCAAGGAAATACATCTATAACGTGGGGACGATGTGATCATTCTTATTCACTACAAAAATATGGAGATACTACACTTTGACAACAGGTTTCTTTTGTTTGTTCTTTTTTTACTCTGAAGTATTTAAGCCATGTTCATACTTTTATATGATTTATGCTGTTACGGTTGGAAAAGCATAATTTCAGTCCATTTCCTGTTATTGAGTCATATTGACTCGTCCATTACTTCAACATAACTAACTGTACTGTAGATGGACCTCACACTAACATGTCACCCTGTCAGAAGCTATGTGTTATAACAAATCATATTTATGAAGAAAAAATAAAAATGATAAAATTACTACATTTTTAATAGTGTCATGATGTTATTTGAATTTTTATAGTTTATATTTACAACTTCAAACCATTTCTTATTATTGTGTCTGCATATATATTGCAATAATAAAAACAGGGTTGCCTGATTAAGTCTAGCTGACAGCAGTGTTCATAAATAGTTTATTTGACAAGTACTAGGTATGATAATGTTAAATCATAAAGATTTCAGAACACATAACTTTTTGTAAATGTAACGAAAAACAATAATATTGAAACTAATAAAAAATTCAACATTATGATTTCCTTTCACCCAGTCCCCCTAGCTCCCTGTGCTGGATCAATTAGGTCTGACATTAGTTAATCTACAATAGGAAGGCACCTGTTATTTGTAGACAAACAAGGCCTGCAATCATGTGACCGTGTCACCACTAACATCTGGCAATAAGAACATCTCTCCAAATGACCTTGACAAAAATAGCAGTTGCTCAGACGGAATATGTACATGGTACACTGGCAGACAGAGGTGAACATTAACAAGCCACAGTGTGACTATGCACAGCTGAAACTGATACTGTACTAAATTCTACAGGATGAAGATGTGTTTGGCGTTCTTACCTAACTACTTACTAACTACTAACTACTTACTACCTTACTAAGTTATGAGGTGTGAGTTTATATCCAGTTCATGAAGCATCTGAAAATTTGTCTATATCCATCTACAGTATATTTTCTGACACTTTTTTATATATTTATAATCAATGGTAAGCCAACAAACTTTCAAAATCCTATAGTTGTTTTATGTAAAATAACATAATATTATAATAAGAAAAAAATAATAATAAAATATTGTGTTTGTGTTGCAACTTATTGACAGGTAATTTGGAAAGATAGCTTTATTTTGAAAAATTACTATACTCCCCATAATAAGAAAGGTAAGAGACAAAAGTTAATTTTTCACACTACAAATCATTTTTTTGTACCTGTATGTGGTGTTTGGCACATAGACGTCCCTTGCAGGAAACTCCAGGATCTCTCTGGTGGGGCGTACCCTGCTGTCTGGGTAAGGTTTAACCTGCTGTAGGTCAGGGGTCAAGCAATAGTGGGGGTTCTCTGGAGCTGGAGAAATGTCCAACTTCAACTGGGCTATGGTGACAGTCACAAAAAACAGAAGGAGAAAAAAGTGAGTGTATAAGTAGTACATCAAGGAGACATAAGGAGGTAATTCATTTGAAGCTAGTGGTTCACGTTTTGTCAGTCATGATGCCAATTACAGATGAGCAGCAGGTCACCAATAAGATGAAGAAATTAAAAGATACTGTTCTGATATATGTACCCGTTATTGGTCTGAGTCTCCTCAGAACTGAAGAAGGTCTTCTCATGTCTGCTAGAAACTTATACAAGTCCTCATCACTCAGCCTGTCGCCCTCCTATTCCGTACATGGATAAAAAAAGTAAGGAAAAAAGAAAATATATCATCTTACAAGCCAAGCAGTGCATAAAACTCAAATAGTTCAGACTTTTGTGTGCATTTAGTATTTGTAGCTGTGGAAACCTGTTTGAAGAAGTTGGTGATAGTAAGTGTTGCAGGTCTAAAGCCTGTCAGACTACATGACTCATCTCCACTCGTGGTCCTCTCCAGAGAACGCCTTCCCATGATGCTTGAGTTTCTCCGTTCTGACCATGAGCCTTTTCTCTCTGCACATATGCAAAAAACAGCATTTTAAATCAGCAAACTTTGTTTAATGACAGCTTTTTTTTCTAGGACATGCTACAACAGGTTGTACCGTATTTCTATCTAACAGAACAGATCATTTTTTACATTTTTCTGATCGGTCTAGCAAAATAAATTGCAGCCATCACAGTCAGCCTCAAGAGGTCAAAGGTTAGACAAATACCAAGGCTCAAACTCAAAATAACACACCAATGATCAATATTGCTGGGTACTTTGTTTGGATGTTTTGCTGTCTAAATTTGCTTAACCTGCTGTCTGCTGTCAGAAAGTTGTTTTTAGATAATATTTTAAAGTGTGGTAATGTAATCATATGTCCATGACTTTCATGCGTGACTACCAGGTCTGTTATGGTCCCTGATAACTATGTGAGACAATGAGGCTGTGGGCAGTTGTGAGCATAAAACCCTGACTGACGTTTTTGGTGCATTCAACCAGATGCTGACATACAGTACATATCTTAATAGTTTATAGGATTATAACAGAAAGTCAGACCTGAGAGGCTCATCTCCAGCTCCGTATCTCTCTCAAGACTGCCAGCACTGTTAACAATGTTCATTAGATGGATAGCAGTCCAAGCAAAGGGCATGCGGTAGCGACCCAGACGTTGGCAGAATTGCTCTGACTGAAGACGAAGCTTCTCCAGCTTCTCTTTATTCTACAACAAAATTTACTTAAGTTGGTTATATTTATGATTTATTTTTAAGAAAATACAGAAACCAAAAACATAAACTGTACTAACATTTCCTTGTTCATTCAACCCATGATTTTACATGTGCAACATTTAGGTGATTAAACCAAATTCTATAATATTTGCCATTCAAGCAATCTTTCAAAGTGACAATACCTTGGTAGCATCTGACTCTTTGAAGACCATGTATGGTTCAGCACATTCTCCAATATCACCTTGCTGCAGTACCTTTTCCAGCTGTGGACAAAGCATGCACAGTTTTCAGTCACCACACTCACACACAGCAAGAAGTGATAAAACAGGACAAAGACTGCCCATCAAATATCTTCCAATCATATTTAAAGTTGGAATGTTGTATTGTTTTTGAGAATAATTCACAGCAACAACAGATATTCTTTTTGAAGGAAGAGAGCACCAGTGTTCCATTTATATATTTATACATTTATATTTTAGTGTTTGTGACCCCTAAAAGCACAGTTTCAGAGGATCTGTGAAATGTTGTGTTCCTATAAAAAGGAATAACAATGAGGGAAAATCAATTAGTAGCAGTTTAAAAGCATTTCTTGAAAAAGTTTTTTTTTCTCCCCCTAAAAACAGGTCTTGTATCATCTGAGAATCAGTGTCCCCTTATATTTGGAGATATGCAGTTTTATTATTAGTTTTGCTATCTTCAAAAGAATATTTGACAAGAAAGAGAAGATGATGTCATAATTTGCCTGACCTTAATGACCAAAAAGACATCCTGGGAGGGGTAAGTGATGGAAAATATAGCAGAGCGTGCCAGTGTAGAGATGGCAGCTGTCTGAATGTGTGGACGCAGCATTGCCTTCGTCTGCTCAGAGTTCAGGTCAAAGAAAAAGTTTTCTGATATCTGCGGGACACACACAAACAAGTAATTATAGAATTATTTATCAAAATAAATGGTAAATGTAATAGCATGACTACAAAATGAGAATCATTAGTTTTCAATCAAAGATTTTTGAGTGAATGGCTCTACAGCCTGATTTCTTTCATGGTGGCAACACAATAACATTTCAGTGACAAACAACTCACTTGTAAAATAATAGCGCTCTTGTTCAGAGCAGCACATATGAGAGATCCACTTATCATGGCAACTACTACCATCTAGTGTTTGTTAGCTAAAGGGGAAGGGAAAGAAGCAGGAATGCAGCACTTTAGAAAGATAGACATTTCCAGTGTATGATTTAAATGCATTCACAAAACCATAACAGGGCAACTACGTAAAATTTTATGGTCCACTCATCAAATTCGTTTGGGCCTCCCAACAATTTTAACAGTTTCCAGAAGTGGCCCAACAACTCAGGGCTGAGGAGGCACTGAGGAAGCATAACAGCTTACCTTTTTCTTTTCCTTGACATCATATAAGGCCAAACTAGCAAATATGGGCTCAATTTCGATCTCAAACCTTCAAGGGGAGAGAAAAAAAAGAGTGGGTCAGCAGAAAGGAGCAGTTAAATAAAATGGGTTAAAGCCTTTCCTTTTCTGAAAAAGCCTGTCCACCACTTACTTCAAGGACAAGCACTTGACAAGTAGCCTCTGGCCAAAGTGTTCTTTAGGTACTTCAGGCACACAGTGGCGCTCAATGGGCTCCTCCTACATATTTGCATGCAATATAACATACAAAAATCAGCACAAATTAGAAAACATGACTGAATTACTGTATGACCCTGCTGTGCTGAAAAACACTTGCTTAATACATGCAAATTTATTTATTACAAAGAAAATAGCAGATATCCTGGGATTGGATTTAAAAGCAAAGATTGGGCTCATTGACTTCCTTGGACTGAGTAAGTCACAAAATTTTATTAACAATTCCAGCACAGGTACAGGAGAATACTTCACCTCATCGAGGGCAGGGTGCAGAGCGAAGAGTTCGCGGTGGCGGTTGGCCTTGCGCTGATCTTCGTTATGCCTGTCAATTTCCTCATTGGGAGCACGGTCAAGCAGGTGAGGCAGGAGGGCATCGGGGAGGGAGTTCTTCAAGTCAAATATGCTGCAGGCCCAGCTGCCACGTGGGGTGTCATCTATAGACATCGACCGTCGCTTCAGGTCATCCTACAAGTCATGAAGAAGTTTTGCAGAGATGCTTGCACAGTATTCTGACAACTATGACTATAATGACAATATAATTCAAGGCTATATCCTTATATCGTCAGTTTGAAAAGTTTCTCAAATGGGGCTCAAAATCAAAATAAATCAAGACATATTTACACCAGGGATGACAAAAGCAAGCAAATCTCAGAGTTGGTGAAAGATCGAGGGCTGCTTGTGGCCTTCATGCCACCTTGTACCTTTTAAAGTGTACATAAATACTTGAAAGTACAGTAGCAGTCAACAATTTTACTAGTGAATGATTCTGTACCTGATCATCCTGATAGCTGCTGTTGTCTGGCATCTCATCAGCTTCAAACACTTGTTTGGGCAGACCTTTCTGACGCTCTTTCTGCTTGTCTAGAGTGTTGGGATTAAAGCCTGTACCAAGTTTGTGATATCTGAAGAAGCAAGCAGTCATTTAGGACACAATAATTATCTGAACAATAGTAATCGGCTGTCTACCTTGTTATACTTTAAAATCAGAATTTTAAAAAAGAGAAAACAACAGCTTACTTTCTGTTGACAACGGCCCAGTCTTCTGTGTACGATCTGACAGCGTCTCTGACATGAGGATCAGTGTCCCTGAAGCCAGACATACTCAATCAATCAGACAAGATTCATTTTAATAGCAAGAGTCAGATTTTAAATGCATTAATCTATGTGAATAATGATGACAGGCTACTAAACTGATGTCATTTAATCTTTCTGGTACATAACACAATGAAATCCACTTGCAGTGTCACAGTGGATAGAGTAATGACATCAAGACCACGGTTATTTCATTTTTAAGAATTTGCTACAGATTTTCCAATAATTAAATACAACAATAATAAAGGCTTACACAGCACACTAAATCACAGAGTTACACACAGCAGCCAAAGCTAAAGATTTGATCAAATTGAACCAACTACATCCCTGCTCTCTCAAGAAACTAAAAGAAATTTGAAAAGAATCTGCCTTTTCCTGAAATAGAGTGCATGCAAAATGCTATTTTCTGTATCATCTGTTATAACCAGGTAACATTTAATAATGAAACTACACTTTCTACAATAGTTTCTTCTAAACATCCAGCACCCTCACCCTTCCTCCGGGACAGCTTGCACCACTGTGCGGCACTCCCTGGGTGTGTAGATGACCTCAATGTCATCTGGGGGAAACTCAATCAGATCTCTCAGGGGACCTGACTCAACGATGGGAGGGTGAGTAATGAGGTACTCCTCAAAATCCACCGGTTCCACCGCCTCTGTGAGGGGCACCTGGTGGGCAATGAGAAGGAGGAAGCAGGAAAGATCAGGTTTGACACAGATATTGTCAGTTGTTCAGTTCTCCTGTTTGCACCTATTCTTCATGTTATATATAGAGTTTTTGATAAAGCCTTAAAGTCTTTTTGTAAAAGCTTTATGAGATTAATTTCCCATAAGACTTCTGAGGAGAGTAGCAGAGCTATGAACATGCACCATGCACAGAGCCAACCGATCCAAAATATGAAGGTATTTCTGTTAAGAAGCAGTTCTAGCTTACAAATCATCTTTAATCCAAGTAGGAAGCTCAATTCTTGGAACAGTGTATGTGATTTCAGCAAATGCTTTACAGCGCCATTGAGGTTATACAATCAACCATATTAGCAAATGTGCCACTTCAAGTATAAACTGATAGTTTCTCCCGTCTTAGTCTGTTACTAAAATGACAAATCATAAAAACCAGGTGAGAATCTTTGCTTTGCGCACAATCACTTGGATTTACACAGCACACTGGATACAGACACCAAAACACAACACAGTAGTTTGTAATACTCACAGACAGCACCGAGTTTTAATGAAGGACAAATGTCTGTGTGAAGTCTAAGTGTGTACTTGTCCCTCGAGGAAGTTGAACACAGACGTCTTTCACAGTTTAATTAAAAGCCGACTGTAGCCTAATTAAGGATTTGGCGGGTTGGGGATATTTGCTGGTGTGTGGGCTCAGGACTGCTGAAAATCAATTGGCACTATCCCTTTAACAAACATACTGTTTGAGCTCAAATATTGGTACCCTAGAAACAGCGCAGCAGACTGGATGTGGCTAATCCAGGCAAATCAATAGCTGATAAACAATACACAACAGTTGTACAGACATTCAAATAGCCACATATATGACTTAACAGTGTCTTAGTTCATAGTACAAGTAAAGGTGTCCATGAAATGGACAGTGGCCTTTCAGACTACTCACTGTGTTGCTTGTTGTGGTCCCAACATTAAGGTTTTTGAAGAGTTGTGGGGAGCCCCCATACTGTCCAGCTATTTGCTTTCTGACTTCTGCTGCCACAGTCCTGCAAAAACAGGAGAGACAAGTCAGGGGTGGAAGAGAGTGTTAGTACATGTATATATAAAAAGATATGGCTGGTTTATCTGTAGTTAGGGGTGGCAATGCCAAGACAAAAAACAATACAGTACTGTCAAGATATTTTGTCCACAAAAGTATTAAGATTAGTAAAAGTGATAAGACAGTAGTGATGAAAGACATCTGCAAGGCAGTCGTATAACATGACCTGATACCTGTGTAACAAAAGAAAAAAAATATCCCCTATATGAATTAATAAAGCAACAAAAGTTTGTGTTTCGTGTTTCAAATGTAAACCCACTGCAAACCAGACAAAGACTGAACTGCCAGAGTGTACACAATTTAGATTTCACATTTCATATTAAAGGTAGGGGTCCCAGTGTATCACCATGGTGTTGCCATATAAATTATGTGTCTGCTCCTTATTTGTAAGTTAAAAGCCATCCATTCATTATTCTAACCGCTTTTCATTTTAAGGTTCGCAGGGCACTGGAGCCTATCCCAGCTGCCATTGGGGGAGAGGAAAGCATTTAAGAGTGAAGCTTGGGTGATATTTGCAATAAGATGTTAAAGATGAGGCTAACTAGCATTTAGGATTACACTTTTTGTCATTTTAGGATTTCTCTTTGTGTCAGAACTTCGCTATGTCATCCAGACAGCATCATATATTACACCTAGACGTACAGGAAAGAAACAAAAACCTGTGGACCTCAGTGGTCAGCACAAAGTTCTTGGTCTTCAACTGCTGCTGTGGCTACACACACACACACACAGGGTCTTTAAATCAAGACAACCACCAAAATCACTTTTACCTTGAACAAAACAACTACGCAGCAAGTAGCACAAAGTGACACAAACAAATAACAAATTAGGACCAAGGATAAACGCTAAACACTCAAGGTTATCTTACACAGGCAACAGGGAGGTGTTGAGATTCCACACCTTACTATGAACCATGTTTTTTTTCCACCACGTTTCTTCATAATCAACAAGCTGTCCAATTTTCCTGCCTCTCCCCACTCTCCATCCTGACAGTGATATCACATGGTACATTTGATTACCTTACTTGCCAGCTTCAGATAAACATGATAATGCGGTGTAGTAAAGATCCAGTGGCCTCTGCAGTGCAGTGCTGTCACCACTGGAGAAAGGAAGAAATGCTGAACTGACAAACACATACCACAGTGCTCCCCAGTGCCTCTTTCCAGACCTTTACTTAGCACTGGTCAATGCACAGAGGAATAACTTGATTAAATAAACAGTTCTCGTGGTTATCACTTCAAGATGGCAACTGAAGACCTCTGGATAAAGTTTCTAGATATTGTATTTACTAAATTTGAGCCAAGGTGTGACATTAGCTAAGTTATTATTTAAAAAATGCCTAAACATGCAGAGTTTGTGTTTTTATCACTGTCAAGTGAATAACATAATCAAGGTAAACAGTATCCACTAATGGTAATCATGGAAGTTTCACTAAGATGCTAAATAACCAAATTAACAAAGTACATATATTACAAAGAGATGCACAATATAACACCATCTACTACAAAAGCCAGCAATCAACATGCCCTTTTTAAAGGTCAGAATGTTATTTTCTTACTGAGGCTGTGCCCTAAAAGCTGTTGCCTTTTCTCTATGGCAAATTTTGATATAGTGGTTAAGGGTATTTGTATGTAGTGCATATTGTAAGGTGTGCAGTAACATTGAGTTTGTTCAACTCCAGGTTTATTAGCTGATCCCAGTTAAGCATCACTCTAAGTAACGTTGCATTAGGATGGACCAGTCTGAATCAATCAGTGTGAAATGACTGAATGTGGTTTTGATAAATAATGAAAAATGCATCTAAAATCAACAAAGAACCAAAATTACCTGACTGAATTTTTAAACTACAGTTAAATAAAGTTGGCTCAAAAATATCAACAATCATGAAACAAATAAGGAAAATCATCACAAGTTTGTGCATGGCCGTTACAGTTCTTTCATGTGGGGAATGAAAAAAGAAGTGAGAGCAGGAATTCCTCCTTTTCAAAGACCTCAGATCATCATGATAATCTACAGAGAAGGCTGTACTGAGTTATTCAACATTTTATTTTCATATGACATTACTCCAGAGGAAATTTGAACCAGTAACCTGGAAAATGTTATTCTACTGGTTCTGCCAGTGAATTAAATGATCAGCACTGACAGTGACTGAAGCATGTTTATGATGCTGGCCGTGATAGACAAAACTTATCATATATCTACATATCTATCTAGTGACTGGGATGATGGTATTTGACAGCTAGCACAAAGCCCTTTGTTAAAGAGATTACTTTGAACTGTCTGAGGGGCGGGGAACAGATTACAATATCGCTATGTGATAGCTGCTGTGGGAGGCTTTTGTTTCCAGACTTACTGTCTTACAAACATCTACCGTCTCATGTAAATTAGTTCTTGCTTAAAACATAATTCAACAAAGTTCAGTCACATCCACCAGCACCAATAATACCAAGCTGCTCGGCGTTAGCGACTGTTAGCTAACAAGCTGCCCAAAATTAACGGGTTTTTTTTTATTTAGAGTTAAATTGCTGCAGATAATTATAAAAACCCGCGTTCATCTCTGGCCACAATAAATTTAACTACAACACAATACTACACCCAGCTCCTTTGTTAGCATTCAGTAGAAAAGGTGTAGCTAGCTGTGTTGCTGTCTGTCTGGGTGGGTCAGAGCATCTTCACGGCTAACAAGCGGCTAGCTCGCAGCAGCCAGGCTGTGCTGGCGGCTGGGCCTCGTTCACGGGGTTCCCACAGCGGTGGTCTGAGGACGACCTACAGCGGTATCGAGGCACCGAAGTGCTCGGTGTGTCTTTGACGAGCCCGTTTCGGGGTCTAAGGTCTTTACCTGCTGATTTTTTGGGCGAAGGCGCGGCGTTCAGCCATGGCAGTGGCTGCTTGATGTGCTTTAACGAAATTCCCAGGCAGGCAGCAGACAGACTCGGTTTTCCACTCACTCACTACGGCCACTGGGAAAACGGTGAAACGGGAGAATGGGATCATCACCGTAAGTACCGTAATAGTGTGCAACAGAACACACCCAGTGTAAAAGCACCTGCGCATTGTAAGATGAGGGCTACAGCAGCACGCCAACAGATTTGAGTTAGTTTTCATTCATATAAGTGTAATTTATACCAACACTGATAACCTAACCAATCCTCTAAAACCCCAAACCAAAAGTTTGCTGTATAACAAAACTGCTACAAATAGAAAATCCTTAGAACCAAATGTTTTGGCATTTTTCCAAATAGTTGATAATATTTGATTAACTAACTAATCATTGTAACTCAAGAGTCAGTCAAGACAACTTCAATGAACGTACATTTAATCAAATCATCTAATAAAATTCATAAACTGGTAAACAGAGGTAGCAGAAATACACAAACCCAGAATATAATACTCCACTACAAGTAGCCTCTTGAACCCTTCCCCACCTCCCCCCTCTACTTCTCTCTCACCTGAAGACTTTGCCACCTTCTTCACAGAGAAGGTGGCTGCCATTAGC
>JAUMHL010000021.1:20156740-20179014 GCA_032362345.1 Sandelia bainsii | reverse complement strand
CACCACCTTTAAAAAACATTTGAAAACTCACTTGTTTAAAAAGTATTTCAAATGAGTCTTACACACACACACAAACACACACACACACACACACACACAAAAAAAACAACTTATCTAGCACTTAACAATTCCTAGCATGTTTTTCTTCTTGACCAGTTTGGGTCTTATCAGGGCTCTTAGTTTGTAGTAACTCAGAATTTACAGAACCCGAATGGAAATTGCATGTGTCTTCCCCTTGTAAGTCACTTTAGATAAAAGCGTCTGCCAAGTAAAGTAAAGTAAAGTAAAGTAGAAGGACCACTTTAAATTCTTTACTCAAGTTGAAATGCTAAGTATAAGCTTCTAAAATTGACTTTAAGTATGCAAATACAACACTAAACACTACTGAACTTGATACTGTAGAAAATATATGCAAATGTAGTCCAGATAGATTTGTTTGCCTCAGAAATTTCAGCAAAGATCCTATAATGTTCAGTTCGTGTGCAGTACATGATGTCTGCAGATTCAAGGAGAGAACAACTTCAAAAACTATTTATGAGAATTTTATTTTTTCATCTAGCAACAGTAATTTAACAAAATTGTTTACTCTAACAGGAGAAACTGCAAACAAATTCAAAGGCAGGAAATTATACCAAAGAATATATGAGATTAAAAATGAGAAATAAAATTAATATAAATAAATATAAAATGAAATATTAAGGTCAAAGGTCTCTACCTAGTGTGGAACAAAATCAGCAGCTGCTAAAGGTGGAGTTGACTTTAACTCTTTTGTGTACTTTTAATTCACTACTGTCATCTGAGCAATTTAGTTAGTTGTTTGTTTGCAGATTGTTATTACAAAATATAATCAACTATTAAATTTTCATGTATTATTATTATTATTATAGATTAATCACCTGCAGAACATAAAAGACAGATCACCTGTCCATGACTGTGAAGTACAGTGCTTGAATAAAGGCACTTATTTGCTCACCACATCTGCTGGTAAATATTTTTATGAGGTGTGATACGGACAGGTTAGTCACAGATAAATAGAGAAACTCATCATCGTCAAAGCAGTGCGGGTAAAATTAATTAGAACTGGTGTGATGAAGGTGGCATAGATGTGTATCTTGCTTCGTAATAGTGGCCTTCATACACTAAGGAGCGCTTGTTTTGATATACGACATAACCCGTGTGCATCTATTATAGCGTGAATAGGTTAATCCCCGCCCGCTCGGGCGATTGAGTAACCCGTGACCGAGCGCCTCCTCCTCGCCTTGATTCCGGCGGAAACACCGCGAGATCAGGTGACGAGGCTCTTCAACTTCCTCGTGTGAACACGGGAAACAACAGGGCTGTGTTAAGATTTTACACAGCATGTCGCGGACGATACGCTGTGTTAAATTATCTGTTTAATATAATGTGAGGTCTGAACTGTGCAGAGCTAATGCTACAGAGAAGCTGTGAGTGGGGATCAGCTGGATCGAAAAGGCTCAAAGGTAACGACACGCTCGGTGCAATCTGCCATTTCATGTAAGTTTTCATTGTTTAATGCTGGACTCTACTCTGTGTGCACTGTAGGGTTTGTATGCTGAGTGGTAATGGGTTTCCTCCCTTGCTGGTTCAAATGGAGAATAAAGGGAGCGACGAGGTGGAAAAATTGAAGACCAAGTTCTTGTCAGTGTGGCACAATGTGAAGTACAGTAAGTAATTCGCTTGAGGCCAGTACACACAGTCCTGTCACCCAGTGCTTAGTCCTCTGTGTCCACTTTGTTCCTCATGTTTGCATGCGTCACTGCTGTGCTATTTTGACCAGTCGATACTGAAAATGAATAAGTGGGTTACCTAAATTGGATTTTGTGCAACTGAAATGCAGAGAGATCAACAGTAACATACCCTGAGGGCACAAAAAAACAACAAAAAAACAAGCACAACAATTCAATGAGACAAGAACCTACTGCTGTCGAGTCAGCCCTTTAAATAGTTCTTTGTCACACTGTTATTGCTTGGCTTTACTGTAACAGGAAGTGGGAGAAAAACAATACTGTATTAGACAGGAATCTTGGGACTGAACCAGAATGTTAAATGATGGGCGGTGTTGAGTAGGTGTGCCTGTAAACTAAGTAAATAGAACATCTCAGTGCTTTTTGCCTTTAACCATCACCAGCAAACCATGATATAGTGTCTTTTTTTTTATTGTGCATCTTAGGTTGGGCTCTGAAACCAAAGACCTCATTCAGTAGAAATTCCCCAGTGCTTCTCCTTGGAAAATGTTACCATTTTAAGGCTGAAGGTAGGTTCCACATACATATGCACACATGCAATTACAATAATAATAATAATCACATTCAGACCAAACAATACTACAGAAATATAACAGAAATATATATCCTATATGTCTTTTGAAGAACGTCTACTAACTAACTTCTGTTTGCATCCACTTCCTTGAATATGGTTTGAAATACAGTTTGTTGTATTCAAAGCCTTCTACATCTTTCTCCAACGAGAGTCCTGTTGTGTTTGATTAGGGCAGAAATTTAAAGTAAAGACATTTACCAAACATGTCACCCTGTAGATCATATTTATTTGCAGGAACCAAAAATGATGATCATATGGTTTATTGCCAGTATTAACATGTGTCAGACCTTTAACGAGGAAACTATTTTCTCCATTTTTAGTTTACACAATGTTACGAGGACGCATCTTTCATAAATATTTAGGGAGTAACAGAGTGGGAAAATGTTTAACTTGGTGGACTTATCTGACTTGCACTTAAGTAAACTGCAAAACCTGATATGATCTCAAGCTCATTTGTTTGCCTCAGATGATGACAGTCTTACAGCAGCCTGTTACGAAGCATTTGATGAGGACGTCGTCATGGGGAATGTGGAGGCTTTCCGGAAAGACTTTGCATCTCGAGTGTGGCTGACCTACAGAGAGGACTTCCCTCCCCTGCCGGGCTCCACACTGACCTCCGACTGTGGCTGGGGCTGCATGCTGAGGGCCGGACAGATGATGCTGGCTCAGGCACTTATTCTGCACTTCTTGGGCAGGGGTGAGTGAAACGATGGTACTGGTAACGATGGTTCATGTTCAACTGTGTTAAATTTTTTTAGCCTTTTCTCTAATAATCTTTTAAGTTCTAATACTAGAGTGTTAAAAAAAGGGAACATTTATATCACACGTTGAATCTTGATGAACAAATTATTTAAGTTGAAAATCTTAACTAATGTACATTGAATAATTTGTCCACAACAAAATGATGATACAGTCGATGAAAACCAAAATCATCCCATGGAGGACTGTATTCAAAACCACACTGAAAATTTTAAATCACAGGGTCATCCAAGCAGCAACTCATAATGTTACTCAGAAGTATGTATGGTCCCCACACGCCTGTGTGCACTTTCGACAACATCTGGGCATGTTCCTGATGAGTCATGAGTCCTCCCAGATCTGGATCAGGGCATCAGTGAGCTCCTGGACAGTCTGTGGTGGTACTTGGTAGTGTCAGATGCAGACACAGAGTGTCCTGTAGGTGCTCAATTGGATTTATGTCAGGACAATGTGAGGGCCAGTCAGTGGCAGCGATGCCTTGTCACCCAGAACCTGCATACACACACTGGTCACATGAAGCCGGGCACAGTCCTGCACCAGGAACCCGGGGCACACTGCACCAGCGTAATGCCTGACAGTCGCTCTGAGGATTTCATCCCAGTACCTCACAGCAGGCAGGGTGCCGTTGGCTATGACATGGAGTTCTGTGCAGCTCTCTCACACCTGTCACATGTGCTCAGTGTGAACCCACTCTCATCTGTGAAGAGAATGTGCGCTAATGACAAACCTGCCAGTTCTGGTGTTCTTTGATGAATGCCAGTTGAGCTGCACTGTTGTGGGCTGTGTGCACAGGTCATACTAGAGTATGTCTGGCCCGTATGTGCCATCTTGGAGGAACTGGACCTACCTCTGCAACCTGACTGGGCTGCAGGTACTGCCTCATGCTACCACTAGTGACAAGGACACTAGCAAAACACAAAACTAGTCAGGAAGGATAAAGGAGAGAGCATTTCTCTGTGGTCACCACATGCAAAACCATTTCTTTTTTGGGGGTTGCCTTGCTTTTGCCTCTCTGTTGCATCTGTTGTCACTTTCATTTGCACCAAAGCAGGTGAAACTGATTCACAATCACATGCTCTTCAATCACTTCCTTAATGGACAGATTAATCCCTGAGTTTTAACTGACTTGGTGTTACACTGGGATTTAGTGTTCCCTTAATTTTTTTGAGCAGTGTGTATAACAACTACTGTTATATACCTTTGATCAAGAGGGAAAGCTGACAACATTTGAACATTGGTTACACACCAGAGCTCCTAGATGTTGATTTTGGAACTACTGTCTATGACTGTGGAGATATGCTGATTGTTATCAGTCTAAGTCTTCATTTAACAATACAGAACCCTAAACAAAATGCTGTAGGCAATTGGGAATGCACTGTACATGTATCTCCTTTTAAGTTTCTTCATTTCAGTTTTGTTCAGTTTATTTTTCAAGCACAAATCCAGATTTGTAGCCAGTTTTGAGAGTTTCCTCATTCTCAACCTGAAACAGGAAGTTTAATTTAGTTAATGCGAGCCATTTAAAATGAGTGAATTCCTCATATCTTTGTGAGGTCTATTGTCTCTGAACTGTCCTACACTTTATGGTTCCACATAATGAGATGACTGTCGGTTTACTGCAGTCATTTAGAAAACAATATTTGAAACTTGTTCTTCTGTCAAATCTAAAATATGTCACTAATGAAATATTTCTCTATAAAATGACTAATAGCCACTTAAGAATATTTATTGATCAATTTCGCTTCAGATTCACTTTGGATCAAGGTCATTTTGTTAATGTCTTTGAATCTACTCTGGCTCATTTTATAGCCTTGGCCACTCCCATTCTCACTGCCTTTAGTTCCCACTGTGTTTGTAAGGCTAAGGTTCAGGTAAAGTTAAAAACTGGAACACTCAAACTTTTAATTGAACAGAATTACGCCTATTCAGTTACTGAAGCATACAAGGTTTTGTCTGTTTAAGGCAAAAGCTTTTAATAAAGTTCTGAAAGACTTTTTGTCCTTAATGGAGATGCTCTAAACTGAACTTTGATGTGTTGAGCGATCAGGTTCAGAGAGTACAGATTCCTGTAGAGAATCTGTCTTTTATTTGATAATTGAGTTTGAAAACCAGCAGCCTTTCCTTTCACTTTGATTAAGACATAAGAAATATTATGTGAGTCAGTAGAATCATTCTGTTTATTACTGCACTGAAAGTTTTGAATCCATCCTTTTTTGTGTTCACTTATTTGACAAGGTGAATGCAGATTTTGTGAGCCATTGAGTGGGGGAATCAATATTTTGTGCTTTAAAATACACTAGAGTCTCCAATTTCATTTAAAAACCTGTAAAACACATTAAAAATGTTTTTTTTACAGTATTAATCTTCTTTTTAAATATCTGGACAGTTGTGTACATTTGTTTCATCATCTATGATAAACACAGTATTTTTTCTAGATACACAGTTGCTTTGGAAATTATTGCTTTATTGAGTTACTGAGAGTACTCTAATGGGCAAAATGAAAAAAAAAAAATCCATAACACAATGTGTGCAAAAAGTGAAGGGGTCTGAATAAAATCTACATAGATAATGGAAATTGAACGTTGCAACTCTTATTAACTCTAGAACACTACCCGACGCTAGTGACGGTGTTAAAAAAGAGCTATAGTGAAAAAATATTTCTCATCAACATTTATTAAAGTACAATACAATACATGGCAAATTGAAGTATTATACTTTTATGAAGATTACTTAAATTTGAAGGTAGGTGTGTTTCCCTGCTCCCCTGCCTAGTTTTTTCAACGGGCACGTGTTCGGGTGATTTTCACCCACAATAGCGATAGAGGCTCTAAAATTAATGAAAAATTTGGGAATTGTTATCAAAAAATCCCAAAAGAAAAAAACGTATGGAGCTGGGAACTTGTTCTTTGATCCACCAGTTCCTGGGACATTTGAGCATTTTCAGTGACATTTTCGGTAAAGACACAGACTCCTCGCATATGAAAAATATTGTCTCTCAATCACTAACACTGGGTGAAAATCACCCGAACACGTGCCTGTTGAGAAAAAAACAAGGACCGGAGCAAGGACACATGCCTACCTTCTTTGACGTCGGTGAAGCTTGAAGCTACCCAAGGACCCAGGCCAACCAGACAGCAGCAACACAATGAAAATCATGTGACCACAATCTTGTGGGTGAATCAAAAGATATTTGGATAATTAATTGGTAGAATTTGAATCCATATGCAAATTTACAACTTCATTTTACATTTTCCCCTCACAGACTGGACCTGGTCAGATGCACTGACCCTCCAGCCTTTAGACACAGAGACCTGGACTACCACTGCAGCCAAACGTCTGGTGGCCTCTCTGGAAGCCTCTCTGCAAGGCTCCCCCAGACCATCCGATCAGGCATCATCAACCATGCCCCAAACCCAGGCCACAGGATCTGCAGAGGAAGCAGATGCCCACTTAAAAGAGATATACCACAGCACTCTGGTGTCCTGGTTTGGGGACACCTCCTCAGCTCAGCTGGGCCTCCACAGGTTGATCCACTTAGGCCTGACAATGGGGAAACAGGCAGGAGACTGGTACGGGCCGGCTGTAGTGGCACACATCCTCAAGTAAGTCTAAAAAAAAGTTTTATTTGAGAGTAATTCTAGTTGATACAGACGATGTCACTCATATTCATCCTGTTTCTTATTATATACAACATGTAAATGATGGTATATTCTCATTATAAACACCAAAATTAAATGTAAACGGATGAATGTTCTTTCAGTCTGCCAATCATTTACATTTAAGTACTATTACTGTTAATGCCCCAGTATTACAGCCAGAATTTTGGGACATGATCATGAAATATCTAAGCCAATGGGAAGATGGCATCAAAACATTGGATTCAAATATGTAAACATAAATTCATAATGAATATTTTAATGACAAGAAATGGAAAAAAAATTGCAAATTCCAACACTAAGACACTGCAAAATGTTTTATAGTTCCTTAGTGAACTGTGCTTGTGTAAACCGACTTATTACCAAGCCAAAGTGGTAATGAAGCTTTAATCTGTGTTCACAACAAAGTAAATGTAGTGTTTGCAGTATAATAAATTGGCAATGAAAATGTTTAGACTAAGTAAATTTAAACTTTCAAAAGTTCAGTGTTCATCAAGTTCATGATAATATATGAAGTCCTGATGTTTGAGTAACGGCCTCTAGATATAAACTTCTCTCCCTCACTTATTTTCTCTCTTGTTACTTTGTCCTTTTCACTTCTCTTTCTCTCTCTCTTAGGAAAGCTGTCGAGGAAACGATGGACCCTGCTTTGGCGGGTATAACTGCCTATGTCTCCCAGGACTGCACAGGTATGAAATATGAGCCTGTTGTTGATAAAACAGGATACTGGGCATGATGCCCAAAATGACCTTTCTTTTCCCCCTCACCTCTCTGCTGCTGTGAGACTGTGGAGCTGCTGAGAGTGGTGACATGAGTTTCTCCAACAAACACATCTATTCCAAATCTATGACATCCCAGTTTAACCTCTCCTCAACCTCAATAACCCGTGTTTTGATTCATGTTTCTCCTCTCAATAGCTAGAGCCAAAAATATGTTTGTGTGAGAGCAAGTGTCTTGGTGTGTTATTAAGTTTAAGTGAATCTAGCTTGTGAACTCTTGACATTATGAGATCTGTATATAATGGAATTTAGGGCTGAAACATCTATTAGGTTATTTAAATATCAATCATAACAAAATTGTCAACATTTTTAATAACTGATTATCATTTATCCAGCAAAAATTAATTTTTCAAATTTTCAAGTGGAAGATTTTCTGCTTTTCTCTGCTGTATAACAATATAAATTGATCCACTTCTAGTCGATACATGCACAGTGGTTAGACCTGAGAAGAAAAGATTGAAAAGTCAATGCAAAACCACTGACAACAAATAAAAACATTACTGTCTTGAGCTGCAATGATTTGTCTATTAATTGTGTGTGTGTGTGTGTGTGTGTGTGTGTATATATATATACACATAATCAAATAATTGTTTTAAACAAAAATACCAAAGCATTTGTTGGTTCCTGCTTCTTGTGTGATGATTTTATGCTTTTGTTGTACAGTAAACTCAATAAGATAAAATATGCATATATTTAGATTCTATTTCTCATCATTATTTGGCAAAACCTTTTTGCGCACTGATAAAAACATAATTGTAAAGACACTTCACACACTGTATATTTCAACAGCCAGGAACGCTACTTTAAAAAAAATCACAAGTGATTGAGAACCTCGTTGTTAGGTCACACACGGAGACAGACATGATAACCTCTGTTTAACCTCTGTGTTATTGATCCCCCTTAGTGTACAGTGCTGATGTCCTCAACAGCCACGGGGCACCGAAAGCAGGGCAGGCCTCAGCTGAGAGATCAGATGCCCCTCCTTCAGCACAAAACAGCCAACCAGCGTCTGCTTCCACCCTGCCAGACAACCGGGCCGTCATTATCCTCATCCCTGTGAGGCTGGGTGGAGAAAAGACAAATCCGGAATATTTTGAGTTTGCAAAGGTGAGAGATATGTTATTCTCTCTTTTAGTGAATCACACAGAGTTTAAATTGAATCATTTTCTCTCATTTTATATGCACAAGTATTTAAGAACAAAGCTCGTTAGTGAGTTACGGTAAGAGTAATTAAACTGCAAATAGGAGTGGGCTACTGTGGAGTGAGTTTAAAATATCTGTGTTAATGTCCTTAAGTTATGGCAAGTAGGGGAAACAGTTAAACTATTTAGGCTTTAAGTCAAATTTACTGAATGTTTCTTTGTCCTTCTCTGTTCATTTAGAACATACTGAGTCTGGAGTATTGCATAGGCATCATTGGAGGGAAGCCCAAACAGGCCTGCTACTTTGTAGGATTTCAAGGTTAGTGTTAGCATAATGAAAAATAGAAAGACACACGCAGAGTGCTGGTGCGAATAGCAGATTATTTTGCATAATATACCCTTCTTATGTGAAGAGACAAAGTAAGTTAATGTATTCCTGTTTGGATGAGGAAAACGGAGAGGAGTGAAGATGGAATAAAGTGAAGCAGGGCTTGCTTTATTCTCTCTGACCCATCAAAGCCTCACTCATTTATCACAAGTAAACCTCCCAAGTTGTGAGCTGTAATTGATTTCCATAGGAGGCATGCATTAAATTTCATCGGGGCCCCAAAGTGAGCCACTCTTCATCACCTTCAGGAGCCAGGAGGAACCTTCAGTTGTACATCTTGGCAGTCAATATTTACGCATTTACATTTTACCAATTTGAAATACAGTGGTGGATGATGTCTAAATGACAAGCAATACATTCTCCCTGCCAAGGCGCAGCTCAACGCTGCATTTATCATATGCAAATGGTCGAATATAATTGCGTGTTTGTAAAAGTAATTCCCCCACACAAAAATTAAATGACAAGCTCTTTTTTGCGAGTGTAAAGAATGTGCTTGTACAAACGCATCTGATTATGCAGAATTTAATCCACCCTGGTGGATATTAAAAAGCAACAACCTTCTGGGAGGCATATTTGACGCACACAAGCCTAACAGTAGACCAAGCGGGTGACTTTGAGCTACTCTGCATAGAAATTGAACAGAAGTGCGTTTTTATAATAATCAGATGTTTTTGAATAACTTGTCTTTTGTTTTGTCCTTGCAGATGACAGCTTGATTTACATGGACCCTCATTACTGTCAGTCTTTTGTGGATGTCAGCACCAGCGATTTCCCTCTCCAGGTAATGTGAAATTACACAGACGAGCTGACTGGGGCCCCAGTAATGTGAATTTAATAGTTTCTGTTAGTACTTAAGGGTATGAATCTTAAAGCAGCCCTGAGCTCAATTGCAGAGTACCTATCTGCTGATTTATTTGCTGCTCAGATGTGTGAAGCTGCCACTTAAGAAAAATACGCCCAATACAGGATCAGATAGTGTGAGCCTGAATATTTCAGGGCCCATACATAAAAATCAGCACACAGCACTACATAGCAACTTTGTTTTATGCTTTTTGCACGCTGTGGTATACAGTTTGACAACACACCAGAGTTACAAATTTATGTATGCTGTGACAGCAGGTAAATGGGATTTCATTCATCAAATCATGCAGAATACAACTTATTCTGTGTATGCCCTGCAGTTAGGCAGCCCTTCAGCTTAAAGAATATTTTCAGATATGTTTTTTCTCTTTTTGTCTAGTCATATCATTGCCCCTCACCAAAGAAGATGCCTTTCAGCAAGATGGACCCAAGCTGCACTATAGGTTTCTACTCTAGAAGTGTCCAAGACTATGAGAGAATCAGTCAAGAGCTGTCTAAGGTGAGGAAAGCAGTCCTTCTTAAAAATAGTATAACCACCACCACGTATCAGTAATTATTTCAACATCACTGTCTATTAGTGTTAGAATTTATAAGAAGTTGTCCAGCAGGTGGCACCATTTAGCCATGAATCTAACTCAGTTCTTACTTGCCTCTCATACCAGTCAGCATGTTATGTTGAATCTCTAAGACACAGTCTTCCGCCCTGAAACTAATCATGCTTATGCTTATGGGATCCAGTTTTATGTTGCACTACTTCTGTATATTAAAATCAATCGAAGTTCTCTGGTGGCAACCTGAGAGAGAAGATAGCTCATGGTATGTTTAGTGTTGAAATTCAAAGCCAGCTGTTGTGAAATGTACAGCGTGGTATAAAACTAGCACTTCTCTGAAACGTTGGTCTGTTGTTGTTTCAGGTGCTGCAGCCAACGGCGAAGGACAAATACCCAGCGTTCACTTTTGTGCAAGGTCATGGCAGAGATTACGAACTATTGGCGGGCCTGACCCCAGAGAAGAGAGAATGGCCCTTCATCCGTGACCCAAAGAGGACGGTCACCACTGCCGGGGACTTCGTGCTGCTATGACTGCACTGATTAAAAGCCTACTGAAGAGTGAACTTCCTCATTTTAAGAGTGAAACCGCTCAGTATCCAGAGCCTTGCGTCTGAGAATGCTGTGACACTGAAGGTTTTAAACTTTTAAACTAAAGTAATTCTATTTATACATCCTGGAATCTTTGTCACTGAGCAGTTTTTGGTTGGATGCATTTGTTGCCTGGCAATGTGAGCACACTGAATAATTTGTCAGGAAGCCTTTATGGTGCTCTGCTGCTTATATACTCATCGAAAAAAAGAGGAGCATCTAGGAGACCACTATTCATTTTGCACCATTATTTGTATTCCTGTGGACTTGTATCCTGGACAGGATGGTGATACTTTATCAAGACACCAGATTTGGGAGCTTTTCTGAAGGTTTTTTTTTTGTGCCTTACATGTTGAAGTCTCAAAAGGATTTACTTATAGTAAAAAGGGTTCGCCTACTAAGTTCAGTTTAGCATTTCCATGTTAACATGTTTTATAAATTAAGCGGCGACACACAGCTATGACTAAAATCAGTGTGGGCCCACTTTAAAACTCTTTCACTGGGTTACCCAATGTATTTAGACATAGTTTGGTTAAGTGTGGTTAACAGCAGACTAACTGAAGCTCATTTAAAGCCATATTTAATATGGGCCAAGGACTATCACAACTAAGTAACTTTTACAAACCTTTCTGCAAAATTATTTCATAAAACAAGTGATTCTTCACCTGTATGTAATATTTGAATAATAGAAGCATATTGGACACATGCTTTGAAGGACACTCTCTTCATTATTTTTCCAACATTTCTTTTTTTCATCCTAGAACTCATTTCATTTCATTTGCCCTACCAGTGATGTATCATAGTGTTGTGAGTGGTATTAATGTTGACTGAGCTATGCGTCACAGTAAAAGTGGTGACAGGAAAAGTTTGTCATGAAGACATGATGGTGTTGTTTGCTACACCTCACTAAGCACAATATATGTAATTATTTGACTTCACAATAGGATGCTTTAATTTTGTGTACTGTATTCTACCTAACACACATTTTAAACACACTTAAGTGAAATTCATGCAAATGCAGTGTACTGGTAGTTAATTATTAGAAATTGGAGAGAGAGAAAGAGGGTTTTCTATGTATGTATTCTCAACTGTATTTTCCAACAGTGATTAACAAGTGATCTTACAAACACTGTTGCAGCAATTACACTTTAATAAGTAGTAGAAGTGGAGAAGCACCCTACAATACACAATAGGCTACAAAACTAGTGCACTTTGATTTTGCACTTCAAAAACAAAGAAGTATTCCAACTGTTGATCCTTTCCTGCATCACAACACGTGCATGTCTGTTTGCATAAGTTAACTTGCAAATTTTATATTTGCAATGTAAAATAGATTTTGCACTGATGGGTGAAAAACTCAAATAAAGTAAAAATACCTGACTATTGGGTCCACTTGGAGAATTTGAAGCATCTCTTGTTGAATAGAAAATTGTTTGCTTCATTTTCAGTGCTTGATACAAACCTCAGTGGTGTGTTGAAATGTATTCAATCCCTTTCTCTCCCAGTCAAATGTAGTAGATTAAAACTAATCGTACGTGCTAACCATCTCTACAGCCCATTAACCAGGGACTGGAAAAAATGTGACCCAGTGACACTGGCAGCAATTGTTTCTCTGCAGAGGAAAAGAAAATACCCTTGTGTGCAAAGCTCTGTTACCATGGATAATCTGTCTGTTGCCTCCTTAGTTTGAGCTATGCCAGACTGTTTTCCTGTATAGTACAAATTCTTGTATTATGATGAGCCTTGCTTTTTAAAGGAGGGAACTGTCTCTTCTGTGGGGGAACCAGGGCAAGGGTGAGAATGTATGGACAGACAGGAAGAATAATCTCTCATCTGTTCTCTTCTCTAGCATAGAGAAGCGATGGCAAAGCACATAAAGGCATCATTTAGACCCCCCTGTGTGATCTGTATGTTCATTCATGTTTTTTTACTTTTATAGTGGCTGGACAGGGCAGGGACATCTAGTATGCAGGAGCAAAGGGCCAGTGACATTGTTCAGCTTAGGAAGATTGAAAAGAAGAGGAAGGGTTGAATGGACACAAGGAGGGAGGTGTTGGGAGGAAATGACATATTTGGGGATTTTTGTCAGAAACATGAAAGAGCACTTGTGCTGGGGGGCACAGAACACTGTGAGGGTTGACTGTTCTCCATGTATTTACAGAGGGATGTATGAATATTTGATTAATGAGTCACAGGCTCCGGGGAAATGCAATAAGCGAGGCAAAGCAAGCCCATCACAGACACATGTACCATGCACTGCTATTTTAACACAGCTAGGGGGTGGATGTAAAGACAGAGATGCCCAATAAAGATTTTACTTTGGTGTCTTGTGGCATCCAGAATTTAGAGGAATCAACAGGGAAGGAGATTAAGTAAGGTCCTCTAATATCTTAATGTCTTATTTTGAATTTTGGTATATTTATATACACTGTGTGCACAATTATTTGGCAAATCTGTATCCTGACAAAATATTTTTTCACTGTTCCAACACCAAATTCTGCCAACCTTAATATTCACTCTGTAAAATTTCCAGGTGATCTTCTTGCTTGATTGAGAGGGTGTGGCTTAAATTGAGGTGAGCCTTAGATTCCAGTATACAGTGTTATTAGGCAGCTTTTTGTTACAGGCAAAAGGGATGGAGAAATAACCAAAATATCGAGGCGTGATCACCACACAATAAAATGGTTTGTCTTTGAGGTTGGGCAGGGTTGCAAAACACGTGTTGACAAGGCAAGTTGCAAAAAAACTGCAAGAGATTTGCAAAACATAAAGCATGAAATTTCGGGGAACCCTTTAGCCTCGAGAGCCATCCTTTTCCACGACTGCAGCCTTCCTGGAATCTGCAGAAGCACAAGGTACAAATTCCTCTGAGGTGGGAAAGGCTAAATCATAGCTACCATTAAATAAGAAACACAAGCTGAAGCACTGAAAATGGGCCAAAAATGCCTTAAGACTGATTTCTCTAAGCTTTTATGGACTGATGAGAATAACCTGGATGGACCTGACAGATGGGCTCATGGCTGGATCGTTCATGAACACAGGAAACCAGTTTGACTCAAGGCTCCAGCTTGCTTAAGATTCATGTGTCATCAAGTTGGTGGGTGGGTAATGACGTGGGCTGTTATCAGTGAAGAACTAGTTGGATCGTTTTGAGTGGCAGATAGATTGAAAATAAACTCCAAAAAAAAGACAGTTTCTGCAAAACACTTTCTCCCACAAGTAGTCAGCAAGCAGTCAGAAGCTATCAAAAGGACCATCATAGTTATGCGGGACAATGCTCCACCACATGCAACTAAATGCTCCACAGGTTGGCTGACTGATGACGTGGCCCCCTTGTTCACTTGATTTAAATCCAACTTAAAACTTGTGGGGCCTCCTCAAGCATGAGGTTATGGCCAGGGAAAGCAATATACACCTCTGAGCCAAAAGAATGAGACTAGTGAGGGAGGCCACCAAGACATGATGCGACTCCTCTGAAGTTTCTGCAGCTGAGATGGGAGAGACCCTAAAGCTCTCCCATATACAGCAGGTTCTTCAACAGTCAGAGCTTTATGGTAGAGTGGCAAAGAGAAAAAAAGCCCTATTAAATCTCAACTAGAGTTTGCCAGAGGGCATGTGGGAGACTCTGAAGTCAAGTGTAAGAAGGTTCTGTGGCCTGATGAGACCAGAATTGAACTTTTGGCCATCCAACTAGACTGTGGCACGTGAAGAACCCAGTCACTAGCCATGATACGTCTCTTCTGTTTCACCTGTGGAAGCTTGAAACTCCTTGAGGAGTCACGTGTCTCAGTGGCGTCCTTCACTAGTCCCTCTCGCATTTGGCCTGTTCTAGGCAGATTTACACGTTTCATTCTCCTTCCATTTCTTAATGATAGCTTTTACTGTTCACCAAGAGATACTGGAATGACTTGGAAATGTTCTTGTATCTTGTGTTTTTCTATAACCGTTTTGCAGGCTTTGTTTGGAGCATTCATTTACATGTTGCCATGAAAGCATTTTTTTTAAGTCAAATTGAATTAACCATGATTCAAAGTTAGTTTATGATGTACCTTGGGGGAACAAATAATTTGTTATCCAGTTGCACCTACACCTGTTTTAAGAATTGTTGTATTTTCCTTCTGCAAGAGAAAAAATTTACTTGGATATGATATTGGATAAGAAGGATTATGATAATACTATATGTGATCAACAATAAAAATGAACCTGAGAAAATCCATCATAAGAAAACACACAGTGTAACCCTCACTGGTACAACAAAACTTTAACGTTTTAAGATAAGTTAAATTGCTCATTTAGGTCATTCTTCTTATTTTTAATTAAATATAGAATGTAATCAGGCATTTGAATTATTTTGTCAACACATTCCTGACTTGCAAAATCTCCAAAGAAGACAAGAAACTGTAAAACAAAGGTTTTGGATATAATTGAAAAAGGGGCAGTAATGCACAGATAACACAGATGACTGAATATAAATGGATAATAAAAGATTCATCATGTAATTTTACTGTGAAATTAATGGTATTGACATATATAATGCAAGACGGTCCTGCTTAATGCATTAGCTTCCTTTCCAGGCCTATGGAAGCTCACCTAGAAGAAAGCACTACTGATATCGGCTTGAGTTTCATGCATACAATGTCAAAATATAAAACAATTCTCTTTTCCATGACAATGTTATAAAACTTGTGTCATTTAGCTGCGCTGTAGAAGATTACTTTGATTCACCACAAAGGTTTGTTTCTATTCCCTATCACCCTCTGGGTCTCAGGACCTCCTCCAGCTAAATACCATGATGGATGACAGTGAGAACATCAAGGAGAATTAGATTTAACAAAAAGGGAACGACACAGGGGAAAATGTAATATGCACAATCTGTGTGTGTGTCAGTGTAAATGTGTGTGGAACTGTGGGGATCTTTAAAGAGCTAAAAAGTGACGTGTCACAGGTCTTTTCCATTCATAAGTTGTGTGTAAATTTATATGGATGAGTGTGTTGTTTACACATGTACAGCTTGTGTGCAAGTCATTCTAAATCTTAGGTGTCACAGTCCCTCCCCATCTTCACACCAGGTGCAGGAGTGCTAGATTTATACCCAGTAGCCCTTGGCCACCCTTGTGGAATGCCATGCATCCTCAAACAGGTACTTCACTTTGAAATCTCATCTCTACGTGATATCTCTTGGCAGCTAAATATATCCGGCTCCTGGACCCTGCAGCCGTCGGAGCGTAAATACTGCCTGCTCTGCATCAGACTGCATTCAGAGTCTCAAGTCCGTCCATGCAACTGTCCACTTGTCTCCACCCGTCTCCCTCTTTCCCCTCACCCCCAATCTATCCCGTTCACAGGAGCACCTAGAGAAGTGCTGAGACATTGCATGCCTCACACATCTCTTCTGGGCTGAAGCCAGGCGCATGTCATAATGCTGTGATTAATCAGCACCACACTGGACAGGAGTTTTAGGGTGCTCCACCATGAGAACATGACCTACAGTGCATTCTAGGTCAAAGGTTCTTCAACTTTGTGACTCAAATTGCTGACATATATTTTGATTGTAATAAAAACTGCTAGACATCTTTTGAATCACCAGCGCAAAAATGTTGCATTGATAATGGCTTAATCTTAACGCAAGTAGAATATAACAGCAAGAAGTGTATGAACTCTTAATAATGCCTAATAGATTTAATTTATAACAATGTCTAGGTTTTTAAAGACATGGAAAGTTTTATCTAATATAATGCAAAGCTGTGAAAATAGGTCATTATAATGAACTTCAAATTGATTATTTTCATCCGAGCTTTGCTATATAAGGCTACGACAAGTTTGAAAAAATATATTTATTAATCTTAGAATATTGATTTCAACAAGATTTCAGCTGGTAAGTCTGTCGCTTATAGTGTGTGGTTCCCATTGCAACACTGAGCAAGATGCGCAGCAAATAAATGGATGGATTGAAGGACAAACAAAATGACAAAACAAGGCATAATAAATGGTTTATGGATCAAACACTTAAATATGACATGAAGATGAGAAGCTTCTCTCAAAGAACAACTTTCAAACTTATTGTCATCTAGCTGGACACTGCGTTAGATCCTCTCTTGACTTGACTCAATGAATCACATTTATTTTGACATAATTCCTTCAAGTGACACCTCTTTAAAGCACCACATTTCTAGATATGACTTTTCTTTGGGACAAGGTCAGGAGAGATGTTAAATTCCACTGTACTTTATTACCTACTTCCCTAAAATCTAAATATTTAGATTTAATGTGATATGGTAACCAAATGAACATACAGTACAATAAAGCGACTGACCCAGTCACTGAAATATATACACACATAAATGCAGTATATGTGTGAAAAATTCCTTCTTTGCTTTATCTTTATAATGTAACAAAACATATAAAAAGAGTATATATTCCTATTATTGTATTGTACTCTTGCCTCTGAGAGGGTTATGCCATGGCACATGCCCAAAGCAAAGCTCCTCACCTAGTGTTGGCTAACCTCACCCACCTGTGACAACAAGAAGGGCAGTGGAGTTAACATTTAGATAACGGATGTATGTGTCACTTTCAATTTCCATTCCAGGTGACAGGGAATCTTAGGAGCACATCACAGGCTGTGTTTGTGTGTGTGTGTTGGGGGTGGGGGCACTTGTGTGTGTGTTTCCTGCATCTCAGGGGTGACGTGGAGGAACACCGAAATTCCTCATTCTGCTGTCCTCTGAGGCATGGCCGACCCTCTGTCAGCTTTTACTAACCAGATGCATCCGAAACAGGCACCGAGGTTGAAGGCAGGGGATATTGCCTGCTGTGTAGCTGTCGACTTGTTTCTTATTGCATGTCTGTGTGGAGAAGGGTGGCAAGTGTGTTGTGTGTATGTGTGAACGGGTCTGTTTGTATGAACTTAGGAGTGTGTATTTTAT
Organism: Sandelia bainsii; assembly: GCA_032362345.1. Taxonomy (NCBI): domain Eukaryota; kingdom Metazoa; phylum Chordata; class Actinopteri; order Anabantiformes; family Anabantidae; genus Sandelia; species Sandelia bainsii. The sequence continues at coordinate 20,161,024 of JAUMHL010000021.1, read as the reverse complement.
CTACGTCTTGGATCCTAGCTAACATCAGTCTCTGCCATGCTGTGGCCTGTAAGTTTTGTCAAGTTAGTATTCCTCTCTGCTTAAATTGTGTGTTCGTGTGTGATTATGAATGAATGTGTATTACGGAGAGAGATAAATCAAGAGAAAAAGTGACGGAAAGCCATGTGAGTTTTTCTCTTCGGGTTTTTTTCCTGCTGTTTATTATTCTGTGTGTGCATGTATGTGTGCATGTGAAGTATCTTTCCTGTGCTGTGTATTTGTGTCTGTGTGTGATACTAATCTCCATCAAAAACTCCTGCAGGCCCTGTGCACCATTATCACACAGTTGCAATAAAACCCACAGTAATTAAAGGGGATCTGGCTGTAATTGCCTCAGTGAATCAACTTAATCAGCACCTGTGCTCACAGTCGACCTAATGGTGCAATCTAACCTTTTAATACCCCAGAAATTAGAATTGTAAAAAATTATACACCTGATAATCTTTCTGTATTTTGAAACTCTTGAGTGGACAATGAGTGGACCATTGTCCAAGGCAAATATTAAAGCTGCAGTCTGCTGAGTTGGCATACTGTATGAGAATGCATTTGTGAATAAGAGAGAGAGAGAGAGAGAGAGAGAGAGAGATTTTAAAGGCCGATTTTATAGTAGCTGTGAGCTATTTGGGCTTAGGTTCTCCCAGCCAGCACAAGTGGACAACCCTGTTCACCCCTTACCTGCAAGAGAACTCCAAATACCCAAGAACTAATTTCCCAGCACACATAGTTAGACTTCTTATTCTTATGTCAAGGAAAGCTTATGTGATCAAAAACACTGATCATAGCTTTCACGTGTATTAGCAACCCTGATAACAATCTAGCACGGATAATAACAATAAGGTCCAGGAACGGGAAGGGCTACAGAAACTGTAATGCACCCACTAATAATTTTATTAATTACAGTGCACATTTTATTTTTTCTGCATTTCTGTAATGTCACTGTAACAAATCTGCTACCAAAAGGTCTAATATGTTCTACTCTTAAGATATCTGTCTGAAATTGTTGGCTATTATAAATGCTGATATGTCGTTTCACAAACTACAGCTTTAGAGTTAGTTAGCTTGGTCCTCCTTCAGCACATATCAGGTTTAAAAATGGTCTACAAACTACTGTCTATTTGATAAGCCTAAAAAGATCTTGACCTAAATATATTCTGTAGGGTATGGTGGTTGCACTGCAGTGGAAAGTAGGTGCTGAAATAACCTGACAACTGTGTTAAAGTGCCAGTGCTTTAAAACTGATTATTTGCTACTTGATGATATTTAAACTCAGTTAGTGTACAAGAGAGGTGCACAGAGTATTAAACAACCACAAGAGAAAACACAGAAAACCACATAGCTAAAATCATTAATAAATTAGCATGGCCATTACTCTCGCACCACTGGGCCCACAGCCTCATTGAAATATAGGTCTTCTCAACACATATACCTAATATACTAAAAAAGAACATTTAAAATGATTCACTGGCTTGTGTGAACACATTAATTTTCAGTACTAAAAATATATTTTTAAGCAGGTCTTGGGCCCTACTTCTTCCTTGTGTGGAATGCATAATGGATTCCTATGTAATCCATTATGGCTGCTGAGGGAACGAGAGATAAAGAGTCTTCAGCAGCAGCCACCCGGGGTTGTTCTTCTTTAAATGAAGTTTTAATAAAGAACGACGGAGAGGCTGTACAAGGTCAATTATGAGACTTTGCCCACCCTCTGATACTGTTCTCAGATCCCCGTGCTCAGTTAACCATAATAGCTGTCAGTCATAGCCTGCTGATCTACACGTAAAAACGTCAGACGCCCAGACGAAGGCTAAACCTATCTATCCAACACATCTGTCAGTATACGTTTACTGTTGACTATTTTTCGTCCTGACTGGCACATAAGGTCACCACTGTCACAGACAGGCAAATCAGGAGAGCCGACTGGGGTCGACATTCATTTGTCAGTGCCTTCGTTGAGGGGGATATCTCTTTATGCATCAAGAATATGTTAAAAGTCACTGGGGGGAGAAGTGGAGATATTAATTTCATCTTGCTCAGCATTCAAAGTTGAAAGACCCTCCAACCCATCTCAAAGAGTGAGGTGGATTTAATGTACTGGGTGCTTATGAATACACTTATGTATTCATTTGAGCAATAAACGCCGGGCCGGGCCCCACACAGAAAAACAAACTGCCTAGCTTCCGGCAGCCATTTTAATTAAATGCCATGGATTGTCAAATTTATCGATCCCCCTCCCTAATACAAGCCTGAAGGATGTCCTGTGTCATTTCCATATCTTTAGCGGCTTCTCCTGTTAATGTGAGGTGAGGGATGGAAGGAGATGGAGGTGTGGTTGGCTAAATTGGGCAGGCTCTTACAGCTTGGAGCAGAGGGAGGTACCAGGGTGTAATAGATGTAGATAGGCTAAAGGGAGGGTGGGGGTTATACATGTCCTGAAGCGCTAGCCTCAAAGCTGTAGCAAGGCCTAACTCTCTCTCCCTCTCGTTGAGCAGATCTGTGTACAGATGGGTGTCTGACAGGCCTACAGCTGTTCTCCTAATTGTTCATTAAGTGTTCTATTGATTCCCTTATTTCGAGTACATGTGTCTTTCAGCCGCTGCTCTCCATGTGAAGTGGCAGACACACATGCCACACACACACTCACACCTACTCCCATCCTAGCTGGGCCAAGATGTCAGGGCCGGCTGATGCTGAAAATGCGAGCTGCCATTTCTTATTCAGAGCTCCTCGCTTTGCAGGGTCCGGTAGGGCCTGGGAAGCAGTGCCGCGCTTGACGCACCAGGCTTTTATTTTCCAAACTTTTAGCATCAATCAATTAAAGTGCTGGCAACAGCATGGAAAAATGTTTAAATCCTTGTTAAGCAGCAACAGCCTCAGATTGCACCTGGCTGATGAGGGAGCTTGCGTGAGTCTATTAGATCTTGATACTCTTGCCTGATTACTCGGGGAGAGTGCAAGCTTTATTTAGGCAGGAAATGATCAAAGAAAGAGAGGAGAGGAGAGGAGAGGAGAGGAGAGGAGAGGAGAGGAGAGGAGAGGAGAGGAGAGGAGAGGAGAGAAGGGATGAAACTCCACAGCATCATTCTGAAGCTGTTTTTTATCAGTCACAATCATCACTGTTGTGGATTATGGCAGTCAGTGTGAGCAGGTTTCACCCTGATCCACATCTAATCTGCAAGTAGAACTATGCCAAGGCCTGTGTTCTGGCAAAAATCCTCTTTATAAAAACTGGCTAAGATAAAAAGTTAATTTAAATTCCCAAAATAAATAGATTTATCCGTTCACTGTTGCAAGTGTGGGGCAGTACTTTGCTCTCTGCAGCCTACCTTTGACAAAGTCATCCACTAGATCCATTTGACACAATGAAAGAAAGTTGGAACATGCAGATCATGTACAGAAAAAGGGAATTTGTTGTGCTTTTATGAATTTATAGAAAATGCAGCAAATAGAAAGGGTAGTATTATGTAGACTGGTCAGTGCTAAAGGAAGAAAAATCACCAGACAAACTGTAACCATTTCTCTGTTTCCCTTTTGTTCTTAGCCTCACAATTTGGCTTTCAAATTGGACTTAGCGCTTCAGTGAGTCAAGTCATATACTCCCAGCCCGGGTGGTCGTCTCCATTTCTTGGCCGAGGAATTTCTGTCGGCCCTCCTGCGTTGAGTGGAGTGATAATGTTCTCTGTAAAACACAATCAGTCACCTCCCTCCTTTCCTTTGTATAAGCCTTGAGAACCCCCAATCAATACTAGCTGGCTGGGTGACTTATCATTGCGGGCTGGCCACGAAGCTGAACTGAGCTGAGCCCAGCAGGGCAGCAGACAGTGGGCTGCATTCTGATGCAGACGTGAGGTGAAGCCTGTTGGTGACTTCCCAAGGCAGTGACTTATTTGTTATGCCCCCACATGGGAAAAGATGGGGAAAAAACTATTTGAGAAAACGCACATAGTCACTATTTATGCAATATATATATATAAACATAGTAGATCTAAAACAGTGTTAGGAGTATTATCGGAAAACAAAACCTTCTCCATCTGAAGTTTTTACAAGAAAATATGCATCAAATATACACTACCAGTCAAAAGTCTGGGCACACATAGGAATCACCATGTTGTTCATGAAAAGATACATGTCTTCGCCTGTGTTATCATAATTAAAAAATGATTTTCTAATCATCACTTATCCTTTGAAAGTTAATAAGCTTGCATTAGCAAACACAAAGTGCAATTGGAAGACAGTACTTATGTTTGC
>JAUMHL010000021.1:20139135-20156640 GCA_032362345.1 Sandelia bainsii | reverse complement strand
GTGATGTTATAAAATCTGCTCTTCTTTCACAAACATGGTCATTTCCATGTGTGTCCAAACTTTTGACTGGTAGTGTACAAGGCAAATGCTTTGGCTTATGCACAATGAACATGACAGTTTTGACATGAGTCTGGATTGTACCAAAGGTGAATCATTGCTAAAGTGCTAAAAGTGTTTTGCAGTCCACACATTGCAGTTTAATTTTGTTGCAATTCCCAAAGGGTTATTATTAAATAATTATTTAATATCTATGTTAATATCTATATTAAATTAATATAGATATTTGAGATGCATTTCTGAAGTACTTACAGTGAGCCAGTGTATAAAATAATTAGGCAGTATTGTAATGTAGACAAAGAAAAAAAACTGAGAACATGAGAACAACTTGGACGTAATTGTAATTTTTTTGAATTGACAGTGACAAGTGTAATTATGCGTGCTTACTCTTCTTTTTCATAGCTTCATGAGTCCTCTTTCTTGCACAGCCATTATTGGGTAAACAGCAGAAAATCATGTTCATCAATGTAACAATAGAAAAGACATGTCGAAAAAACACAGTTCAATTCAGTTCAAGATTAGATGCACACACTGGCAGCACTACCAGAATGGTGTAGCATATCAGCAAGAGATGTATCCTCCTTTCATACAACAGCACTTCTTTAGATCTGTGTCTGTTTATTGACCAGCTCAATTCTGTTTTTCAAGGCTCTGAGGACAAATGCATCTTGTAAGTACAAATCATTTTATCTGTGGGTAAGGGCAGTAATTAAGAGCTCTATTGTATACTGCACATCTACTGTAAAAAAAAGTACGGCAATCTTTTTGCAAACTCCCACAGCTACAAACAACAGTATAAGTACAGTACGGTCTCCTACCTAATTACCACAATCACATATTTAACAAATATTGTTTCTTTTGACATCTTAGGAACTTTTCACAAACAGGAGAACTTTAATCTGGCAAGTACATGGCTAACTGTTCTTGAAGGCCATTCAAGATGATGTGTGGTCCTGAATTGTTATCTCTTGGCCTTGCTTACCACTGCAATTTTGAGACAATACTTCCAAGGCCTTTACTTAACACTCACACTATTGTCGTTCAGTTTTTATATGACTACCATGGGCTAAATGCTCAAGATACAGTATAAAAGCACTGCAAAAATAAGTGTAAAAACGAACATTGCTGCAAGTTGTGTAGTTAATTTCAGCATAATAATTTTCAGTTGACTGCATTTTTTTGCAATATTTTGGGAGGTATTTGATTAGGCAAATATTGTTTTAATAAACTTACCTGTGTTTATCTTAAAACAGTGTTCATTATCTGATCACTAATTCGCTAGCATAGCCAAGATTGCCAGATCTCTAAAGACAATGCAAGTGAGGAAATGGTTTGAGTCAAAAAGTGAATATGCCATCACTTAACCTGCATTTGAATTAATTAAATTTTCCTAAGCATGCTGAGCACATGTTGAACTCAACGATCTGTAAATATGCCTGCCAACCTTTGTGTCCTTACCACACTATATATCCTAGTGGACAAAGAAGTTATTTAATCTGTCATCTCTGATGCTATGTTTTCATGTCATCAGTAAATTGAAAGAATACATTTAATTTAATGAATAACTATCATGTTGTCCACTCCTAAATGGAGTTGAATCACAAGCTGCTGCAAGCCAGATCAGTGACCGCAGGACACTACTCCCAGGTAGACTCAAGTAGATGGAGTTTAGGCTGAATACGTTGGCAGACTGAAGATGAACCAGTAGAAAGCTAAGCTGAATGGCTGTTTACTAACATTTCTGTTTCTACGGTCCATCTAGTACCATCTAACGGAGAAAAAGGGGGTTGGAGAGATGCTGTTTGGAATTGTCTTTAACTTTGTGTTTGCAGCCAACAAGGCTTGTTAATGGCTGCTAATTGGCTTAGTGAAGAGAACATGTTGACATTTGCTATGTGTTCACAGTCTAGGGCCTTGCTTTAGCCATTATGCTAATTCAACCATTATATATGTGGGGGTATTAATGGGACTGACTCAAGTGATGTTACAGGTAAAGGGCTGTGAAATGGTCTGTAAACAGAGGGAATTGATTCCAAGGTTGAGATGATTGTCACTAGCCAGCACTGAGCTGAAACGATTCCCCCCCTTCCTTTACCTCCTCCCTTTCTCTCCCCTTCCTCCCACCCTTGTCCAGCCTGTCAAATAGTCTCCGACAGCATTCAGCAGAGGCTGTCAGGGGCCATCAAAATGGTACCCAAACACAGCGTGAAATGCCATCTGCTTACAAAAATGAGACTGGATCAAGATCAATACAGTTTACCCCTCTTGCCCAACATCAGAGCACATCCATCCACCAACACTGTCGCAGTGGAGCCTCAGAATCAGCTGCACTACAAGTCTTGATTCTCTGGTTAGCCAGCTCCCTGTCATACAGAGACTGAACTTATTTTACAGAAGCCTTGCTTTTGAAAGACTGGGATAGGACTCAAAGCTGATTGCAGACATTGCTGGTGCCTGTGGACAGACACCTTTGACTAAGAAATTCTTAAGTGACTAGACAGCCTTCAGCCATGGAAAGGCCCAGTCAGGAAATGTTAGGCTCACATTAGAAATGAGGCTTGGACCCTACTGTTGAAAGGGTCATTCAAATCTATTCATTATATCTATTTATGGTATTATAGCAGGGAGGAACTTTCTATAGTAATAAATTCAATTTTGAAAAATCGGTTTAGGTTAAGCTTTCTCATCTGTAATACCCAAAAAATATATGTGAAAGAGTTTTACTCCATCAACAATACCCATACAGTTCTAACACAAGTGCAAATGTGTCGCTATACTGTTTTCTGATTATTTTCTTAATCAATAGATTATTCGTCTGGTTAATAAAATGTCATAAAAGTGAAAAATACCCATTTCAGGTTCCTAAAGCCCAAGCAGACATCCTCAAATTGCTTGTTTTGTCTGACTGACCCAAAGATATTAATCTTAGAGTCAAGTAAGACAAAGAAAAGGAGCAATTTCTCACACCCGAGAAGATGTAGGTAATGTTTGGTACTTTATCATGAAAAATTAGTGAAGAGATAAGTGAAGTAAAGTCAATGATCAGAATTGTTGCAGATCAAATTTCTTTTGACGAATGCACCAATGCACTGACTAATAAGTGCAGCCGTAATTATTACATATATTAAATTGCGTATAATATGTGGATGTGTTTGGACATTTACAGTTTTATATCTTGTTGACATCATTAACTTTGAGTTTCTAAGCTGAAGGGAAAAATTTAATTCTATTTGCAAATTTTAAGAGGTGTTAAGTATTTCTAAGTATAATGAAACAACCACTATTGGTGCCAGAGTTGTATTCATTATAAAAAAAGAAAGAAATCCTTTTACCAAATTATAATATAATAATATGCCTCATAAATACTCTGAGAACACAGTGCCTGGTTCGTATTATTACTGAGGCAGCCTAACAGCTACCGCATCTTGTAACAACAAGGGAAGATGACCGCTGCCTGCCATGTTCATTTAGCTGTGGATGTGCTCACAAAGTAGAGAGCAGACTATAAAACCGGGGCCTGCACTGCCACACAGTAATTGAATTACTCTACCGTCCACCCTTGTATTCATTTACTGTTCTGAAATCTGCTAGTGGTAGTAAAAGTGGATGTTTTTTGGTACCATTTTTCAGTCAGGAGGGAAATAGTACACTGAAAAAGGTCCTACAGAGCATATGTCTTTTAACATAATCATTTGCAAAGCACTATGCTGTGTGTGGTTATATATGTCAATCTATGTGTCGCAGTTAACATGGATATCAAATAACCAGATCTGTCAAAAACATGAGTCTAATAATTACCTGCCTCCATGTGGGGGGGGTCATGGGGGAGGTGCTGCATAATAAATCTGCTGTATTCATCCACAGAAAATTCAGCTTCACTTTTTTTTCTTGATAGGGTTTGAATACGAAGCCCAGGCTAATAAAAGATTGGCCTGTCATAATGAATCAAGAGGGCCAGTGTCACGTAGGTAGTGTGAGTCCATCCTCTCACATATCCATCTCTGGAACAAGCCACGGTGTGTCTACATGGCTGGAGAAAAGAGACCAGTCGACACCCTATTTGGCTGTCTCCATTGAAATTAACTTTAGGATCAGGAGAGAAAGAGAGACAGTGTTTGGAGCAGCATGGCTTCATTTTCTCCCGCAGTGAGCAGCAGGGCCCCAGAGGGACACCAAGACGGATTTGCATGCCACTCGCTATTCTCTGCTACCTGCTGCAAATTTATTATTGTGGCAAGTCAGCTTCCCCAACAGAAACTTGGAGGACTTTTCAAACCTAAATGGTATCTGCGGGCGGTCAGAGAGACATAGAAATCACACGCACCCTATCCCTGTTTCTCACTCTCTGTGACACACACACACACAGAGGAGGGGAAAAGCTGCATCAAAAAGTAATCATGTAGATCAGAATACAGCTGTCAGCAATACCACGCAAAAAGTGATGCCTCTGATGAAGTGTTAGGCTGTTTCAGAAACAAAGAAACAGTTATGAACTTTTCACCCAAAGTTTGTTGGGTCTGATAAAGTGACAGAGGAAGGTCATCATTGTGGCTTGGCAAGCTAAGACATGTTACACACAGTATTTGTAAAGCTGTGTTTCAACTCAACTTGTGTCTGTTGATAATCTTTTTCCTATCCCTTTAAACTGGTCAAATCGGCCAGGCGAATCAATGAAGCCGTACAAGCAGGCTACCGCTAAGTCAGTACCGCAATATACAATTAGAACAAATTCAGGGCAGAAACACTTATTTTCACCACTAATTCATCAGCTGAATATTTTATTTTTAATAATCAATTTAAAATGAGGTATAAAAATGCCTTAACAAACTTATTTGTTGTGCTTTAAGGGTTAGTCTAAAACCCAAAGATATTCAGTTTACTATTACATAAAATGGTGACAAGCCACAAATCCTCACATCAGAAAGAGGAAACAACCTGAGGATACTTGACACTTTTGCTTAAAAAATGTCTTACTTGGTCAATTATTAAAATACTTGCAAATTAATTTTCTGTCAATCAATTAATTGATCAATTGACTTACTGTTTCAGCTCAAAAAAATTGCTTTAAACTTTCCTATAAAACTGCAGTGAGTCTAAAATTTTTTAGATTTCAGCACACAGTTTAAATACACAAAGCATACATGATGCTTTTACTCTCAGAGAACATAGGCAAGTTAAAAAGTACAATCTATGACCTAAAACAAAGTTCCCTAGCTGGACTTCATATCTGACATGTGGCTATGAATCAGTGTTGACCTGTACTGAGAAGTGTTCAAGGTCAAATACCTGTTAGAAGGTAAGAAAGAGTGGCACAGATATATGGTGGAGTCAGGGTCAGTAATGCCCATTACCTTTCCTTTGTCCCCTACAAATGAGTATCTTTCACCTGATTATCTATTATCATGTTATTGGACATAAATTTAACAAGCTGTTGAGAGCAGTGGAAAATCAATACCTTTTAAATGCTGTTTATGTGTGATTAACGGTTAATATCCTCACAAATTATTTAATATAATAAGGTCATTTGTCTTTCACATGAGCCCGGTACCCTGCAAAGAATAATAGAATAATAAATGAGGACACTAGTGAAGAGGAGATTTCTGATGCTTTCCCCAGCTCAGTTTTATTACCCATATCCTCTTTACAGCTACAAAGCTGCACTATGGTTATTTTATGCAAGTCATAAAATTAGGCTGAGATGGAATTAGCAGACTCGGGGCTCTTTATAGGTCAAGCCGGTAGTTTATGAGCCCACGACTCCCTGGCACTATTGTCAGGAGGCTAGTTAGAGGGGTCTTTAAGCATGATTTAATATGTCCATGCCTTGGAAAATAGTTAAATAGCTAATTAAATGGAGGAGTTAATTTACATATTAATTGACCTTCCAGTAATATTTATATTGATACCTACATGAGGAGCCCTTGTCTTCATTGCCTTTCATCATAGTTAGTCTGAGCAAATATGGTGTAACTTTTTTTGTTTAAACTCAAGTTTCTTTTTATTGTCGCTGGAGAGGGGCTGTGCATTCCCCGCCATGTCAGGCACACAGCTGGCTGGAGTTTTGTGTGTTGAGGACTCCTTTTGTTGTCGGATAATGGAGGAAGCACCATAAACAGTGATGGGAAGTGGCCTGGAGGGCTTTGTGGGTTGGGTGGCTGGGGCCGTCAAAGTGTGTATATGTGTGTGTTGAAAAAAAAAAAGCTTGAGGAGGGAGAGGACAGTGTCTGTGTCAAAGCTGCTCTTAATTATATCTCTAATCACCAATTAGTTTGCCAACAGAACAGGACCCAGGGGCTTGACATTAGCCCAACCTGTACAGAATTAGCACAACATTTCACCTGCAAAGCTTTCCAACACACAAATATACACACACGTGCACACACGCTCTCTGCTCAGCCAAGCTGCCTCCACTGAGAGACCACGACATAAATCTGTTTGTTTGTTACTCTCCACACCGGCTATAATGTTCCATAAGAGATTTGTGCCACATTCTCTATGATAATAATCTATCGTACTAATGTGGCCCCTGCATGTTGCATTGTCATGCTGATGTCCGCATGGCCATTGAGGGGTAATGATGACACGATCAACGATGATAGATTGGAAGCACATTGTTTGTTTTCAACGGGGGGCGCGTCCGTTCTGTGCGTCGTGTTGTTAGCATGGTAAGTGTGTCTTAGATCCTATTATCAGGTTGATCATTTGTCACTAGCCTGTCTTCACTCTGTCTCCCACATTCTTTTTGGATAATGGCCCTTCAAACGGATCTGCATATGAGGCCTGCATTCAACAATAGCTGACCTGAATGGGTCTTTTCAAGCCGTGTAAACTAGAAATGTGGCAACAAATAACCAACAGGAGGGTTTCTGGGATGGGCGAGTGCAAATAGAGAGACTTAGCATCAGGGATGCATTCAGGTCAGTCTGTTGAGAGAGGTATGAGCTGCTTTTCCATTTTAAATATCCCCACCCTGGACTTTTAATCATCTTGATAAAACTTGCTATCTCTTCCATTATTTGTCTCCTCGTGGCCTCCTCTCCGGCTGGTTTTGACAATATGGCTTCCAGCCTGAACCCCCTGATCCAACCACAGGCCAGCAGCTGCCCAACAGACCCACGCAGCCATCAGCAACACCTCAGGGCCATCAGCGCTCATCACTCACTGGGGCTAAGTGGGTTGTCACAGGGTGCTGTGGCTGCAAATTGAATATTGTTATGATCCATAGATTTTTCTCATGAGTGCACCATGCTGTTAACAACATGAGCATATGCTGTCAGTGTGTTGATGTAAGACAGAAGAGAAACTTTTTAAGTATCTATCACTGGAGTTGTTTTAATCTACTGAAATTTTAGCTGATAGTTTAAGTGTCTAGTTGACTGCAATTCTATATAAATTAGTTACTTTTGTTCCAGCTAAATTACCACACTATCTAGCTCTCCAAATGGAAAGATTTGTTTGAGTATTCTGGGCTCTTGAGAATTGGTGAGACAAAACAAGACATTTGAAAGCATAACCCTGCACTTTGCATTACTGTAATTGTATAGGGCATTCTTCACTATTTTGGGACATTTTTTGGAATAAACAGCAAATCAGTTAATCACAACAACAGTTAGCACATTTCAGTTGATATGAAAAATAAGTGTCAGTGGCATCTCTATTCAAGATTAGTCATCAAATGAATAATTCTAATGTACAGTAAATGTCTGCCAGTAGCAGTGTGAGCACACAGGGAAGAATAAACTGACCAGCAGCTGGTCATCTACAATTTCTCTTCTGTTCTGTGTCATTTGTGTGGTGATTAGTGTCTAAGTGGCCCTGTCCTCAGGACTCTGTCCAAGCTCTGCAGCAGTAGCCTTGATATCACCTCATACGCTGGCTGTTAGCTATTCGGAGGTTAGCAATTAGGTAGGACCCCAGGGCCAGATAGCTGCACAGAGATGAGCCTGGGAGACGTCAGCTGTGCAGTAACAATAATGTAGTCAGGCCACTCCGCCCCATTCTGAGTCTCAGCCAGTGTCCAGCATTTCCAACTGAATAACTCTATAAAATGGACACCTGCCACGAGACCCCGCATGCATCACTAGGGGCGGAGAGGCGAGCACAATCGCCCAGCAGTCACGGCCAGTTGCCCGCTGATCTATCAGATGCGATCTCCTGGAAGGGGTTCAGTGCCCCAGCCAAATGTTAAAGTTATTTGTTCTTGTCATTAAACTAAACTTTATTGTGACCCTCTCTCGCTGTTATTGCACTAGTAGCGATTCTCCCAGACTGGACTTTATCATTGAGACTGTCTATGAATCTCTGGGGCTTCCCCACTGCACTTCACTGAGCTATAATTCCTTGTTGCCCTCATAGTGTATGGGTCCAGAGAGAGAGGAGGAAGAGGAGAGAAGTGGGAAAGAAAAGCAAAAAATGCTTTCTTTTGTCACATACATGACAAGATAAAAGTATTTTCTATTTGCCATGCTGATTTGCAGTTTAATAAACACTGATATGACATAAAATACGTGGTACATTTTTACATGAAAAGGGACAATGTGTACGATCTGTTTGTCAAAGTACTGTAGCTTACTGAGCAGACTGAACATATGCAATATGTGTTTGGTTTCTTCTTCTTTGTCATTTTTAAAACGTATGTGTTTAGGTGTCTTATATGCATATTATGTACAATCCACTGTGTGTGACAGTTGTCTTAGCCTAGTTATGTTTTCTGTGTTGTATTTATTGTTATATTAATGTCCATATGCTGCCATCTTGACCAGATCTCTCTTGAAAAAGAGACTTCAATCTGAAAAGATTTTTTATCCAGTTGAATAAAGGACATAAGAAAGAAAAGAATGAGTAGCATGGTTTACAAGATGATGCTCTGCTGATATCCATTTTGTCCATTTTTACATCCTGATGTAATTCAGGATGCAGTTTTGATCAGACAATGTACTAGTATATCATGGTTATTTTTATGTTTAATTCTGCCTATAAACAACTTTTGAAAGTATAAGCTCATCTTTGTCTGCACACAACTACTATAGGATCCAACCCATTAATCAGCAAGCACACAGAAAGCCATTATTATTCTTTTTATTATGGAACTTTACATAAAAGTTTTGATTTTAATGTTCAAAGCTGATGGTGAGAAGTGGAAAGTATGGATCCTCTTACTGTTGTAATGAAAAGGGTTGTCATCCATGGGTGTTTGCCTTCTCTCAGTGTGCTTTATCGTCGACAATGAGGCCATCCCTCACTAGCTTTACGTCGTTTTCAGAATGTTTCATTACTCGTCTATTTTTCCTAAGGTTTCCACCTTCACTGACCCCGCATCTGCTGCTCAGGAAAAGGCATTTAAACAAATGTTAGAAAGAAATATCTTGCAAAAGGTGTTTGTGAATCATTATGAAGCTGCAACTGTTACAAAAACATTAGCATTTGTAAGGTACATTGCAGACAAAAGGTGGCTGTTTTTACAGCCTGTGTATTTTTCAAAGGTTCTTGAAAGAGACAATGCGGTCATAGAAAATATAAATTGCAAATAAACGACGTGACATAAAACTGCAGCCCATGTCCTGTCAAGCTCGGGTGGCTTCCAAGCTCAACCTGCCGTAATTTTCACCTCCCGTGAATAGTGCTAACATCCTTTTTCTCCTCTGGCATGAAAAAAGGAATATTTTGCTGTGCTTTAATGAGATGGTGTTATGCCTCGTTTATGCCATTTTACATCTTCATAAATAAATGTATTGAACACATGACAGTACGGCAGCACATGGTGTTTCTATTTAATATTGTCTTCCATCTAAATTTGTAAAAAAATTATCTGACCTAGCTTCATTGCAAACAACATACAATTTGAGAGTCCACTGTCATTTAGGATATTTCTGGCCAGGCAACCTTGAAAGCTGCCAACTCGTCTCTAAAATACCTTTTTCCCAATGAGGTAAAAAGGGCAAGTTTTCCCTCTTTAAGATGGCGGTACATAACCTGTCCATGGAACATAAACGTGTCTGCTGGTAGAGGAAGATAGATGGAGGCCCACATGCCTGCCTTAATAAGAAGGTCTTGAAGCCCTCGTCCAGATCTTCTTCCCAAGGAAGCATTATATTAAAGAAAGGCAAGGAACTGAGCTTGCTAAATGTAATGGATCGTCAGGAAAGTTTAAAAGCACCAAGGGGGTAGGCCATTATGTAAAACAGGGCTCGCACAAGTAATCTGCAGCCTGTCTCTCAGCTGCCAAAGACAAAGAACACATGCAGAGGCCCTGATTGCTTCTTAAGATGCTGCTCGCTCTGTCATGATGGATTCTGGTATTTTGACTGTTAATATGTTTGAATGAAAATTATTTATACATTTTGGTGAGGTTGAGCGCCTCTCCCTGTGATTACTGCCTCTGGAAATGAGAGCGGAGGAGCAGGAAATTTCCATGTCACAGAGGCCTGATGTATACTCAGATTACGGGCTGATTGCTGCTCAGATGAGCACTGCGTAGAATCGTTTGCCCGCGCCTGTGACAACTCCAAGTCCCTGACAAGGCCTCTTAGTTTTTGTGGTTATTGATGCATTCTGCATAAATGCAATCCATTGATGGTGTCTGCTACTGGAATATAGGTATGAAGGGGACACGGTTGGTTGTGTGTGTATGTGTGAAGTGAAAACGAGGTATTTAATACACGTAGTGGCTGGGAGGCGAGCAGCAAAAAGATAATCTCAAATGTTTTTTATCCACCGCTGTACCAGAGAGATGATCAAAAGTGAATCGTGTGCGAAGGGAATCTGCATGTGTGATGATGACACCTGGGTAGACATCTATCAAACCCTTTTTTTCAGTGGATTTTACACATACTATAAATTGATGCAAAGTTGCACTACTACAGTGGAGAGGAATTTAATATACTAGAAGGTCTAATCTAAGTGCTATAATGCAACATTTAGGTAGGTGCTGTATTTATGTACAAATCTAAGAAACTTAGATTTAGTATTTACATTTTCAGCCACTTCATAGTACTTCTTCTAAAATGTACAGTTTACTTGTTACTTTACAAAGATTGTACATATATTGAGCATAAATAAAATGTTATACACTGGCATAATAATAATAATAATAATTGACTTATTCATCCCCTTTGGGAAATTGTTGTTTGGACAGCTGCCAGACAGTACATTTCCGCGCTAGTACGGAGTTTCGGTGTCTTGTCCAAGGACACCTCGACATGTAGCCTGGCGGGACTGGGAATCTAACAGCTTACCCTTGGGTTTGAAGATGACTGCTCTACTCACATGCCGTCCCCATGATATATATATATCATCGTCACATCGTGTCCCCTGTACACCCTACCCAGCGACCACGCCTCACTGAAACCAAATATAGCTGCTTTCATACATGCACTGGAATCCTGATCTTCTCTAAACTTTACCAGATTGGGCTGCATGTAAGAATTCAGCGCACAACTACACACAATTTCCAGACTTGATTCTCCAGACATAGTCCAGAGTGCATATGTGAAAATGGCTTATGTGTGCAAATTGTGACCAGTTCAGCTAAAGGTTTTTTTTTTCTCTCTGAATAAATCAATTTATCAATAGATTACAGTAAAAACAAGAAAAGACTGGATTAATCTCTGAGCACTGCCTTCCTCTTTTGTTCTCACAAGTCCTCAAATTTACTAGTGGGGGAGACTACCCAAGGATTGGGAGCCACAGAATTGAACTGCACAAGCATACTGTTTCCAAAATAATTACATTCGCTCCATCTCGACCAACTACAAAATAATAGTAAAACAGTAGTTACACATGCATACATCAGCATTCATTCATCATCTTAACCTCTTTTTTCCTGTTAAGGGTTGTGAGGATGCTGGAGCCAATCGCAGTTGTTGATGGACAAGAGATGGGGTACACCCTGGATAGGTCTTTACATGCGTTAACACATCAAATAATAGTGTATCACAGTGTAACAGTTTTCTGCATTAAGCACTTTCACTTTAATACCTTACGAACTTTTTCTGAATATTACTTGCATACTTAAGTAAAAGTTTAAATGCATGTATTTTACTTCACCTGAATGGTGTTATAGTTAGTTTTACTTGAGTAAAGGATCCTCCACCATTGCTGACATAACCCATAATTATAATTATACCCTTAACCCTAAAACATAACATAGAACATAATCAGGAAAATTAATTATTACCCTTGTTCAGAAAGTCCCTTGTGTGGCAACTTCAACTAATTTTTGTCCCTGTATCTTGATGGATATATGTGTTAGATATACAAACACACACACACACACACAGACACTCATGCATGCACACTAAATGGTCTCAGAGAATTCACACAGGACACAGAGACAACAAACTGGATGATACCACTAATCCTGTAGCTCCACTGATAAGCTGATGCAGAGATATGACCATAAATCCCTGGGATATCTGTGAGCTAATAGTAATAAACTAGCATGGCACAGTCCGAATACTAAAATATTTCAAAATTTTTCATCAAGTTAAAGTTCTGTAATTTGCTACTAAGTATGTTTTGTTATTCTAAAACTCTTACAAAAATAAGTGTAATTCCAAAAACATTTCAAAGCAATTTTTCATTTTTCTTAATTCCTTGAAAGGTTGACTTTTTGAAGATGAAAGATAATCATCCAACAGCAGAAAGGACTTAGGCTGGGCCTCCAATATCCGCCTCCAAGCTCCAATACATAAAAATGATTGATAGATCCACTTACAGCACAACAATCCCCTGAGAACAATTACCACCGCTTTGGTAATTCTGCAATCATGGCACTTGATCATGGCATAACTCTTTCATCCTGTTTTGGACGATATTCAAGAGAAACTTCTGGCTCTTATGTAGAAGAAAGACTAATGAAAATATTTCAGTAGCCAACTTTTTAAGCCAATAAAAACTCAGCCAGCATGAAAGTGCTATTGCAGGGATAGTGGAGCAGTGCCACTTTGCAGTAAAATGGAATGAGCATTATACAAAGAAACAAATTCCACCCTCCGACCCCTCCATACACACACACACACACACGTACACACACACACAAACACACAAACACAGACACAGACACTCATGCATGCACACATTCAGTCAGCACCCTCAGGCATGGGCTCAGTTGTCCCCATCTCTGTCTTTCTTTGGGACCTGATTTGAATACGAGCCTTGTTTTATAGAGGAAGGTAATTGGAATTTGGTGATTTACTGCAGTGTATACAGGGACAGCATCCAACAAAATATCTAGAAGCAGGGAATAATCACTTTGTAGCCTGCTGCTGCATTTATCTGGACACAGGTATATTTTAACCACCAGGGATTGACAGTGTTGACTATTAGCTGGCAAATAAATTATTCAGCACTTACAAGAGGGGGGGAAATGGGCAAAATCGCCTTTCCGCAGCTACAACAGGAGAAAGCAGCGTGCAGTGGCGGAAAAAAGAGGCAGTCATTTTTTCTTCAATTACAAAAGGCAAATATTTATTATTTATAAGTACTTGCCTTGTATGGGCTTAAATGTTATTTATGAACCTGTTGCATAGTGATTTCCAATGTAACTCATTATTTTTAGCTGGAGGGTGTTGTAAAGGAGCAAGGATATATTTAATGACACTCTGCTAGTCGGTGCAATTACACTGTAATCATTATGTAAAATGTCCTATTAATTAAACCAATTTCTGCTAGGGGAACATTCTTTTCTGCAGGGCCTGCGCCTCATCCTTCAGCTGCCTTGCTGCCTCCTGTTTTTCACCAGGCCCCTATTATGTTGTGACTTCACTGCATACATATTTATAAAAGATATTTTCATTATCCCCAAGATTTGGAACCACTTTCAGATTAATAAATAGAACATGCCACAGAGGTTTGAAAGGCAATTAGGATTCTTCCCAATCATACAATGTTTTGGCCTTTTGATCATTGCTACAGTGTTCGGTACATTTTAAGTTGAGAAAGTGCGGTTTTCTATTCCCTAATAAGAGAAGCACTGAGTTAAATATTGCCATCTAATCCAATAATATCTCAAGATTACAGTAAGTGATTATCAGTGCTAGAGAAGAGAGATTTGTCTTAAGAAAAGACTTCTGGGCATTCTGTAAAGAGTGACAGGAAAAGACCAAGATGGAGGAAGTCAATCAAAAGTGGGAAGTGTCTTCCTAAAAAAAGCTCTTTAAAAAGCCTATACAGAATTCCAAATTTGTTTCCCTTTAAGAAAATATTGGTGCTAGCAATCACGACAAGACAGAGCAGTTGACCTGTCTGGCTCTGTATCTGCTGTTCTGGCAGTCCCAATGTTGCTGTCGTGACCAGGGGTCATTGGCACTTCCAATGCTCTTCAGACACAATCTGTTTTCTTTACTTCTTGGCACAACGGAAACGATTAAGAAAACAATTCAATAGAGAGCGAGAACACACACACACATCTACATTGCAAATGGAGGCACTGGGATGTTTGCTATTCAGAAAGCATCAGTCGGGATAGGCCGTCTTTGCACGAGTGCTTTTCCAAGAAGTCCACTTCTGAATACAATAGTCCACCATGATGCTGCTGAATGGATTAGGTTAATTTTGTGGCTACAGTACATAACAATGAACAAGTGAAATAAACAGTAATTTATGTACTGATGAAAGCCGCTGCATTATGAGATAATGACTATATAATTAGATTTATAAGCAGGTTGCAAAAACACATATTAAGCAGTAACTGGTCCCATCCAACAAGCATACGACATCCCACAGAATATAAAAGGAAACAACACAATCTTACAGTCTGTAAAGTAAAACCTTACCAAATATATCAAAGTTACACATCTTTATAATAAAGGAGTGGCTACACACATTACATTTGTCACAGAGAAATATTTTCTGCAGAGATAAGAGTCTAAATCTCTGTAGAAAGGTCTATAGAAGCCTGAACAGATGGCAGCAACATCTCTTATAACTGCCTTGCTGATCTTTTCCCATGCAGCTTGCCACGTGTCATATGTCCATTCATAAAGTTGTTACAGATGACTATCTCAGCGTGTCAACCATGTTTGGCAACAGACAAAGTTGGGAGCGCAGTGGTCCGGCCCTCATCAGAAGAGAGGACAAAAGCTCCTTGCAAGAGCGTGACTAAAGTGCTGACAGTCTGAGCGGCTTATAAAGAAAGAGTTGTTCTTTATAAGTCTAGACACCTGCTGCTGAAGTGGAAGGCTGGAAGATGATGATGATGATAATGATTATGACTAAATAAAAAAGAGTAAAAGGAAGAGAATTATGAAATGTGGTTACAATGAAAGTGGTAAGATGATCTTAGGAAGGCAAGATTTGTGAAGCTGGAGAAATCATTTTGGGTTACCTGGTTTCAGAAGTAAATTTCCCATTTGTTTTTTCAAATAGATTAAATTCACATCCAAAATTCCAGAAAATCAGCAAATGAAAATTCTAATTAATGTGTTGTTTACACAATAATTTGCATAAAAACAGGTAGGACATCTTTAAGAAAACTGAAATGAGAATACAAAAGTGAGAACAGTTGATGAAGGAAAAAACATATACATAAAGATATTACAAAACTAGGTAATAAATGCACAGAAATAGCAAGCATATGTACTGTAGGTATTCATTAAAAGCCTCATGAAAACATAATATGGGCTTGCAGAGTAGAAAACAAGAAAATTTACACATTTTTACATAAATGGTGGAAGTTCATCCGTACATATATTATTTGCAGCACAAGCAGGAATTCAAACACACCCATACACATACAAGCACACAGTCAGATTTTTCCAATCTGCAAGACATCAGCAGGTTAGGATTATTATCACACAGGCAAGAGGTGGCACCATGATTCTTATCACAGGTATGAATTACAATATTTATACTGCATGCTTTATTTGTGCCTGCCAGACGGATGGCACTGTTGCGCTTTAATCCATTACGGTGCGGCGGGGTGTCAAATTAGGCCGCTTCATTAATACACTATCCATAAGTGAGAGGAGAGAATGAAAAGGAGAAGAAGAAGGGGGAGGAGGGGGCAACTGTACATCAGGGGGAGATTATTATTCCGTCTCTCTCTGAGATGAGAGCAAATTATAAGAACATACACCTTCTTCATCTGTTTGGATAAGTGTGGGGCCGGCGCCTGATGGATGACTGTGTTTACAAATGAGGGTGATAATGTTAAGCAGAGGAGCAGTACATACATACATTTCACACCAATGAGGCTCTGGCTGGCCACACGCGCACACACACACACACACACACACACACACAAACACAAACACACAATGAAGAGGCAGACTGATGATAAGAGTCCCTTGGCTACCGGATTAGGCAATCTTCCCAGCCGCCAGCAGATTGATAGAGTCACTGCACACAGACGCAATTGTAATGGGGAGGAATAAAGTTTGGCCTGCTGGTATCATCTGTGCTTACTGCCAGCTTGGTACGAATCTCTGAGGAAGGATGACCTGTGAGAGAGTTGAGGCTGAGGGCATTTACTTTTGTTTCCTTTGTATCTGTGATGGGCTGCCATGGTCAGACTTCTGCCATGCCTACCGAGCAACGGATGATATTTTTATTCACCGGTTATTATTTTATTTAGTTATTGACAGACTGGAAGATTTACTTATTCAACTGATATCTTTATGATACTGCAAGAATATTTTTCCTCTGAAATTGTTTGCTTTTAGAATTAAAACAATTAGTCAAGTGATTAGTCTATCAAAAAATAATAATTTGGCAACTATATATTAAATTAATGTTTGTAAGTCATTTTTATAGCAAAAGTGACATAGTCACTGCATCTGTATATTTTCTGTTTTCTTGTGTGTTTTTTTGTTAATAACAATTTGTTGGACAAAACAAAATTTCTGACACTTTACAGACAATAGATTAGATAAGGAAACATTTGCCAGAATAAGTGTTACATACATTAATTTTCTCTTTCCTTTTGTTTTCTGTTATTTCAAACAAAGCAAACTAAATAATAGTGTGATGCAAATCAGTAACTGATAGGAAAATTACATACTGCACATAAGGTGGGATAAGGTGGGATATGGAGAAAAAGACAAGATGATAAGATGCAAGTCATAAATCCTTTCTGGTTGTTCTTATTCTGCAAAAAAATTTAAAAATAAAACTCAAGTCTGTAATGTGTCCACCAAAAGTTCTTCCTTGATTTATGCAGTACTATGTGTAGAATTATCTTGACTTAATGAAGAATAAATATCTGAGATAATTGGGCTTTTAGTGTGTGCATCTGTTTACTTTGATACCGTTTCATCATTTAGTCGTACTTGAACTGCACACGTGTTACTGTATTGCAGAATTATTTAAATTCTACAACATGTACATCACAACTCCAATGTATCATTTTGAAAAAAATAAGAAAAATCATTAATCCTTTTTGATAAAGCTTATAGTTAGAGTTGGCTCAGGTGACTCTGAACCATCTTAGTTATGCTGCTATAGATTTAG
>JAUMHL010000021.1:20128408-20139035 GCA_032362345.1 Sandelia bainsii | reverse complement strand
TAAAGTGCCTTGAGATGATTTTTGTTATGATTTGGCGCTATACAAATAAAGATGAATTGAATTGAATTGAATTAATATATTTTTATTATGCAATATACTGAATGTTACTAATTAGAAAGATATTCTTCAATGCTTAATATTTTATTTGTGAAGTCTACTTTTCAGTGTTTCCAGTGCCACAGATTGACGCTATTGTACATTTTCTGTCACACAGGTTAACAAATAGTGCGGATAGTTTCATCAGCATCCAGGCTCGGGCGGAATCGAATGAATGGACGGAGTCAGTCAAGACCAATTGCTGGCGGAGAGAGGTTAAATGTCTGCATTAGAATGTGTTTGCCCCCTGAGCATGTTAAAGAGCCCTCCTTTCAGGATCCCCCATAATTTCATAGGCCCTAGCATATCATCTTTCTCCAGGTGTCACAGAAAATAGACTGATGAATCACTTCGTGATGTCACTGCGGTGGACTGGTGACAATCAGTGAAATGATAGTGTCTGCCAGCCTACACATATCTGTAATTGATAGCCCAAACCCCAAACACTCGCCTCTCTCCACTAGCTATGATGGAACGTTGGATTGAAATCACTCCGGATGAGGTGAGGTCTGGGCCATTTGTTATTTACTTCTCGCTTGCTTTGCAACAGCCCCCTCCCCTCCACAAACCCCACCACCCCTGCCACCAGAATTTTTGCCACAAGAACACATTATGGTAATAAGACAGTATGTGTGTATAGGAATCAATCAACAGAAAAGCCTAAGAGTTATGACACAACAAAGTGTGTTTGTAACTTTTGATTAATGAGGAGATCGGCCCTGTTTTTCTGAGTAGATGAAGAAGCGGGATGACCTGTAGGACCAGTAGGATCAACATGGTGGCTGTTCCTGCCTTTTGAACCTCTGTTTCTATGTGTTTTGGTGAGAGGGATTGCATCAAATATCTCCAACAAGAGTTTAGCCTATTTTCTTGACAATATGTGGCTGCACAGTGGTGATGAATGCCATATTGGAATCCACTCATGAGCATTACTGCCACCTTGGCAAAGCCTCTCTTCCGTTTTCTCTTTTCTTATACCTGCCATCCTTGTGCCTGTGTGATTTATAAAGTTGTTATGGCAATTCACTCTAATGTTATTTCCTGCCACATAAATACATATATCTTAGGCAGGTATTATAAGGCCTGTAATGGAGGAGCATCAGGGCTGCTCTGGGGATCCTTTTAGGATATCTGGCAGCATGTTATTGGTTGCACTGAGAGAGAAACTTACATTAGCATTAATCCTCCAGGTGCAAGATAAAAGACTGCGGACACTGTTGTATTATCATCAGACATAGTTTTGTTTTAGCCGCTGCAGTTTCCTTTTGTAAATACTTCAGATTCAAAGCCGATTTTTATTTGTTCAAGTATATTTTAGTGATCCTTTCAGTGCTGCATTTTGCACAGATCATTTTTTTACAGCAGCATTTTTCAGACATTTCTTTGTTTTTATAATGCATAGTAGAGAAATGATTGCAAATGAAAGGAGTGAGATGAGGGATGAGTGAAGTGTAACCAAGTCCCTGTCTTGACTCAGATTGGTTCACTATCTGAGCCAGCAGATTTTAATTATGAATACATTTCAACTGACAATCATTTCAATTAATATTTCAATTGCTCACTATACTTTTATAGACAAACTGACACAAGCGCAAGACACACAAAGGCATCACGTTTTTCTCCTCCCTGTTTTAACTTTACAGTCTGCAAACACAAACAAAACGACCATCCATCACCCTTTTTGTAACTTCTGCATATATTTAGGTTTGCAAATTCGAGGTCCAAATTGTTTGTGGAATATCCATTATGCCCTTTTCTAATGTTGTCATTAGCAATCAGCTCAGTGGGACAACAGGATGGTGGAAGGTGGAGGAAAATCATTTGAACCTTCTGCCCCGCCATGGATCCCCTGACGCCAAGGGGGGTCAGGGGTGTTGGTCAGGGTGACAGCTTGGGTCAATACTCAAGAGCCGGTGGTGGATCGCATTGCGGAGAGGGAGGTACAGGGGAGTCACAAGGGGGAGTTAAAACAGGTCGCCCTCCAAGATCAACAAGCTTTAAGGTGAAGTCTGCAGAATGTTGAGAAGAGGAGATGTGTGTGAAGTAGAAATTAGGTAGAGGGAAGTATGAGTGATAGTGCTGACGGTGCAAGCTCAAGCCGGGAGTTCACAAACGCACACGTGTACAAGCTAATGACAAGCGGAGTGGAGGTATTGAAAGGTGAGATGGCCTGGTCAGGGAGTGTCCCTCCCCGTCCTCTGCTGCCAACCTGCTCCCTCCTCCACCGCTCAGAGGGCATGGTGCACCACACAAGACTGACACCTGAAATATTGAGCTATTGATACTGTGTCTCTGTGACAACGTGTGCGCGTCATTGTACGAATGAGAGACCTATTGATACGATGCCTGTGTAACATAAAGGCACTGTGTGTGTGTCTGTGTTCATGTGACTTTTTTGTGTGTGAGGTGTCACTGTATGTGTGATGGAGTTATTGATGTTTCACACTTGGACTCAACAACTCATTGATTCCTAGAAACACAACACCTGCATGCAAGTCAGGTAAAACCGGCACGTTTCAGAAACACGACAGATAGGTTTGCTGGCAGTATCCAAAGTTTTCAGCAAAGAGCAAAGACATCCAAGGACGTTGAAAATACATGTTCCTGAAACTACTCAATCTGCTTATGTGCTAACATTATGGGTTGATTTTATATGTACACAATTGATGACATTTAGATGATAACATTTGCGTGCAGTCAAAGAGAAATGGAGAAAAGGACTAGGGGAGAAAAAGTTGTCAGTGGGTAGCAGAAAAATCTAAGGTACAATGTCAGGTATGGATGGGAGATATAAAGACATTTTTTTGCCAGGCCTATTTCAGCCAGACAGCAGGGGGCTATTTGGAATAGAGGAAAGTAATAACCTCCATTTGTTCCCCCTTGTCCCTTGGCTTATGAAAAACGCCTTTACAACTTGCTTTGCCTTAACTGGATTTTCTGGGGGATTTTGAAGTTTGGCAACTTGTCACTCGGATTGGAGCTGGTGGAAATATGATGTTCAGGTCATGGCTTTCTCTGCTAGTTCAATATGTTGCTCTGTGATTGAGGCAGGGTTGGTGAAGGGGATTTGGGCTATTAATAAAGCCTAAGGTGGTCTCGGGGCCAGCACATATTGCACTGCTGTTGTCAAAGACAAAAACCTATAACTTTCTTTCAGCGAATCAGAAAATATCCCTTTATTTGGTTGAAAGCTGAATATTATAGTTTAATTTTAGTAAATAAATAAATAATGAAACATTTTGTTCTTTTGCTACAAGAGCAGCAGTATCAATGCTGTGTGTTAGCCCACATTCTGGTCTGGTGCTCCCCGAGCCCCTGGAGAGCTCGGTCAGCCGACTGAGCTCCCCACTCCCCCTGTCTCCATCACTATCAATTGTCTTTGAACAGCTCTGATCATCACCTCAATTATCCGTTGTCCTGCCCACCTGATGGGTTTTTTGCCAACTATAACTTCTCTGTGGATGGACAGGGAATAATGACAGCTGAGGCCTGAGCTTGGGGAGCAGGCTGGAATATAAAGAGGGTGGCTGGATGTAGATGTGGCTGTAAAATTCTACTTCTCACACACTCACACTTACAAAAGATACACACAAACATGAGAGAACATACATGAAGTCTTGCAACCACACGCAGACACTCAAACACAGATCTGCAGATGTTGATGCACACACACACACACACACACACACACACACAAACCCCTATCCCACGTCCTCCTGTAGAAAAGCCATTTACTGACCGAGCAGAGGTGTCAAGCTCTAAAGTGAATCTAAGAACGTGCTTGATGTGTTCTCTCTCTCTGTCTCTCTCGGTCTCTCCAAGGCTGAGAGAAACTCATTTACCCTGCAAATCCAAATACACGGGCAGAGTGGGAAAATGTATTCATACCACAGGTGATCTTATTATGGGCGCGGTAAACTGAGCAATGAGAACATCATCCACTGCAAATGACACCTAAACACATATCGACAAAGAAAAAAAGTAATATCATCTGCATAATCAGGGGAAAGCAGTCAAATACTATCGTCTGGGAAATGGAATGAATCGAAAAGTTCAGTGCCGGAGCATTTTGCTATTTATGTGCAATAGTGATTTGATTTAAAGTTAGCAAGGGATTTCCTTGTTGTTGGTGCGTGTGAAATAAGCGTACAGTGCATGCTTTAGCTATTAGCCAAGAAGAAAATAATTGAGTACTGGATACAAATATAGATGAGGCACTGGAACTGACACAATCACAAGCTACTAAGGCAACAACACATCAAATTCAATTAGACTATTATATTATAGGCTACATTAATTAAAGTGTAATTTAATAATGCTGTCAAGTGCCACTCTCTCATAATCCTAAAGGGGACTTTAACTGGACATAAACCCTGCCCTAACTCTAAACCAGGCCTCATTTTCTCATTTTTTTATCTCTGATTTTTTAAATCTCATTTCATTACAATGCATTTATTTCACCCTTTATTAACTTATAAAAATAATTATAGACATAATTATTGTCATACTACTATCTTAAACCTAAAGACTTTATTGACGTCTGAATAATGTGTGTAAAATACACTAAAGCATTTCAAACATGTTAATTTACTGATGCAGTCTGTATGATGTGGGCAAGTGCATAATTGTTCTAAACTGAAACTTAAACATTAAGAATTTAAAAGGGTTTTCAAGAAGAAAATAAATGAATTGAAATCCATCCAACCATCCATCCATTATCCTATGATAAACTCAACTACTATCTTTACCAACAATATCACAGAAAGTTACCAGGTAACTTGGTAATATTTCCTTAGAATATATTATTTTTGTAATGTAATAGTAATGTAGCATGCACCATTTTTGGTATTTCATAACATCCTCCTATCCTGTAGCAAAAATGGCTGCAATGTACTGTTCTGCAGAGGCTATAGTTGCCTCATGATAGGAAATTATTATTCTGCATTGTCTCAGGGCCATCCAGCCAGAGAGCTGAGCCATTTGCATTTTTCTCTTTGTTCCCATCTATAAACATTTTTGTTGTCCTGAAGGGTCATCTCTGTATTCGTCCATCTCTCCTTTCCTTCGTAATGAATGAGTGTAATTACCAGGCCTGATTGGTTGGAAGGTCATTGGGAATCCTGTAATTTTTCACTTATGTTAAGCTTGTGTTTGTGATGAATGTACCCAACCTTTCTGCATCCCTCCTTAGATTACTCTAGGCATAGAAATGCATCCACAAATTAAGCTGTTCATTGAACACTGCTCCTGGCCAGCCATGAGTACGTTTATACAGATAAACAAATGGAAAGAGGTGGTGCAGTGTTTTTTAATGCCTGCCCTGATGCAGACGAGATATATCGTCTTTAAGTTTTTACATACACTATATACAGTATTCGATAATATTACATTTTTAAAATGTACAGAATCCTTTGTCGTTGTATCACATAAGGTTTGATAGCATTACCTGAAGTACTTATTGTATTGTGATTTCAAGGAGAACAGCAATCATGATAATTTCCAACATCAGATGCACAGATATCCACTTGGTATAAATGTTTTGTATTGTTATTATTATTGTGATGTTACCCATTACTAATAGCCTCCAGTCCCTTTCAAAGATGTTTGTTCAATTACATGGTAAAGTTTGATTGTGTTTCTGTATTGAACTTATAGTAATAGAGTTTTGAAATTAACTGAATTTCAGGTCTAGGTTCTTTTGAAAATCTGTTATTTGTTCTTACAAACAAACAAGTATCAGTAGATTTCCAAAATACAATCTTGCTCTGTGTCTCCATTCCTTGATTTCTTTTTAAGCCTCTCATTAAAACCCTATCCCTGGAGCTTCATGTCTTTCTTGTTTTCCTTCAAAGTAAGAGAATGTTTTTCCCCAGACCTTAACCCACCACCTCTGTCTTTCTTAGTTCATTTTCCCATTTTCTAAACTTTTCTTCCCCTCTCTTTGGACCTATAATCTGAGTGTTTGGTTGAGGTTTCTCTTCTGTCGGTTGAATTAGTGGCCTGTCAGAGATGGTTCTGCTGCAGGGCGCTGGCAGCTGCCCCATTCACTCCACGGCCTATCAGCCTCACATTCAGCTGTCCATGAAGGAGGGATGGAAGGACGGGGGATCATTGGATCAAGAGAGAGAGATCAGGCTTCAGAGGGCCAAAGGATAGAGGGATGTAATAATAGAGAGGAAAAACGGATAGGTTCTTCATGAGAGAGAGAGGAGAGGTATGGTTGAAGAGTGGAAGGATGGAGTAGAGGAATGTATCTGTTCAGGGGCCCTGTGGCCAAAAGCCAGGCAGTGAGTCAGTGGATGGGCAAAGAGACTATACTCCCCTTGTCTTCCTCTCTTTCTCATTCCTTGGTTCTTTCTCTCCTCCAGTTTCTCTTACAATTGCCTTCCTGGTGGACTCTTAAGACTCTTTCTCTCTCTCTCTTTTCACTCTCTCTTTTCTCCCACAATCAGCCAGCTGACAGCCGGACTGGGGCCATGATGGACGATGCCCTCTCAGAGTCCGACAACATTTTCTCTCAGTCCCCGAAGCAAGATCGGGCAGCATCAGAGGTAGGTCGGCACTGGCCTCTTTCAGTGTTTGTGAGGTCCAATTGCTGTGTTCAGTCACCCCTCTCATGACCCCCACATCAGCTGCGCTGGGCTTGTGCAAACTGGAGTTGACCGTACCGCCCTGCCTTCTCAAAATCTGCACACTGGCCATGCCACTGCGAGCGTACAACATTTAACCACATTTCAACTTTGTGACTTTTCTCTCTTTCTCTTAGTCACATGGAGCAAAATGGAACTATGAGATCATAAACAGAAGCACAATTTGCAAATAAGGACATCCAGATCTGTCAGAAAATAAGGAATATATAGAGACCTATTGATACGATAGGAATATATAAATTAATTGTGTAATGTGCACTTGATATTTTTCTTTATTATGCTCTTAAAATATGATATCGCCAATTGGATTAGGTTTAAATGTTTAATGTACAAACAACAAAAAAATTAGTAGCTTAATCCATATATAATTACTACCATATTAGCAATGATTTGTAAAATTAGAAAACAACTTTATGCTTGCAAAATTTAAATATTCTCTCATTACAAGTTTTCCCGCAGTATGAAACAAAAAACAGCAACAACTTAATTCAGTCTCATTAATTTGATAATGCTTAATCAATGAGACCCGCTGTGTTGAAAGGTCTAGTTCAAACATTGATTACTGTCTTTCAGTTCTTCCTCAACAATAAGCTGGGGGAGGCAACTTATCATTATTGGCCTTAAGATGCTTTAATCTGCGCTTCCTGTGGAGTCTTGACAGTGTTAAAATTGTGGTAGTGGTGGTGGGGAGCAGTCTTATTATTGCTGAGATACTGAGTTTACCTCTCTCCACACATACACACATAGTGTTGGTACACCTCCGACCACCCACTCTCCACCTCCTCTGACCCTCAGCCCCCCCTTATCCCCAGCCTTAATCCAATTTGTTCAGTCCCCCTGTCTTCTGCCAGCACAAAATTAAAGGCCTGCTCCCACAAAAACACCTCACATTTCCAAGGTATTGGCTGCCCTGCAAGACTAGAAACTTCATTTATTCTGGCTAACTTCTCAATTATCTTCCCAGTAGTGGAGACGTGTAAAAAGTACAAAAATCAATAGGATTCCATTCCCCTCGTATTGGAAAGGGGAAAATTAATGAGATAGGACACTCTCTTAATCAGAAATAAATGTTTTAATTCAGATAATGACATAGTTTTCCCTTGCAGAAGGATGACAAATGCCGAGGTGCTGCGAGCACCACGAAGAAGCAGTTTCAATTTTATTGTAAATATAAAAGGTATTGATCTGCGAGATGTACAAACCCTATTGCTTACAAAAGCCATTCAGGGGGACTGGGAAAACTATTAAGCGGCAGGTCAGAAATCAATAAACAACACTAAGAGGTGGCTGTGCCTGCCCTCTCTGGCAGATCTCTGGAAAGCCAAATGGCAGAGTTAGTGACAGGCGGCTCGGTGGCAGAGCAATGTTAAGGATGATAGGGTCAGCTGGTTAATGTGGCGAGGGCCCTGACAGGTCGGCAGCCCACCTCAGAGCTGGAGGCCTGACAAGCTGCCATTTAAACAGACACTGACTCATCAGCCTGTCGCTACAGTTAGTGTTTCACTGTGCTGGGCCTCGGCTGACAGGAGTCATTCTCCTCTTTCTCTTTCCCTTCATTTCTCTCTCCTTTGCTTGCTTTCTTTCTACTCATCTTCCATCTTTCTCTTCTAACGTGTACTGTTGTTTTCTTTCAGTCTGTTTGTGTCTTTCACACTTTCTTACTCATTTAGTCCTCTGTTATTCCTCTCTTCCCAGGCTGCTTTGCATCCACTTTACACCAGGCAGCAGTAGTAACGTATGCATGTCTGATGTCGGAATAAACCACTGAGAAAGAACAAGCTGTTTGGATTTGGATTGCTCCGGCTTGAATGCATAAGGTCAATACACTGACAGCTGGCAGTGCTGTCCTGTCCTGAACACAATCATTAGATCAAACAGCCAAGATTTGAGTCTAAGCATTTGTCATGTTTTTTACATCTTGCTCCACCCTTTCTCACATTTCACGTTTTCTCTCTCTCCTACTGCGTAAAACAAAAATGAAAAAACCAAAAAGAAATCTGTGTAAAGAATTGATTTTGAAGGCTACTTTGACAAGGCAAGTACAGCTATCCTCTGATGTTTTCTGTCTTCTTTATAAATATATTACAGCTATTGTATTAAGTATTTGATGTTTTAAACATGAAGTGGCTGTTGCTGTTAACATGATAGAAACATTTAAGTGTTTTCCTGGAGTTTAGACTGCATAAGTTTAAAAAAAATGTCAACAAATCCAAACAAATGTGTTTAGTTTTAATAAATCAAACTGATAAATGTACTCAGGAGGAACAGTATGTACAGACTATGTCAGTGATTAGGTCAGATGACTTAACCCCAGATCTATGCACTCCATTGGACTGTCTGAGGGTCAGGGCCTTCTGGCAACTCTCACATCCCGGCCTTCATTGACATTAAAGTCCTGCAAGGAATACGGTATTTTAGACTGTTGACCAGCTTAGTTTCATAATACATGTGGGTCATTATGGTTGTTTTACACGAAATGAGGAGGAGAATGACAGGTTAGGTGAGAGACAACAAGCATAACATGCTCAAGGTCATCTATGTTTGAATCCAAAACACCTCCGGAACATGTGCTGCATCTACGCCCGTTGAGCTACTGGGACACCACAGCAAAGCTATCTTGACAAACATTGTAAATTGATAAATCATTGAAATACGCAGAGGGACTGTATCTGCTGGGAGATGCTAAGCAGGCTTAGAGGGGATCAGTCTGTGAGTATTGCCATCTTCAGCAGGGGACATCTGCTACATCCACCAGACAGATAGATAAATAAATCGAGGTGTATGCATCTGTATACAAATGAGTGAGCCTGTAAAAGAGAGACAGAGAGAGCGTCTGGGAGTCCAGATGAGACAGTGTGAAAGAGGTATAGAATGGGATGTCAGAGAAAATCCTACACCATCTCCCCCTGCGTTGGGACGAGGATGATGAGATTTAGGAAGGGTCAACGGCACCTATCAGTAGGTGAAGTGTTTAGTGGGAGTGTTTCTCCACCCCCCTCCTCCTGGAGTGTCATCTCGTGTCACTCTCATCTCCCCAGTCTGATGATGAGGGGGCTGGGGGGCCCAAGGTGCTGGCTCTCTCCTCGGGTGTGGGTCATTTGACCCCACTGTGTAATTCGTGCCTAATGCCCCTCGTACGAACAAAGCCTGCATCCGTGGCACACTCAGACCCCACTTGACCCCGGCAGCCCAACACAATGCAATTGGCCGTGTCATTATATCAGGCCTGCTCTGTCCCATCTCTCCCTACATGCAATGCAGAACTGTATAAATTGATTTCCAGCTGCTGGTAAAGCACCTTTGCATCTCCTCTGCTGGCGTGGGGAAAATGAGAAAAAAAATGACAAGGCAGGAAAGGTCATTTGATATCTTAGATGATATCCAGGGAAAAATGGGTCTAAACAGTCAGGGAAAAAATATTTATCTACAGCTCCATCTGAATTTCCATTTAACACCGGCAGCAGCACCCCAGTGTGAAGCAAAACGGTGTTTATCTGTAGCGGCTTTGGGAGACTGGGACTACAAACATGCAAATAAAGATGTAACATATTGGGAATACATTTGAATAAAATTCTACTGTACATTTTTGTATAAATTAACTTACCAATGCTCACTACCTGTCATTTATTTCAACCAATGAAAAAAGAGCCAATATTAGTTTGAGTTAAAAATATGTTGTAGAATAAGTAAAAGTTTAGATAATCATTAGACTATAATTTGTGCATTTTTAATTACTTTAATACCACTTACTAGTACTACTTACGACTCTCGCAGGTAGAAACTTTTAACTCTAGGGTGCTCGCTTTTCTTTCTGTTTTATAGCAGAACAAACTCCTCATTTTTCATGGCTCTGATGTATATGGTGACCGTGACTAGTCCAT
>JAUMHL010000021.1:20115908-20125908 GCA_032362345.1 Sandelia bainsii | reverse complement strand
CATTTAAATGGAAGATTGGAAAAATCCACAATTATTTTCAAAATTCAATTTAATCATATACCCACAAAAACCCCATATTTATTCACAAATGCCGACTGGGTCATTAAAATTAACCTTTTCACTTGGCAGGTAGGAGGCAAGGGAAATGTCCTTTTTATGTGGTTATTTAGGAAGGACGGCACACACACATCCAGGAATTAAACATGCTTTGGCAGAACGTAAATTCTCGTTTTATGTGGCAATACTTTCAGCTAATTGTTTCCCTGCACCTTGATCCCATAATTAGGCCTTTACTGATTACCTAATTACCCAGCAGCAGAAGGGCAGGTTGACAGCAACATTTCAGCCATCGTTCAAAGGCTCATTATCCCTCTGAAAGTCACTCTCTCTGTCTCTGCCCTCCCTCTCCTCTCTTCCCTCTATCTCCTCTCTCCTCTCATTGCTCCTTTCTTTTCCTCTCCTTGCATCACCTGCTCTTCTCTCCTCAATGCACTGAGGGTAGCAGGGAGGAGGTATAGTATGTGGACCACAACGCTCTGCCACCCCTCTGCATTTGTCAAGCTGTCCGTTACAATGGCAAGTTTGCCACATCGCAACTGCCCCTCTGACAGCCAAGTTTATATTGCAATGGGAAGTCGCATGTTAAGGGGAGTCGGGTAGGGAGAAAAGGAGGGAGGGAGATGCAGGGGTAACAGGCAAAAAGAAGGACCGGGGGCAGGAAGAAGGGGGTGGTGAGATGAAGAGAGAGAGAGCTAAAGGGAGAATGAAAGAGGTAATTTATAGATGGTGGGTTTGATTTGTACTCGTGCTCTTGTCTCACGACAAGATATATGTCAGGAGCAGCTTGGAGGAGGATGGAGGAGGGGAGGATCCTACTCAGGCTCTCCCACTGCCTCAGGCCCCTCCTGGGCTTGCTCAGGTGCACGGAGCCTTTCTCATTTCACTGCACAGTGGGGCTTCCAGACATGGCACTGCTATGAGCCCTGGGGACACCCCCTACCTTGCTGCTCACCCTTTTTTCGTTCAGTCCTTTCCACTGTTTCCCTCAGCGTTCCACAGTCTCTATCTCACCCTCTTTCTTTGCCTCATCTCTCCTCTCACCCCTCCTTCTCTTCCTGGGGCACCTCTTCTCAGCAGGACGGGCCAGCAGACTAGGCACCGAGCATTTTTGTGTCGCTACAGCCATTTGACTCAATGCGGGACAACATGGTTAATCACTAATCCAATTTTGGGGTCCCTGTGCGCCAGCAGGGTAGGCTCTGTGTTCTTGTCACACTTCATTAGAACCATTACAGGCCATTTTCCTTTTTGTCTGTGGGTTAATGCTCTCAGTGACACATTAAACACCTAGAGGGCAGGTAGAGGAGACAGTAGAGGGAGCTAAAGAGATTTAAGGGCAGGGACAAAAAGCCTGCATCTCCAAAAAAAAAACATTTTAGTCTTTTCAGACAGGCTTAGAATCAGAATCAAACATTTGAGTGATAGTTTTAACATTAAATCCCTAAAATATAAAGTGTAGACATTTTTATGTCGTAAATTGTTGATTGCATTTTATAACAAGTTATAAATCACTTTTTGTTACATATCAAGCAATGATAATTTAGTATTAAACTTAAGGTTATTTATGCTCTTATTCAGCTATTCTTATGCATCTTATATGTCTATTCGCTCACAACCAAAAATATTTCTCTATTGTGCAAAGAACACTTCCTTCTTTCTACATTTCTGTCTCGCCCCATGTTGTGCGACCAGGCCGATGATCAGATGTGTATCCCGGAGCTGGCGGTGCTTCTGCTGTGACTATATCACAGAGTCTAATTGGCATGAAAAGAGCCACACAGAGCGCTAGCTTGAACGCAGGCCGTCCCATTATCCCTATGGATATCTCATTTAGGGGGACTCATGCAGGGAACCCGAGCTCCGACTTGCATGGTTTAGCATCTTTGACAGGAACATGTCCTCCTGAATGCTGCTTTAGTGACGCTTATTCAGAAAGCAGTGGGGCATGCAGAGAGAGGAGGATATATATTTACAGGGACATGCTCACAAAGAGTTTTATGTTTATGAGGGGAATTTTATTCTTTGGTGATTTGTGGATTTTTTATGTTAGTGATTTCAATGAAGTAAGCGATTAAAATATTATTCAAATATAAAACAATATTAACTGTGCACTTTTTACATCTTGGTTTCCATTTTTGTTCACATGTGACACCTTTTTATGTCCTGAGGTGTATAAAGTCCACAAACTCAATACTCAAGTAAAAGTGCAGGTACTTGCAAAGAAAAATACTCCACTACAAGTACAACTACCATATTCTTTTACTCTAGTAGTAGTTTAGTCCAGATTTGTTTGACAAATTCTCAAAGGTGGACATTATGAATAAAATGTGTTGAAGAAGAATCTAATCCTGTAAAAAGTAACTACTAACTAATGATGTTAAAATAAATGTTGTGGAGTAAAAGTACAAGTAACATAAAATAGGAATACTCCAAGTACCTCATAACTTAAGTTAACACCTCTGATTATATTGTATTTTATATTTTCGTATTTTACGTCCTACTTTCTTGTCTGTCTTCGTGGCTAACTATGCTTCTGTCTATTCACCTTGCTGTACAACTTCCTGTGTTCCTGGTCTTTTCTTGTCTATATCTGCCTGCCTGAAGGCCCAGCCGAGTCTCGCGCCACAATACGTTGACAGTACTTCAGCACACTACCTCATTATCATGTGTAAATAAAGATGAATGGCCGACGATATTCCCACAAATTTGTTTCCCATTATACTGGGGTCAGCATTAATTGTGGCTGGCGCTCAACTCCCCTGAGTGTGCGTACAGTTAGGTTCATATTACAGCTAATCACCAAGGGGCTAACAAATTGTTCTGTAACACCCCACCACCACTGCTACCGATCAGCGGTCAGCTACAGTAGCAGCAGCGGGTAATATTCCCCTCCCTTCTCTTTCTATCGCTCTATTACTCCTGAGAGGGCCACGGGGTCTACTTACCCTACCCAGGCCTCAGGCGTTGAACCTTTGTGTGTTGACTGCAACATGATAAATGTGAGAACATGCAAGTGTACAATACGTAGTATACATGCAGAATAATTCAACATTTCATAGAGGCTTACAGTAATGAAATTATCTTGCTGCGTGTATTCAAGTGCTGGCACATATGTGCACGTGCTGTTCTCAAAATGACTTTATGTGTGAGAGAAAGTACAGTATGCTACTAAATGAGAGCAATTTTAAATGTGACTGTGTGCTAGTTGTTCTGTGTGTGTTTTGCCGTCTGTGCTGACAGGCAGCTGCTCTTAAGGACCTTTAAGTGCCTCCTTATTGGTGCCATTACATGACTCCTCTAAACGATGAAATATATCACAGTGTTAAACATAGCAGGCTCCAGTGTGGGATACAGCAGTTTGAAGGTGAACACCATATTCTGCAATTGGTAGGACACTGTATTTTATCTTTGGACAAACAAATAATCTAAAGTGTCCTAAAATGGGTGGTTTAGTGACTTCAATTTATGTTGCTGCTCAGTAGTAAATATTATTATTACTATTCAGTTCTGCATTGACAAAGTTAAGTAATTATAGGCTCAATATACTGAAGAAAGCTTCCATCTTTGAACTAGATCCTTCCCACAGTATTTTAACCACCACATGCAACAGTAGATTTCATAAACCTGAAATAAACTTGTCATCCTAATTCAGTTCTGATGACTGCTCTGTATTAGTTTAGCCCAAATCTAAAACAATAAGCTGTACCAGATACCAGGGAGTACTGAACAAAGATCACTCGAATAATTGAAAAATTTATTATAATCAGAAAACTCGGAGCAATGCTTTTTGGTGTTCCAATTTTCTGTTATTTATAGGCCAACATTTTTTAGTTAAAATAAATTCCCTGGGAATTCCACATCTGATCAATAAACTTGGATTTTCTTTATGGGAAACTAGCTTTTAGTACATGCATTGTTATGGCACCCCTGTGACGGAGAAGCAGAGAGGGAAAAGAGAGCTCTGTTGGTTTTTGTATGCACCTGCAAGCTCCCATGATCCATTAGAGACGCTGAAGATGAATGAATGAGCGCTGCACCCAGAGAGAGCACAGCAATAGTTTCTTCAGTTCCCACCTTATTGATTTCTGCAAGAAATATAGAACCCTGTGTGCGAAGGTAGAAGAGGGAGGACCACACCGATATTAAGTCGTTTTCCCATCTTTTCCAAAAATCTTTAATCAAAGCTTAAGTGAAATACTAACATGCCACTTGACATGACCTTTAGCCCTGTTATGAATCACCTGTTTCTGAGCTGAGCTGAGTAGCCGAGAGCAGTTAAGAGATATTTCCTAATCACAAATCGCTGCAAGAAAAAGATCATGTTCAGAGGCAGAGTTAAATAGCCACCAAAGGGCTTGTTTGCTGTTGACCTTTGACAAATGCTAGACAACAAATCTATGTTTAAAGCACTTGTACGACCGGATTCCTTTATAGCACTAAGTGACTCCTGGGAAGGACAAAGCCATAGAAAAGCACAAGCCAAGAAAGCTGTGCAATACCAAAGCAAAAGAAGATACTATTCACTACCTGGACAAATATGGCTCTATGAAGGATGATAAACTGTGTGATAGGGCATACATGTCTTCAGGGATGAGACGATTTGTGAGCAAACGAGTGCTTGGCGTATAATGACAAATATGAAATCAATATAGTGACCTTAATTTGCCCAAAGCATAACTGCTATGTGGTACACAGTGTTTCGATTAAAGAAGGTATAAAAAGATGGTGTCTCTGCGTTGTGAGGGCATGGAGGCCATGCCCTTTTGAACCCTGGCGCTCACCAAGAGCGTGGCAGCCATAAAAGGAACAACCAGCCCTGTTTGGTCATTGAATAGGCTCCTTATGGCTCATGAGTAATAATGTCACGCATGAAAACGTTTTTTAAAAAGAACTGGCGCATGATAGCTACCAATGTGTTCCGCAACACTGACAACATTATGGCAGCAGAGGAGAAAATATAATAGCTTGAATACGCTATGAATAACAAAACCTGTCAATACTAACCTCTAGAAGAATTGCTGATCAGACACAGTTCATGTAAAGTGTATGTGTGCGAGCGACAATTTATGACGTGTCCTTATGTATGAAAGTGTGTGTGAATTTCTGTGTGTGTGGGAAAAAAAAGTGATGAGTCTGTATGAGTGTGTGTGTTTCAGTAAATCTGTTGAATTTGTGCCATGTACTGTATGAGGTAAAGTCACCATTAGAACTTAAATTTGATGTTAAATCTGACTTTATACATTTAATGTCACAATGTCATTACACATTTATAAATGGATGGAAAATGTTTTGTAATTTAGCCTTGAAAAAGACATGTACCTAACTAAGTACATGTATGTAAGTGCTGGGTAAAGATATACAGTATCTACTTTTTTTTAAGCTTTTTGGTGTTTCCACTCAGGTTTATTCATGAGCAAACTGAACACACGCATACTAGCTTGTGCATGATAACCCATGTTTTATATAATAGGTTTTACATATTTTATATATAGTATAGTATATTCTACATTCTTTGTAGACACTGTAACTCTTTAATGTACTGGGTAAAATTCAGGCACATTAGTTGAATTCAGTTCACTAACCAGAACCGTGTGTCCATGTTTGTTTGTGGGTGTGTTGGGTAAACACGATTACACTACAACAAAATTACAAGCATAACACTGTTGTGACATGATTACTGGAAAATGTACTACATCAACACCAGCTTTCACTA
Source organism: Sandelia bainsii (assembly GCA_032362345.1). NCBI lineage: Eukaryota > Metazoa > Chordata > Actinopteri > Anabantiformes > Anabantidae > Sandelia > Sandelia bainsii. Next base: position 20,120,135 of record JAUMHL010000021.1, on the reverse strand, counting down.
AAATAAACAAACAATAAAATCATTTTAAGTATATTATCACTTGAAAGGAGGAAGAAGCTATCACTTTGAAAATAAGCCTTGGGGTCTCATGTGAGACTTAAGAGAGGAATTTTAAACTGAAGATGTTCTGTCATTGAGTAACTCAAGGCATAATTTTGGCCCAACACCACTGAGTTCGTCATAGAGCCTGTAAATGAGTCTATCTTGTTTAGTTCTGCCCCTAGGCTGTTAGCAGCCCTGGGCAGAAAGGCTCACACAATGGAGCCATTCAGTTAGAGTTTAGCCCTTAAAACAACATGCCACTCAATGATCCCAATGATCCTCTTGGAAAACAATGCCGGGACACATCAGTCAGTGCTGTGTGGGAGGGAGGGTGGCAGGGGGACAATGATGCCCTCATGGTGCTGTCCCTTTGGGAAGACGTTCCCAACGGGACGGTTCTTTTCACAGCCTGACCTGGAAGAGAGCAGCATGGTGAGAGGGTGGGGGGTAAAACTGAGAGGGGGATAAACCGCAAAATCATCTGTCTTCATAACTTTTATCTTAAAACTAATGAACATATGTGGCATAGGACATTATTTTTCTTATTTCAGAAAAAGGCAAAGGCACAGAACTCATGACTGATTTGAGAACATCAAATTAACTTAAAGCCATTTGCACTGAAAAAAAAATCAAATATAAATATCTTCTTGCTTTCTTTTTCCATGACATATAACTTCAAATCAAATCAATTTATTTATTATTTATTTAGGTGATATTTTGAACGAAGTAGTAGTAATAGACTGTCATATCTAGGCATCTTGGTTAGATTAAACTTTTGCATTTACTGCTGTAAGGACAATAAAGAAGGTTAGTATAAGAGACCAAAAGGGATATAATAAAAACAGAAAACTGTAATGTTTTGGGGTTGAGTGAAACTGGGCGACAGGGATTAAGCAAGAGACCCCCTGGGTCATAAATACCATAAGGCCTCCAGCATATTACCCAGTGCCAGGCCAATCTCTGTTCATTACCACTCCACGCTACTCAGACCTTCATTTAAACCTCACATTCCTCTAATTAACACACACTGCTGGGTACAGATGCGCCAGTACAAAGCCGTGTCTGTCTGTCTCTTGTTTTTACCACTCACTCAATTATGTCTCTCTGTCATTGCATTCCTTTTGTTCTTAATTCTTTTCCTCTCTCTTGTTATTTAATTTCCTTCCCTATAAAGTAAACATACTTCTGTTCTATTTTTCAAAGTACATTTAATAAACACAATTAGTCTTGTGATAGCTAATAAGAGTAGAAGGAAACATGGCTGTATCAGAATCTGAAGAAACTGTTTGTCGAACAAATTGGATGTGGTAAATGTTTATTCATTTATCATATCAACCAATTACACTGTCAGAATTAGCTCCATTAGAGTACAAAAGGCGAGCATTTAAAGGAAGGCACATCGATTTCTCTGCTGCATTTAAACTTTTCACATAAGCTTACATTAACTGACTCTGGGTGTTTTTCATAGTAAATGATAGTTATTAAATGACATGTGGGGATCTACATGACAGATACACAACGCAGAGATGAAATTTAGATCGTTCTTATAATGTCCTCTGTACTCCGAAGACACAGGGAAAACCAGCAATTCATCCGAGCTCATACTGCTTTCACAACACGTCGCCCGCCGTTATTAAAGGAGTCTTCTGTGCACCTCAGAGTAAATGATTCCGCTTCTATCGCAGCTGCTTATGTGGATCAGATGATGCGTCTACTGATAGGTTTGTAATGGACTTTTCCTGTTCATTAACTGAGTTATAGCACCAGGATTTTATGCTTTGCGGTTCTAAATTGAATAATACATCTCCAATGTTTAAAGTAATATTAATATTTTCAAAATCAATGTTAGTAAAATTTTATGTACACAGTTGTATTTGTTGATGGCCAGCCACGGCAAATAAAGATAAGATTTATGGAGGAGGGCCTCTCCTCTCTCTGCAGTATTATCACAAGTGAAATGCAGACCATAAAAAACTTTAATTAAAATTTTAATTAACACCGGTAATCAATAGGGTGTAACATAACATCTCACATATTCTCAGTGGCATGGAGGAAAATGTAATCAAACAAATACAGAGGGACCAAATTTGATGATTTTATAGGCTAATAAGCCCAAGGTAAGTGTGACAGGGCGAGTGGGAAATGTTACACTCTTTTTTTCTAAGTGGTGTTTGATAATGTGCTGAAGGCTTCAGTGCATTTGTTTGCTCTTGTTTATATGGACTTTATACAAAACGACTATAATGTACCATTATAATATCTTTTTAACACTTTGCGTTCTGCAGTGTTATCAGCTGGTGCCTCCTTAGTTTGGTCCGTTTTATTCTAAAGTCAAACCTGCATGTTTAGTTTCGTTTTGAATACACTGAATGATTATTAAGTTCTGTTCAATTATCAAACCCTGAAAAATGACTGTTAAATCCAGTTCTAAATAAACCGTTTTATAGTCCTCAAAGAGTTTTGTAATTTTTTTGTACAGCTGATCATTTTGTCTTATGCTTTATTAAAGAGAAAAAAACTGATTTCTATTATTTTTCACTGTCATCATATATACTAACATTGCAGTGTGCTGCTGCACTGCCAATGACACACCCACACTGCATCTCCTCCGCCCCCACATTAGCACAGTGAGTCACCAAAATACAAAAAAGGGATTGCATTTATGGCAATAAAGCAAATTTCAATCATACATGCTGCCTTTACATTGCAGTTCTGGAGAGGTACACTTGTACATCATGAGGTTACTGAAACAGGAAGAAGCTCAGCTGTGAAGTGACTTGCTTAAAGCTTACAAAGAGTGTGTTGGGTAAGTAAATCACATTTTACCCCATTTAACAAACTTTCTTAAATTTTAGCATAAACACACAAGCTATTGAAGAGTCAGTAAAAGACAGAACGTTTGTGTAAAACTGTGTCTTCTTCATTTATCTTAGTATGACTTTAATTTTATACAAATTTAATAAGGGCACAAAGCTTAAAATGTAATTTAAATGTTTTCTCCATATAAAGAAACCTAAATGTGAACACCAAATGATTTAGTATTGAATAAAAAGTACATTTAATATTTTACTAAATTAGCTCAAATGAATAGCTAAATGAATCTTTGGACCTTTATAAGGATGCATCTAATTATACAAGTACTGGACTCTTCCTTTCATTTTACCAAAATAACTGCTTGGAAAGAGCAGAATCATAAAGCCATAAATTCAGCTACCTCTGAGCACTAAATAATCTGATTATTGATATTCATGTAAAACTTCTCTTATCTTGCTCTCAGCCTTTCTTGAGGAGGTCAGAGGTCAGAGGTCAAGTTAGTACTTGATGGTCACCTGTGGGTTGACCTGGATGACTGAGAATCTTCACAGACATAAACACATATTGTGTGCTTTAAATCAGTCTTAAATTTTTCAGTATCTAACAATGACTGCAATTTGTAACTAACATTGTCCAAGTGCTCAGAGTAATTAGTTGTTAATTAACTGAAAGAGTATTCAGTCAATATAATTGTAGTTGTTTAATTTTGTGACATTTCCTGATAATCTGGAAGCTGAACGTCTTTGTCTTTGTTCTTGTAGTTCAAAATGTTTCACTACTAATCCACGTAGCTCCTCCAGTGCAGATCAGGTGAGAAAAGACATAAGCCTGGAGTATAGCCTGGTAGCGAAACGTTTGAAACGAGATAACCTCACCTGGATGACTGAGAATTTTAACTGACGTTTCCTAAGCATTTCATTTCTAGGACACGTTGTTCAAAGCAGAGTATTGAACTGTGATCCCACTGTGATCTTTGCATAACTTTGGCATGTTCGATTTTTTATAATTTATTGTGTTGATGTTGTTTTAACAGCAGCAGTTTTGGATCAGCATGTATGTCTACACAGGAGGCTTTTGGGTGCAATACAAAGTGTAGGTCACCCATGTTTTGGGAGAGCTCAGAGTACAATGAGCAATCGTTGCATTAAAGTGCATAAACACATGAAAATATTGTAGACTTGAAACCTAAAAATATACTTCTGGTTGTGTTTACAGTGACATACACTACCAGTCAAAAGTTTGGACACACATGGAAATGACCATGTTTGTGAAAGAAAAGCAGATTTTATAACAACACATTGATCAGAAATACAGTGTAGACATTATTAACATTGCAAATGACTATTGTAGCTGTTTTTTAAGCTGTTTTTA
>JAUMHL010000021.1:20009539-20115326 GCA_032362345.1 Sandelia bainsii | reverse complement strand
CACAGCTGAAGACATGTATCTTTTCATGAACAACATGGTGATTCCTATGTGTGTCCAAACTTTTGACTGGTAGTGTAAGAGCCAACATGCGGATGTGTAGACAGCTGAATTAGTTAAAGTAGGAGTGTATTAGTTGCATAAAATGCAGCTGACACACTTTTAGTGTAGACATGGCATAAGAAAATGTTAATTTCATTTGGAAATTTAGTAACAAATGAGATGAAAACTTGAAGGGATAATGATATATATTTCATTCATATTTTATTTGTAACTATCTTTTTAACTACTTGATGGTCAGGGTTTTTGTTTTTTGATTGATTGATTGATTGTGTGTTTGCATGGCTCTGTTGCCCATAGTAGATACACAGAATATAGTATCACCCACCCATATTACATACGGTACTTATCAGAGTTTGGAGCTCCTGCATACGATCCTTTCAGTTTGCTTGTGTTTCTGTAGAATTCTGTAACCTTTAGCCTTTCCTACAGCTGTGTTATTTCAGTGGGTGCAGGTATGTGAGGTTGAGTGTGTCTGGAATGAGCAGGGACATTACAGGTGTGTGTGTGTGTGTGTGTGTGTGTGTGCACGTGTATGTCTCAGATGGTAATAACAGACTTTGCTATCTAGACCTCAGAGTAACCCAGCAATGACAAATAGTTTCCCTATCTCTTCTTCTCATCACTGCCCTCAACCCTAACTGCAAATTCCATCTGCAAACAATTTGATTTGATGGGCAAATGTTTGTCCATCTTCGAAAGGGTGTACAGGCTGAATATTTTTTCAAGTAAAGTTTGCACGGTTGTTCCTACTTTGTCTGTTTTATTTCTCTCTATGATGATCTATTCAATTTTGGTCTTGTTCTCTTCCCACTGAGGAAAAAAGAGAAAATCTCTCATTGAAAACTAATCCCTTTCAGTGTGCTTTAGTGTCATAATGAAATGGGAGCTGTTTCATTTGTTTTAAGGGTTTTGTCTTTGTAAGGGGAGTTTGTATTTTCTCTGTGTTGATTCAGACAGCACAGATGGTGCAACTCATTGTGGCAAAACAGGCTTGCTCCTTCTCTGTCCCCAGTGTCATACTTGTTGGGTAGTTTTCCAATGAACAGATTTTTTACTGCTCATATCTAATAAATATTTAGGATTAACTCAATGAAACGATGCAAACACAAGTGAAATGTATTTAATGGGCATCCTGTCCATTGGAGGAGTTTCAATAGGGCACCATTGAGGTGTGAAATGGCTACAACAGGCAATATAACACTCACATGCTCTCTCTCTTGCTCTCTGTGTCTTTTTGTCTGTCGCTCACACGCTTGCACACACACACATACACAAGTAAAAAAAAAGCACCTAATATTTTCCGTCAGCGAGATTGTGCATACCCCCAACCTTCAAATAATTTACTGCCGTGTGTCTACAGAGTGTTTGGCGCAAAAGTGTCACTAAATCTCAGCCCTCAAAGTCAAACGTCAGGTAAACCACAGAGAAATAATGTTTATTTTCTCTCAGCTCTGGCTCTGTTCTTAACCATGCTGTCAGTACACCGGGAGCTTGTATATCTCACAAATTCCCTCATGATCTGTACAAGTAGCCTTTGAAAAGTGACTGAGAAGCTACAAGTCTCGAAACAATGACAACTTTTTCGCCTTTACCTGGCAAATATTACAAGTGACAGATGACACTAAGCTGTCTGATTAAGTGAAATAATTATTGCAACATTTGTTACACAGAACACGGATCTCACTCTGTCACCAACAGCTTGGAAAAATGAAGTTGATGTATTTTTTATTTATATCTTTGTTATGACCTCCTTTCTTTCACTGCTAGCCTCATCTTGAAGACAGGCTCACCTTCAGCTCTCCCTAGAGGACACAAAAATAAAACTGTTTAACGTTCTATGGGGAACGTTGAGAATAACAGTGTTGACATTGTACAATTCATTTAACACATATAATAGTTCCTCATATTTTCCCTAATTAATCAACTCACTAACAAAGGTACAAAATACCCTGAAATACTATATGTGTGTGTACGAACATGTGCCATGATTTGAACATTAAAACAAACAACACAATATTCTGTCATTCTCTAAATGATTGTCTGTTTGACCCAAAGCTTGAAGCCTTTTCATCGCTCTAACAGAATTTCAAACCATTCAAGCCCTTCATTCTCACTACTGACCCCCCTAACCCAAACAAACATCCTCATTCCACTCAAGATCCCTATAAGCATCAAGCATCAAGCAGGTGGATGAAAGCACCTCAAGCACACCCACAGCCCACCCTTCACCCTGTCATACATACTTGTTTCGCCTCTTAAAGATCTGCAATGAAGCATTCTTTAATAACAAATCATTTCTTTCAGAGTATGCTTTTTAATCTGGCTGTGCTTGACAGGACCCATCCTTTCCGCTGAAGGGAAGACCACATAGAGGCCAGGCCAATAAAGCCCAGCAGCCCCATGGCCTGACTGTGGTGATTTGTCAGGCCCCTCTGCCGTGCCTGTGGTGGTCACACCAATGGATTTATCCCAAGGTAAATGGAGATAGCCCTCACTGGCTGCAGGTGAGGCACTCTGATTACAGACCCTCTCTTTGAGTTGCGTTGATAGATGTTGCTTGTGTTTATCTATTTACAATGCCACTAAATCTATGAATACAATGTAACATGAGCAGAAGGGGTGCGACTCTGGGGGGCTCAGTGAGAGAGGGAGCGAGTCCTGCATGGTTTGATTTATGCTATGCTATGCAGAGCAATAGAGAGACAGCACAGATGAAGGGTCTGGATGAAACAGCTCAGCAGGGCGGAGGTTGTGGTTTTGCATTGGGGTCAGAGGGGCACTAGAATGAATCTCATGCATTACTCACACCGGCTGCCGTCCACCATGCCATAAGAATAACAAACATGCAACAAAAGGAATGAGAGGAGCATCTCAGGCACACAGGGGAAAACAGAATGTACTTTCATGACAACAGCGGGGAGCCAATCGGAAATGAGCTGTGGCGAAAATTTATCCAAGTGCTCCCACATCTATGGAGAAGAGTAATTCCAGCCTGGGACAATCACTGGAACAGCTCTGGTTCAGACTGTCTCTTCCATCTCATTCCTATCCAGCCAACTTAAGGCAGCTCTGCACCACAACCATGTAGAGAACAGCTGGGTTAAAGCTATGATAAAAGTTGTTCAAAAGAGGAAAATTAAAAGCACCAGATGTTTTTGTCTGTTTTGTCTGTTCAAGTATTAAAACCAAGCAGCACTGATGAAACTACCACTGAGGTTCTGAAAAATGAAAGATACCTATGATCTGGCTCACCCATATAGAGATACATAACAACATCACTAAAGAAATTTCCAGTTGTATATTCTATCCACTTTGTGTGTTTGCAGTTTCATGCATTCAGACAAAATTCCTTCTTGTTCTCTGGGAACAAAAAGGATGATGAACAGCGATAGGAATTTAAATTTCATCAAACAATGAAGCAACACACACATACACACACACATCTGTGTCACTACTTCGTCAACTGCCCTTAAGAGTGTCTCCTGTTTGGAAGAGGGTCAAAATCCACTGGTTGTGTTAGTGTCATTATAGTAGAAGATTCCTAAACATAAACTTATACGAACCATGACCAGTTCAACAGTTTTAGAGGTCTTCAACTTTTCCTTGCCATTCATTTAAAAGACTGTGATGAAATCTTTCAATGTAGGACATGTCCTGAATCCACCTGATGGATTACAAACGAGTAAAAGATATTTCCCTCAATCACCAGGGCACAGTGATGATAACCTTGTTTTACCCTTATCAGTTAAGCATATTTAGATCCAGTTGTCACACCTCATATCCAGGAAGATTCAAAATCAGACGTGATACATGGCAACAGTGGCAGCATTGCTGAGCCTGATGACCAGTCAATAGCGGCTCCATGATCTTCTCAACTGACTAGACTTCTAGATGCACAGGCACCCTAGTTGTTCCTAACCACAGTACAGTACCCCCTGCCATACACGCCCACAAACCCCAACAACCCCCCTCTTGCCCCAACCTCTTGGAAAGCTTATGTATGGCGCTCTCATTGTTTCCTCAGCCTATTGAGGTAAAGATAACTGTGGGTTGTGAGAGTGCTGAGTGATTATACATCAGTAAAATCACGGGGGGTATATATCACTGCCACTGGGACACACCCACTGGAATGAATTGGGTCAAATGAGAGCAGTGCATCGGGCAGGGCGCAATGACAGTTACTAATGCACCTTCCATGGCCACTAATAGGAGTGTACAAATTGCCAGAGGTTTGTAAACTTTGCCTGTTTCAGGCAGGGGCAGCTAGGCAAGCTTTGCAGCAGTTATATGGGTAGGCAACTAAATCAACACCTCAGCGATAGAGCAAGATGGAGCTAGACTATATTCGAGCAAAGAGGATGGGGAGTTATATATATATATATATAAGTATCGACAAGACAGGTAAGAGGGGTTGAGACAGAGAATAAAGAGGATGGAAGGTGGGAAATCATTTTAAACTGAAGTTGAAACACAATTGTAACACAAACACGCAACCTGTTATATTTATAGATTTGAAATGCTGTAAACACACCGCAACCATGCACAAGTGCCATGACCAGTAACTTTCACTAACTTGGACCAAGTGGTTGCATAACAGGGGCCATGGCATAGTTCAGCTGATATGCACACATCACACTGTCACATAGCTATGCACTATATTAACACCCTGCTTAAATAAAATCTGGGCAGTACCTTTTGTTCAGAATATTTATTGCTAATGGAAAATAGCTGCAAAGGAATGTGAATTAATTGCTGTGCCATATATCTACACATTTATTTATTTATAACATTAAGTTTGTTTCGTTAGATGTTAGACTAAGTAAAGTAGTGCAACAAATGTTGTGTTGTATTTTATTCAACTAGCTGACATGTCACTGCTTTTAATTGCCCACATAGGGAAAACTTAGTTGAACATTTTCTCTTAGGGCAGAATAATACTGTGTCAGTAGTCAAAGGTTTGATCAAAGCTGGATATTAGGTTATGAATATTTTTGTGCAGGCCAAGTTGTTTCAAGACAGACAAGTGGAGGCTGAGGAAGGAATGTTACACCCTGCTCTCTGATCCTGCCCCACCATTCAACTTGTCCTCTCTCAGACCTGTTGTTTTATCACACTACAACAAAGACATGCCTGGCTTGCAAGGGGCCTCAGTAACAGAAGATAATCAGAGATAAGTCCCAAATCTGTTTTAGTTGTTTGTAGACATTTATATGTTTATGGTATATGAATCAGAATGTGTGTTACTGTTTGAGTGATATAAAAAATAAGGAAATGCTGAAAAATCTGAAATGGTCTATGCAAACAAAATGTGCATGAATTATGTGTAGAAAATGGAAAAGGTGGAGGTACAACCTGTACAGCATGAATGTCAGTGCGTACATACATGTACATGCAATAGTATACTGTACCTGCATATTTTTTGTGTGTATGACCACACAAATGTATAATTGAGTACCTAAGTAAAGAAGGGTATTGACAGTCACACCTGAATGCTGCAGTTTGCACTGAGGCGAGGGAAGGCACAACAGACATGCAGTGTCTATACACGCCTGTGCACCTGGAGAGCAGGGCCTAATGGCTGCACATACGTAGAGCAACAACACATAGAAGAAACTCTCAATGCTGAGTTGTTGTTTGCCCCAGTGATCAGCTCTATTATCATACTGTATTATTAAACTTTAAGTAACATTTTGACAACATTTTGTTGGTAACAGCGGGTAAATCCACACATTGTAGCCTAATTAAGCAATCTGAGACCAGTTAGTATGTTTTAATGCAATGTCTTTGAGTTACACTGAAGTTACCGGTTTCAACAATTTGACTCTACACCGAATTCACTAATATCTCTATATTAATTTAAGCAAATCAATACTCGAGTGGTCAATAGTTTTAAGTTATTTTACTTATTTTAAATAATTACCCTCCTAAAACAGTCACAAAGCTCGTTTCATGCATGATCAAAAAATTATGAAGCCACTGCAGACTAAGAGGAGGCTGTCATGGTAAAGACGGAATTGCTCATTCTGTTCAGTCTAACTCTATGTTCAGCTATGTACCAGTATAGTGTGACTTGGCCTGTGGCTTGGCAGTGGACCGAGACTCTGAAGCCCTGTGTGTATATGTGTATGTGTGTGTTTGTGTCTGAGTGTATGACCTCAGATGTGTACAACACCTGTGTCCACTAAGCATGTACTAAAGGCCTGCAGCTGCTAAAAAGGTCTCTCTCTCATTTCCCCTCTCACTGGGTCACACAACATGCTTTCACACATACATACACACACACACACACACACACACACACAGTCATGTTTCCATCAGTTCAAAGGACATTACCTTGACTTACAGTTATGTCCTGCAGACTTACCCTAACGCTCACCATAATCACTACTTGTCCAACCCTAAACCTTACCCTTAACTTAAACTTAACCTTACCTTAATCTTTAACCAACAATTAACACCAAAATTGAATGACTTTCATTACAGTAACTGCTTTTTGTCTTGAAAAAAAAAAAGATGAGCCCCAACAATGCCACCGTGTAAACAGATTTATGTCTCCATAACATAAGTAATACAATCACATGCACAATTTTTTGTTTTAGCTTATCCCATAAACATGCCTAAGCATACACAGGACATACATCGCCCTACCTCTCACACATCCAATCACAAAATCTAAGTGTGTGTTCACTGAAACGCACTGTCCCAGTCAATGGTGTTGGCTACTCTTGTTCACACACGCACACACACACTCACTCTTTCTCTCTCTCTGCAGGATTATGACATGTTATTAATTGCCACCATTATCAGCGACAGCTTGCCCGAAAACTGGGCCCTTCTCTTGGGGGCGTGAGGATTTTGAGAATACAAAAAAGTGAGAGAGAGAGAGAGAAAGAAACAGAGACACACAGAGGAAAAGGGCACATTGAAAGCGTGAGTGAGTGATGAAGAAGAGGAAAGAGGAGGGTGAGAGTGGAGGAAAGAGAGACAGAGACAGTGAAGGTATAATGCATCACGCAGCGCCATGCAACACTCTGCCCAAAAGGGATTGTCGGATTGTGAATAATTTATTAGAAAACATTTTTCTTGGTCCTTTCCGCAGACCTACAAATCCTCCCTGAGCTCTCTTTAAGCTAGGGCACGAGATAATGTACTGTGTGATTGTGTGTGATCTATGTGTTTGTTAACATGTTTGCTGGAAGAGGGTTATAACTTCTGCCTTCTTCTCATACACAGAGTAAATGGACATCCACATAGCAACATAAATGTACATGAAGAATGTGCATGTAAACTCAAAACACAAAAGCTGTACAAACCAGCTGAAGGGTCCAGGGAAGCAGTGCGAGCTGGAGATGTCTAGCACACCTATGTCACCAAAATGTTTTTGAATGATTGAGCACCCATGATTACAGACCCATCTTGTGTACACACTTTATAAAAGCAATGAAGATGGTAATTTATAAACAAAGATATCATCAGTCTATTAATATCACAGTGGAATCAGTGCACAAAAATCTTTGAACCTTGTCACATGTTCACTGGCCCGTCTTAGATCTCTTCCCTGCTCATATGTAGACAGTGAGGGAGAAATTGATTAGACAGAGCTTGAAGGAGAATTCGATTGTCAACAGTGTCCTGGCATAAACTCCTCCAACCCATTCATCTGTAGCAGCAGAAAGAACTGTTACGGGAACTGTCACACCGAAGTCTACTGTTAATTTAAGGTAATTAGTGAGCGAGTGATTCCCAATACATCATGGTGCAACTGGCAGACTCCACAATATTTCACAGCCAATCTGTTACTTTGCTGCTCCACCTGATTCCCCTCCCTCCCTCCCTCTCTGTTTCTCTCATTTCAGACAAAGTAACCAAACATGCAAGCACACATATCCATGCTGACTAGAGTTGCAGTGGCATCCTGGTTTCACAGTATACCATGGTATGAAAGTTGATGGATACCATACCATGTACATTTGCTTATCACCAGTATTGAAAAAATGCAGCCAAAAACATATCCCAGAAACAAATATGAGGTTGTCCTTGAGGAAGGATATCTAGTTTGCAAAAAATGTGGCACAAAATTACAGCAAAAGAAAGAAACACATTAAACATTTTTGCCCAGAGTGTGTCACAGTAGTATTCTTTTTTTAGTCAGATAAATAAAGGTTGAAGCAAACTGACAAGTCAAAGATTTTAGTTTTTATTGCAGTTTGGAAAACGTCTAAACTTATATGAAAATGATGCTTGTACATTTGTGCAAATATTTTAGCACACACATATGCAAATGAAGCTGACACATTCAGACGCCGTCAGATTAAAGGAAAGGAGTGAATATGTTCAAGGGGCTTACACATACAGTGGACATACCTGTCTACATGCATGTGGTCTGGGTCTGTTTTTCAGTTTTTGAGCTTGGTCTTAATGTTACAGCAAGCAATTAAATGTTAGGCAGTAGTTTACTACTACAATTTTATGACAGCAAACTGAAAATGTTTCTAATACGTTTGGTATGGATGAACCCATCCAACAGCTTGAGGATGAAATGAGCCAGGCCTTAACACTGACCATCAGTGTTTGACCTCACTAATGACCTTGCAGCCAGGTTCCAAAAAAGATGATGTGATATATATATATATATGTACTGTATATATGATTAATTCACAAGCAGTGTGATGGGGGAAAAAGAGAAAAGACACATTTGAGGGTTTGGTTAACATGCAAAAAAGGTGTCAAATGATGACTGCATGGTCCAAGGCATCCTATTCATTTCTGACAAAACAAACAGATATCACATGTGTACTAAACATACCACTCCTCAGCCACAAAGTCTTTTAACTTGCAGAGTTCAAAGATGATGATCTAATGCTTAGGTACATTTGGCTTCGTTTTCATGTCTGAGACAGTTTGTTTTCAGAGTATGTGTAGTTGTTAATTTATGTTTGAGTGACTCTGTAGATTTACACATTATTGCTATATACGGTGCAAAATGTGTCAACAGAATGAAACATCTGGGTTGCATTCGCTCATATACCTCAGATTTTGCAAACAGGCCTACGGATGTAGAACCAGTTTAAATGTGTAAGAGGTTATCAAAGAGTTCTTATGTCAAATGCATTAAGAAAGTATGTTTTTCGTTGCACTTGAAATTAGCTGATAAAGTGCACAGTAGATTATAAATTAGATATGTAGATTGCAGATACAGTATGGATGAAAAGTGAAAGATTTATTTTTACAGCATTACTCCTGTGTAAAGTAAATAGAAAGCAATTCATGTGGTGCCATGCCATGCCTCTCTGGTTTACAAATACCATTGCCCCATATACAATTATGCAAACAAATGCTTATTTTCATAGCAACCTGTGAAATGTTGTGATGTTATAAGTATGAGAATGGAAGTGAGAAATTCATCTCAGGTTTGGACTTATATTTGATCTTTTAATCCACTGCATCTGCTGCTACCATCTGAAACAGTAGTTCACCTAAATAAGACGTGTAAATCGTAAATCTCCAAAGAGGGTGCAGAGCAGTAGTGGCACCATTCCAGAGTCATCATGCTAATAGTTATTATTATTATTATGTCCAGCATGTTCAAGAATGCTAGCACATTACGTCTTTCTTGGGCAATTGATAGAAAATGTATTATGGAACCGACTGTTTCACGTACTACCATCCATGAGGGAGGCTTAGTGATTTAATAGTTAAAGTAATAGTGGAATCTTATCTACGGCTTTGCTCAGTTTCAGACAGTAAGTGAAACAGCAGGCCTATGTCTCAGACAGAGCAGCTGGGGAGGTGTGAGACTACTTTAGCTCGCTGCACAACATCAATCTCTAAGATGCTGTAAGACATTCACACACTTGTGCACACACACATACTGTACATGGATCACACATGCACTCATTCAAACACCTGCTCTGTTCTATAAAAAGTATGTTGTTATAATAGATAATAGTTCAGTTTATTGCAATAGATACAATTGTTAGTAGTTGTTTGAGTAGCAGACCACAATAATGACCTGGTTTACAAATACCATTGCCATGATACTGATAATGACAGTTCAATTCAATTCAGTTTATTTGTATAGCACCAAATCACAACAACAGTCATCTCAAGGCACTTTGCAGTGTAAAGTTTAAGACCTTACAGAATATAACTATATATAGAATTACACAGAAAACCCAACAATCCCACTTGAGCAAGCACAAAGCCGAAATTGGAGAGGAAACTCATTTGACGGAAAAAAAACCTCCACTGAATATCATATAATATCATAATATCATATCATATCATTAAATATCACTTTCTATGCAGCTGCATTTAGAGCTCCTAATACCATAATTTTTCAGCTGTATAACCTGGTTATCTATTTTGTGTGAAATGATTGCTCTAAAAAGTTATTACAAAATAAAAATATGAGGTTTTAAGGCACTAATCAAATTTGAAAATGTAGTTAAAGTTACTTGTCTGTATCTTGCAGTACTGGAAAAGTAATCGGAGAGGGGAATAAGTTACAGTTTTCAAAAAACAAGCATTAAGTAAAGATATAGTAAAGAAGAGAAATGTCAGTTCAAATATCTGGGTACCATGGTTGACACAGCTCTATTAAAAAACAAGTACAGAAAGTTGTGAATGTAGTAGAATTTAACCTGGCTAATTTTAAATTTATTAGAAACAAATTGACTACAGAAGCCGCGAAACCTTTTTTGCATGCCATGATCCTTCCTCATATTACATATTGTTTGACTAGTTGGTCCCACACATGTAAAACCACTTTAATGCCTATTGAAGTAATATATAAGGAAGCTTTAGCTTAACTTGATAAGAAAGTTATCAAGTTATTATCACCACTGTAATATCTTACCAAAATATAAACTATGGAATTCACTTCCAGCTGATTTGCAAAGACAAGCAACATCTAGCATTTTTGCCATTAGGTGTTATGATATGATTTGATACAATGCAATACAATACCCTATCATTCATCTCGCATCTCAAGTACTGATTCATTGCATTAGCATGTGTGTTTCTCTATGAGTGTGTAATCAACCGGATCTTATTGTGTGGTTAGCTAACACAAACAGAAAGAATCCACAAAACACTCACCCTCAGTTGCATTGTTATAGGAATGGCACAAATAGAGTTTGAGTCACACAGAAATATTGGCTCGCACTGGGTCCTGTCAGACACAGAAAGAGAAAGAACAACTTTTTTTATTTCAATAACATTGATCTTCTTTTTTTACTGAAGTAACTTATCTTATTAAATTTCTTTTGTGAGCTCAGAATATTGATAACACCTGAACAAGGAAAGTATTTGTGCTTGCACAGCAATGAAGTAGTCAATACTGCCACTATACTGTGTTTTGGCTTTTCCTATGTCTAATTATACAGTTAAAATCCTGTGGAGCAAGTTAAGGTTGTATGACTGAGCAAGGCCCCTTCTACATTAAACACAGTCACCACAGTGTTTTCTTCTGGCTCTAAATTTACTTTAAAACAGAATGACTCACTTTTTGCTTACAATATGCAAACAACCACTTGGTCTTGGTAGAAAGCAAACTTGGGTTTGTGTAGAGTAGCTTTAAACTGGACACCTCAGTTTGAATACTTGTACTATACTACATATAGTCTTATAGTCAAAAGGATTTTACCCTTTTGGGGGGATTTCACAGTGCTGTATAGCACTGAATGCGGTTTTAAATTAATGGCTGTTGTCAACTTGGCAGCAAAACTTTTCAGATGAAGCCATGTGGGATAAAGGCTATAAAGAGCAGCGCTGCGCCCTGCATTGTCAAACTAGCACCTTGGAGCTTTCTGTGTATTTGGAGAATCTGAAATGATTGCATTCAGAGGTTTTTATCAACATTGTCTCGGTGGAAGTGAGAGAGACAGAGAAAGAGATAAGGGCAGCCACAGGGGTCTGTAACCATCTTCATCTGAATTTGGTTTTCCTTCTCTACCCTTGCTGGCTCTTTTATCTTTTTCATTGTACCTTTTCTGTCTGAGTGAAATTGTTAGTAGACTCAGATTATCAGGTTGCTAGGCAACATTGGCCATGTGGAGCCACCTAACATTGGGATCAGGGCCCTGTTTTGGTTGGGCTTCAGTCTTCTTCTTTCTCCCTCCTTCCTGTTGGTTACCATGCTTCCTCTCCTCTTCCTGATGCCCTGCCTTTTCTTTTATATTGCTTTTCTTATCTTTTACACCTTTTCTTTTCCCACCCTTCTGTCTGTATGACTGCACAGTGGAGACTTCTGTGCCTGGAAGGTGTGCTGTGCTTTTAGCCAGCAGGAGCAACAGCAGCCGTGAGCATTTATCAAAGCCGTGCTCCGTAATGACCACTCAGCAGTGGGGAAATTGAGCTGACCCCGAGGCCAAAGCTGTTAGAGGGGACTGGTGGGAAGGCCAGCAGGGTCAGGCCATCCTTGTCCCACCCACTTAGTGGGCAGTTAGCGCTTAACCATTAGTTTACTGTTTGGAGGCCTCACAGCTATCTCTTGCACTGTACACACACACACATATGTACACGTACACACTGGGACTCGCATACAATGTGGACAACAGCCCCTCCGCCTAATCTTCAACACTTCAATGTTTACCTGACACAAGTTGTAAAAGGAAAAGAGTCAAAGAAACCAAGGGGGTAAACTTTGCTGGCTGCCAGTAAATGCTTAGACTTAGCACTATCAGAAACTGTTTCTCTGTTGTTGCAGTGGAAGCAGGTCAAGACAATATGAGCAAAGTAAATGTAGTTTTGTTTTACATGTTCTCTATAGGATTTAGAATTTATCTAAGTGAAAATTAGATGCAATAAACTGAGATTAACATTCAGATAAAAAAATACAAGCAAAGCTACATGCATATTAATGCTTGGTTGCCAAACAGGGTTTTTTAACGTGTGATGACCTGAAACTGAGCCTCATCTACATCCAGATCCAGACTACACATGGTTTGTACTAGTTTTACTCTTTCTTTTCCATTTTTGCTTTCAACATATTTAATCTCCATGTGCGTCTTCTGTAAGGATAAATTGAAATTGTAATTTATGAAGCACACATGCATGTCAGCTTTCTCTCACAAACAGTACTTACACACATTGCCTCACGCACATGGTGACTCTCCTCGGCTCAATGTGCACTGGTGTTTTAAACATCTTAATGGGCTGACTGAAATCAGACTCTTTACTCACACCACCACCACCACACCATTTTTGGTCTTACATACTGTTAACACAGTTTTATTCACACACACACACTCAGAAGCACACATGTTCTTAGATATCTAATCATTCAGTTCTCGTAAAACAATCCTTAAATCTGTGACACCTACAGTTTTCTTTTCTGATAATAACAGGTTAAAGTCAGTGTTATAAAGGAATATGAGGTGTTTATACAATAAATTTTGGATAAACTTAAGTTAAGTTTGTTTGTTCTTCTTCTAAACCAAAAAGTGATCATCTGTAGTCCCATATTTGACCTTTATTGGTCTTTTCCCAGACACTGTGGAGACATGACAATTACCAGAGCTTGTTAATTCCGGGAAGCTGTATTGAGACAGATCACTGGCTCTAGTTAACATTATTTAACACAGCTATGTCTTCAGGCACTTGCTGACAACAGTCCAGGGGCCGCCACAGGGCAGAAAAAAACGGCAGGGGAGCCGCACACACAGACAATCAATATAGACGCAGATGGGATGAGAGGTGGGGGCAGGAAAAAAAAGAGCTGGAATAGTCGTTTTCGCTTGAGAGGCCCTCCCTTGAAAGCCATGAAATAAAAATCTGAACTTTAAAATTGATAAGGATTGATTTCGCTGACATGGGATCATAACATACACCCCTATGGAGACTGGCAGCATGAGGGCTTACAGATGCATGGCGCATAAAGGAGAATAGGGAGGACGTAAATCTGACTACAGCACAGCAATTAGCCTTTTACTGTGGAAAAGACATGGAGAATCTTTACTGTTTCATCAAATGGCATTAGGCACACTCTGGGCCTGGAGGTTTCTCTGGGAAGACAAATGCTAGAATAAACTTGTTTGGACAGATGGATTGGATGGAATTCTTCACAAAGTTCACTATTTTCCCTCACAGATCCATATAGATCACTAGCAAATGGTTAGTTCATAATGTGGCTTCTATTAAATGTCACATAGTGTTTGAGCAATAAGTACAGAGACAAGCTCACCCTGAATGACATTTTTAACAATGTTTTCAAAGACAAACTGTGCTGTCAGATACATTTTGAATAAGTTCAACTGAGTGTTTAGTGAAACTGCACAAATGTAGCTGAATTCATGAGGGAAAAAGAAGCAACACAGAATCAGTTTATACTGGGTATGTATGTTTTTTAAAAACAAATATTCTCTAAAATGCATGTTAGTTACTATTCAAATGAGCACCGTGGAGCAGAGGACATGATTAGGTTAAAAGGAGAAATAACTTGGTGCTAATTCCTACTCAGATGAGTGATTAGGAGGAATGAACAGGGAGGTCTTGATCAAAGCTAACATTGTAAGCTAACATTGTACTGTATGCTGGTGAGCAGATGGTGAGCCATAAATCCTCACCCAGGCTCTGACACATATTAGCATTTAGTTAGCAGCCCACAGCTTGCCAACCATTTAGGTAATATCTCCATCAGATCACTTTGGAAATGGTGATGGAGTGAGTTGGTGGAATATTAATGTTTTCTGTGACTGTATTGTGCTTAGTTAGATGGAAATCTGGCTGTGCCACGAAGTGTTGCTGTTCACAGCGGTAATAAACTGCATGTGTTGACAAATACGCTCATCACTGCACATTTAACTACACAGCGCTTTCGCCGGCACCAGCGACTTGTGTAACGACAGCACTTGTTTGGGTAGAGTGATTTCCTTCAAATGAATATACACAATGCCAGTGCACTCAGCTCACAATGGATTGGCAGTAGTTTTCACATGCTGGTGAAATGTTCATTTAAAATACATGCACATGCTTTATTGTTGTGAGCCATTCAGAGCTCAAAATAACAGTTATGTTCAGATAATCATACTAAATACACTGTCAAACTGTACAAAGATTTTAAAACACTGAAATACTACTGCCATCACTATACTTACCAAAATTCACATTGCTAATGTGAATGTGCTTGGGAGTCTGTAAACTCAGTCTTTTTATCCATCTTTAGCTAATTAAACTAGCTTAAAATATTTTTACTTTTACAGGCATGATCACTTGATCATGATTAAACAAAATAGTCACATTATGTGTAAAAGTTATGTATACAGCTTGTCCTAAGTTTAAATAGATTAATAATAAGTTGTTGATTTACATGTGTTATTGTGTTAATTGTGAATTGAAAAATCTGCTTTTTTTGGTGACATAACGACGGCTCAAAACAGACATCCCACCCTGAAGAAAATATTTATAGTGAGGTGTTAGGTCAGTTGGCGGGGTGGGGTGGGATGTTGTATACTATTGGGCTCTGAGTGCTTCTGAAACATAGATGACCTGAACTCTGCACAACCCAGGGGGGTTAAGATTGAGGGTAGGGCTGGGTGATATGGCCAAAAAAATTATCACAATCTATGTTTTCATATCGATCAATATAGAGAATTATTGATATATACAATTAATACTATTAATGAGGAAGGAAACAGACTCAAATGGTTTGTTAGGCCCCACTGTATAGGTGATAGCTGTCAGTAACTGCATCACTGACCCATGCTGAGACGTGAGACAGAAGTCAAATAATAAAAGCCATGATGCAATGAGAGTATTGTTGGTATTGGGCGCCTCTGATTTATGACACATGAATTGAGTTTTGAGTTTTTTTTTCCTTTTTCTCCTTGTACTATGAGCTACGTTTAAAGAAGCCAGGAGGAGCCAGAGGAAAAAATTAGCTCTTTAGTGATTTATTACAAAACCTTGTTACCCAATTTTATTGTAAAACATCAAAACAAGAGGCCCTTTCAAATATTATCCTTCTGACTTAAAGTTACAGAAACTAATTCAAATATATTTGTATTATTTTGTTAATTATTGAAGAGTAAAACATTTAAATGTAAGGACTGAGAATACCTGTGTGCATGCAGTGCAACACATACAGACAAAATGCAGTAAACTAACTTAGTGACACTTGACAGAGCGAATGACCCTCCTGCTGAACAGATTGAGTTTCTGTGTGTGAGCTGACAGTGAAAGGGCGACAGCAGTGAGAAGGAGCGACACAGAGAGTGCAAACTATGTGTAAATGTCTGTGCATGGGTATGCACTGGAGCATGCATGTGTTTGAGGTTAATTGTGGTACAACTGTGAGGAACAGCTGATAGAGCTCATATATGGCACAGAGGAACACGCATGGTGACAGGCATCTTGACAACACAACCTGTTTTATGGTGACAAGTGTCTGTGTGTGTGTCGAGAGAGAAAGTGACTGGGGGGAATGAAAGTGTGAGAAAGAGTGAGAGTGTGCTAAAGAAAGGCAGGTGAGCAGTAAAGTGCCTCTCTGACCACCCAACGTGTTCACATGCCTCCTTTAGAATAGCAAAGAGTCTTGGTAAGCGATTTCTACACCAGCGTTGCAGATGGGGAGGACTGTCTGAGTGTGTGCGTGTATGAGTGAGCAGATACTGAATAGAAAAAAGGCAAAGGAAACAGCTGACTATCCTTCCACCCATCACCCAAAGTACACGAACAAGAAGGGAATAGACTGTTTCCTGTTACCTATGAGGCTTAGCAGGGACGACAGGAGACGAGGTGTGGTACATTTAACACAAAGCTGCAAAATAAGCGTACGCCCAGCTTTGTGTATGACTCTTCCCAAGTTGCAGTTGTGTTAGTGTGTGTTCTCGATGCATAAGCACGGGGTTCAAATCATCAAAGCAGCTCTCTGCAGCTCAGTTTTCAGCAAGCAGCTAAAGGTTAGACTTATGTGTTGCTACTTACAGTAACACACCAAGACTCATTTACACCATATCATTACCACTACAGAACTCACTTGTCAATCACACCAATCCAGTGAAGTGGGTCATTAAAAAAAAAAAAAAAGACCACCAGTTGAAAAAAAGCTGAAGAAAGCATGTAAATATATTTTCTAATTATTATTTGTTCTAAGTTTTACATATTTTGAAATATTTTCTGATATTTGCCAAGAGCAAACATAATAAAATCAGTTTGTATCTGGCTCATGCCTGTTTTGTTGACCCTTATTCAAATTTTCTCATTAAATTACCATTCTAGACCTGCAACAACTAACAAGAAACTACTGTGGTAATCAATCAATAGTTTCAGTAACTTTTCAAGCAAAATGTCAAGGTTTGCTTACTTATACTGTTTATAGGCAAAACTAGTTCTATTGGACTTTCTGGATTTTCTTTCTTTAAGATTTCATAAACTAAGCATTTAATTAATAAAAAATAATTGTCAGCTGCAGCCCTAAAAACTGTATTGACATATGTTAAATGTTCCGTATAATTCTGCTTTCTTTGGCAGGACAGTCCTGTAGAAAAAGTTTTTAATCTCTATGAAGTTGTAAATATTTTACCACCCAACTTGCAGAAATGAGCTGTAACCCTGCAACCCACACTCATGAAAAACAACTTGTAGTCTTGCTATATGTGCTGTAACCAAAAATAGGTCCATGACCCAACCTGGGGTCACTGGGAAACGCTGACTGTCAGTGAGTTTAGGACCATTTTAGCTCTCATTCAAGTGGCAGAAGACTCCACTTTGAAAAAGATGTGAGAAGCTGAAGCTGCCTCTAGCATAGAGTGTAAGTCAGTAAGTTTATTTTTATAATATATTTGTGTATTAATATAAATATTCATTATTTTACTATTAACTTAGTAGGAATTACTTAGCTTGTTTAGCATATTAAAATTGTGTTTTTGTAATGTAAAAAAATAAAAAGTGCTTTCTTATCACAGTTAGCATTTCAAGAATGGCTTAGATTCAAACTGACCACATATGTTAAGTTCTATTTTCAGTGTATATTTTATACTAAGAAAAAAGCTCCCACTGCAACTCAGATAGAAGACACACGTCATATGATATAACTATGATGACAGGAATTATACCTAGTATTTCAAGTACTTCTATTTTTTTTTCGTTCTCTCTAATCTATTAAAACTATTTGGGAACTTGTTCATCACATAGTTTACATTGACGTGTCATTGGAGAGATGGAGTGACAGTAAGACGTGGAGCAACTGCCGCTGACTGACTTCAAACTGCAGCATGCTGAGCCACCAGGACGCCAGATCTGGTCTTTGAAGCCACAGCGGGTTCCCTGAGGCCAACAGCAGCAGTAGCCGGGGGGGTATCAAGTGTTTTAGAGCTGCCTCACTAATAAGATAAGTGAGCTAATGCTAGCACTAGAGGTTTGCCACTCATCTCAATCTGTCGTGTTTAACAGTCTCTCAGGAATAGCTCTCAAATTTAAATGCTGGATGGCTGTTGATGGAGTGGTAGTGTGTGTTTCCCTCTATGTGTGCGATGGCCACAGAGCAGTTTGAGTATGTGTGTATGAGTATGTGTTGGTGGGGAGTGAGCATGGGTGAAAGTAATGAAAGACGCTGGCTAAGTCATATGGAACATCAGTTGACACTAGAAAAATACAGCTGCCGATAAATCTCCGACAACAGCCCTGGACTCAAGTTTCACTCCATGATTTATCGGAGTTGTTCCTTTTAGACTTGCCATTTGGGAGCCACGATCTCTGTAGGTCATTTGTACAACTTACTTTTAAACTTTAATACTTCTCGAAGCACAAGGGAGAAGGAAACTTGGCCTTTCAGAAGATGAAACCAGCTGGATATCATTTAGCTGTTCTCTCTCTTTTCAGCTACTGTAGACCTTTTATTGCTTTCTCTGCTCTAAAATAGTGTCAAATAATCAATTATTCAGTTTGGATGTTTATATTTAACCACTGATGCACCCAACATTCACTCTGAAAATGTTAAGTTTCTGTTTGAAAACTGGGTTTAACTGGAATTTGTGTGTTTTAAGGTGAAAGCTATTACTCTCATTCAGTGTCTATTGATCTGGACTTCTAGCACTGATGAGTTCTGCACAGTGTTTATTAGACTGAAAATGACTTGTTAATGCATAATTCCTCTTTTCCTTAATCATTTAATAAAAGGAAATCCTATCAGATGTCTTGATAGTTCAGTGTGCTGATGTTTTATGGGTTTTAAACTGGTGCATAGACAATGTTGCGTGCCAGTAAATGTCTGCATAAAAACAATAATTTCTAGTCACATTTAGGTAACTTAAAGGACACATTTAAATATATGAGACGCCTGACAACATGGCTAAACTTTGTAATACATACTTACATTACAGGCCTGACACCCTGAATATGGTTCGCCTTCGTTGCGGATGCTTTGGCACCAAACCACATGTCAATGCATCATTACTCTAATTATATTCATGCTGTTCCATTGCATCGCTCACCACACAACCATCTTCATAGGCAAACAACAGGTGTCTGTAATCGAATGACAAGTGTGGTTATCAAGAAGAAAATAAATGCAGATCATTCAGGGCCTAACTTTGATTCTAATTAGTGAGATACGTAAAATAAAATCTTCAACCACAAATACTATCACTGCCAGGCATGATGAATGAAAGCTTTCTTTCATAATTACAATTAACATGAGCACTGAGGAAAGGACATGACATAAATCATTAACATAAAACATTTGAAAACAAAAAGGCACTGGAAAAATTATGTATGAAAAGTATACTATATAATATACAGCATAATAATAAAAAAAAAATTAAAAAAAAGTGTTCTAGTCCTCGTTGTAATCAGCCTTCTTCAAATGTTTTTCTCTGCTATGTTTTGATTCCAACAAATAAAATTGGTGCTGCCATAAATCACTACACTGGCCTTTAGATGGCACTAAATTTGATCTTAGCTTTCTCCACCTGAGTTTGTTTGCTAAAGGCCGTGTGGACACCATGCACTCTTAACACATTCAAATTCCCCCCCTCGCCTCCCCGTCTCTGTGCTGAGACAACCTGGAAACCACCGTGCAAGTCTGAGGAAGCTGGCACTCCATTATAAGCACCTCAATTACAAATGTTATCAATCCCACAGAACGAGAGCTTAGCACTTGTGTCTGTTTTTCTCATCACCCGTGGTGAGGTAGCAGCTAGAGGACAGGAGAGGAGGTCTCAAGAGAGACAGGGACAGCAGTCTGTACATATGTGAACAAACTTGTGTGAAACTATGTGTCTATCCTCTAAAATTCATCCCCCCGACACTCTTAAATATCCTCTCACCTTCTGAGTTTCTTTCCCACTGTTCCCCAGTATCTTGACTCCTTGCCCTCCGCAAAACCTTAAGAACCCAATCGTCTCAAATTCAGCCAACTGAAATAATTAAGGGGTTGCGTGCCGACAAAAATAAGCATGTGTGTATTTTTGAAGTGGGGAGGGGACGTGTTTGGAGTCTCTGAATGCCTACGGCTGGGTTCAACTTGTTAGGAAAACTGGGTATAGCCTTACACTTCCGTTGACATGACTGCAGTATCAGTGGTTGTGGGTGTGTGTTAGGTCTCAGCCACCCCTTGGATGACCCCCCCTAGGATGTGCATGTTTACAGAGGTGTTCTCGCAAACATTTGCCCAGTGCAGCACGACAGACAGGCCACATGAACATGAAGAGGTGTTTACAATTATCTTGCATTTTGTAGGACACCATGAGCACAAATAGACATGATGCATTTTGAGGCAGTATATTAAGTTGATTAAGTACTGTATTAATTGTAATAAATGTTGATGCATCATAGGATTCAACATGGGCTCTTAAAATATTTATATGTAATGTCGTAGACAGATAAAACCTGCTGGATATCATTATAAACAAATGGCAGACTCAAGTTACAAGAGGCTTTTGCCTGCAGCCCCAAAACCCTGCTGTTTCCCGGTTCCGGTACAACTGGGAAATACGCTAATACTCAATATATATTGTTAGCTGCCTATGAAAAGTTGGCCCATCATACAGCCCTAATAAGGGGGCCGTGGTATTACACAAAGCATTGTCTGTCTAAACAAAAACTTGCATCTTCAGTTTGAGCATAGTATGCAGAGGCACGTGTTTTAAGCATGTGGAAACTATACAGAGTTGTGTCAGATATACCCTGAAGATTCACCTCCAAACCCAGGTGCTTATAGCTGTGAGGTGACAGTGCTAACCACTACACTGCCGTGCCTTAACAGATAAGATCAGACTACATTGAGCCCTCATTTTATAATTGCATTTAATGCTATTGCCACCAGTCATCTACCATGCTAAAATCAGGAAGCACTATTAAGACTCCTTTGAAACTATTTGGTAAGAAAACATAAAAACTATAAAGGCTTTAAAGAAGTGGGAAAAGATCAAATAGTGATGTGGTGCAGTGTTTTAAACATTGCCAGAAGCTACAAAATATAAGTTTTGATGAAAATGACATTTCAATCAAAAAAAGGAGAATTTTAGAATCAATTTTATAACTAAATGCTAAGCTCAGCAATGTGCATCCTATGGCAAGCTACATTGTATAGTGAGAGAACAGAATAAGACCAAAGTATAATCATCCCCTCTGTAACAGACACAAAGCCTAAACCTGACACTGCTTAACAAACTGACTCATAAATACAGACATAATGAAACATAATAAACCAGTTTTCATGTTCACTGTCTTGAGATGGACAGTTAACAGGTAAACAGACATATTGTACACACACACACACACACAGTTCATAAGCATGCAGACTGGGGAGCACGCGTCCTTTTGTTAGAGGGAGAATGGGAAGTGTGAAGGACGTGACGAGGGAGATAAGTGTCCTCCAGGGCCCTGAGGTTACCCTAATGGTGTCATACATCACCACTCACAAAGCCATGCAGAGCAAAGTTGTCAATGCATGAATGCTACACTATTACTATCGCCCATTTTAATCATGGCACCTGTCACTGCGCTAATCAACACCATAACTTCACACTGGAAATCACTCGGAAAGACTCTCTCATGCTGCTGTGTACCAGAAAGTGTATACAACACAGACTGTAAGTTATGCAGACGGAGCTACTGGCTGGACGGCGAGCTGCTATGGCGAGGGGTTGTGACTTTGTAGTGCATCATTGCCCTTGTTTAATGGATGCTTAGCTTTTCCTAAGCAGTTGTTGTGACAATGTTAAATGCTGCTTTTATGAACGTGCTAAAAGGGTTTTCCCCTACTATCAACCCCCCCCCAAACACACACACAAACAGCCTGTACAGTGTGCCCCCCCTGGACATACACACACACAAAAAAAAAATAAAAATGCTGCTGCTTGATTCTTAACCGGTATAGGCAAGCGAGAGCCCATTACTCCAGTTTTAGCGTCCCTACACTGGCTTCCAGTTTATTTTAGGATTCATTTTAAAATCCTTTTATTTGTTTTTAAGTCTTTGAATGGTTTAGCTCCATTATATTTATCAGATCTCTTAAACCCCTACATCCCCTCTCACTCCCTTAGGTCGGCTGACCAAATGTGTCTGCATGTCCCAATGTCAAATAGAAAAACTAAAGGTGACCATGCTTTCGCTGTTGTGGCTCCAAAGCTCTGGAATGGGCTTTCTCTAAATATCAGACAGGCCCCTTCACTTGCTGTTTTTAAATCACGGTTGAAAACACATTTTTATTCCCTAGCTTATAACACTACTTGAGGTCCTAACTGGTCTTAATTTATCCTTTTGTATTTTTGTCAATTTTGCTGCCTATGACTGTTTTTATGCTTTATTTCCTTTGTAAAGTCTTGCTCATGTTTTTTTTTTCTAAATGTGTACTTGTGTTTTTTAATGTGTACTGCTTTTACGCTTACTTTCTTTTGTAAGGTCTTGCTCGTGTTTTTTAATTTGTACTCATGTTTTTTTTAATGTGTACTCATGTTTTTTTTATTGTGTACTCATGTTTTTTTTTTAATGTGTACTCATGTTTTTTTTTTTTATGTGTACAGCACTTTGGTCAGCCCTGTGCTGTGTTAAAATGTGCTTTATAAATAAAGTGGTATGGTATGGTATAGCAATTGTCTGGTCATAACTAATACAGTTTGCCATAATTTAGACTCATTATAGCACTTGGCCTTAGCTCCAGGCAACATATTGCATGTCATATAACGATGAAATATGAACTTAGTGTGACACACTGCCTTGTATTGCTAGTAATCATGTTCAAATGCAAACTGGGCCACAAAAGAGTTTAAAATGTACAAAGAAGTCTCAACATATCATTTCTTAAAAATATGAAAAAGGTTAATACACAGTGAAGTTATAGAGGGCCATACAGTTTAGTTGTTAAAATAAAATCTAATGTTAAAATATATTAATGTTAGCTAGTTTAACATCACATTAGCCACAGGGTAAATTAGGCAATTGTCTGCCCCGACTTTTGCATATTTTACCCAGTCAATACTAAGGTAATAGTACATCAACTAGCTAAAGGTGAGTTAAGTAACAAGTGAATTTACCAAAGTTAAATATTGTTTATTCTTTTTTCAATATATAACGTAGCATGCACATTTAGCTGTACTGGTGTCCCTCGCATTAGCATTAGCATTAGCATTCAGGTCACTGAAATTACCTTTGGTTTATTTACAAATTAACAAACCAGAGATGTTTGAAAACAGCTGAAAGTCATTTACAAATACTTACCCTTGGTCTGAGTGTATGTCTGTAATCCCCAAAGACTTTTCAAACCATCTGGATCTGGAATCTTAGTCGACTGAATGAAAAAAAAGGGTTTTTAACTATTTTCCCCAAATGGCGACAGTGCTTCCATCTAAACAAACATGGCACGAACCAACTACCTGGATAAGAAACAGAGTCGCAGCTTGAGGGAGGAAGCTTTAAAGTCTTTAAAATGGACGTATTATTTATTCATCCAGATTGTTAAAAGAGTCTCTGGGAATTCTGAATCGTGGTAAGTGTTTAAACAATGCTTAACTATGTCTGTGAATTCGGAGTTGACTAATTTATCAGAGACAATTAAAGAAACATGACATTACTCACCAAAGTGCAGTGTTAGTGACTTTCAGTCACTGGCAACAACCTAGGCTCTGTGAGTTAGCAGGAATAAATCCAAAAACTGATTTCCACATGCAGCTTCAGTTGATGTTGATATGTTTCACTGTTACTTTACAGCCTGCATTGTACCGTGACATTGACCATGAATGTCTCCAATGTTGTTTTAATTTGCTAGTTACTCTAACCATGGCCTCGTGGCAATATACCGTTAATGTAACAGGTATTTTACTCGACACTATCACTACTAAAAAGTAATAGCACTAAAAGCATAGGTGTAACTGAGGTAATGATGTATCCCAACTCCTCAGTAACGGAAATCGCTATTGGTGGTCCTAAAAGTCGCTAGAAGTCGCTAAATGACGCCATCGCCTAATTTGCATAATTGACTATGTGTGTTTAGAACCACAAATGAACTTTCTACAGTCGTTTCTTGTTTTTTTTAATGTCACAATTCAAACTCTCCTCCTTTATCCGGGCTTAGAGCCAGCAAAAGTGACCCAAAAGACATATATCCTGGCGGAGTTTATGACATATTTATAAGTTAATTAATGTATTTTTTGTGTAGCTTTCTTATGTCTGGTTTGATTTTCAACCTTGTGATCCGCTTAGAAGCCTACCGCCAGCGGCGGCTTTGCGCATGCCCGATTCACTTGCAGTCTAGACGCTCAGGGGTAAATATCTCTGACAGCAGCTGGGAGGGACTGCTGCGTGAGGACTGTCCGCCTGTGGGTGCTTTGTGACGGGGGAGGTGCCCACTTAAACCACAAAGTCACTAAGTTGGCAACATTGGTCATGTGTTTAAGGGGTCATTTCATCCAAATTACAAAAAGTGCATCTTTTCTGCTGGTATTTGGCCATTTCTGTTTCTGGTGCATTAGCCCAGGATTTTCTTTTGTATTTAAACAAAATTATAATTTTTCCATGATTAGTGTTTCTATTACTTTCATTCACAGTATATTGTCAAAGTCAAAGTAAACTTTATTGTCATCTCAGCTATATGAACTATATGACGACGTGGCTCCAGTTTTTACAGAGTATAAAAAACTGTATAAAAAGTGTAATTAAAAGTATAAAAAGGCACATAGAATAAACATATATAGATAAATTATAAATATAACTAAAATATAAAAAAGAAGAAAAGTGCAATTTAGCTCACGTGAGGTAGACTGAATATTAAGTTAAATTAGTGCACAGCATTTTACTTACTTGGTCTGTTGCACCATAATTAAACTTAAAGAAATAATTCAAACACTATGGCAACTGAAAGACTATAGTATTGCTTATTATTAGTGCCAACTGTGTAAATTTTGCAGGGTTTATGAGGAACCTCCTCTTGTCGTGGCCCCACCATAAATACACACTACACCATACACCAACATAAATATCGATCTAATATGAAACAAAAAATATTTACTATGTGCATAGCATAAAATAAAGAATCATAATGTTATTTATTTAGTGCATTTCAAGCAAGCAGGAAAAAGTCCTTTCTAGAGAAAAATCCCAGCATTAAGTGAGTAAAACAACAGTTTTTAGGCACAGACAGATAAAGACAAATAATCTTTACTTTTAGATAAAATAATAGCATAATCATAAAAAGTCAAGATGTAAAAACAATTACAAGATAAACCTCACATGGTATGTTGATATATTTCACTAAATTGTGCTGAACAGTTAACTCAAGTGATGGTAGCAGCAAGTTCCCAAAGCTGTTAAAATGTGTCATAAATGGAAAGTGCTGTATATCATGATTGATGTTATACTGAGTGTGCCTCCTCCAGTGGCATCACTTCAGCCGCCTCTGTGTATCTTCTTTCAGACTGAGACACTATGTAGATATGTGCTCCAAAATAAGACAGATATGTTGCTTGAGACCCAGCAAAGCAAGAGTTATGGGGGCAACTGGAGACGGGCTGGTAAAATATGGATGATTTCTAACTATAAAGATACTGATATCTCAATATGAGCAATGGAAACATTCATGGTGTCTGTTTCAGGATGGTTGGCCCTGTTGGAGTAGCACTGGAGAGACATGGGGTCAGGTTGCAAACTATTAGCATTCCTGCGGATCAAGGCTGTACGATTGGGTGGCAAACGGCTGCAGGGCCTTGCCCTTTACACACACAGTAGAGAGACCAGTGCGAAGGAAGCCATGAGGAGAAGTGGGAAGTTCACTTGATGTTATGTGAAGCGTGTGAAAAGTAGCATTGATGGAGATGTAGAAAGAAAACAGAATGTAAAGTGAAAAAGACAAATATTGCATTTTTCTGTATCTTTTAAACGTGTGAAGTCCGTAGGAAAGTAGAATCCAGATGAAATTTGAATGTTGATTTACAGATATCAGTTTGCAGAAGAAAATAATTAAGAAAAAGGGAAAACTGTTAAGACTATAATTAGACAGAACTTGACATCAAATCAAACTTAAACAATTTTTTTCCTGGAAATCAAGCTTCAGCTGAAGTGAAGCCAGCTGTGCGAAGCCATATTTGAAAAGGGCTGTGGGATGAAGTGGCTCTAGTGTTACTGCGTGTCGTTATGAAACCTGTTTTAACTAATGAGATACATTATCTTTAATCACCTACTCATTAGGAGCGACATGTTGAAGAGAGATGCAGTGACTCACACACTCATAGTCAACTACACAGCGACATACACACACATAACATCCTCTAATCTCTGTGTCTCTAACTTGCTGGTTTTGTAACAGACACATAGTTAGAAAACTCTACAATATGCATGCATAGACCACAGATTTCTCATACTGTCCTCACCATTATCCTCAGCTCTGGGGCATCTTTGGTGGGCTTTTTCTCCAGACGAGAGGTACCCTACTCCAGGTTAAGCATTTAGAGATTCTGGTTAATGACGCGCAAGCTTTCCCTTCCTCCCCAGGTGCCATTAGAACCTCATTTTAAAGGAGAGTGATGGGCCAGGCTTGCAGGGTTATCTAGCCTATCTTTTAATCATAAATGAGACCCCTCTCTCTTCTTTCTCCCCCTCTTTACCTCTCTCTATCTACCTCCACTGCCTTCTCACTCCCTATGCGGGTTGAGGAAAGTGCTGTCTCAGCGTTCTCTTCCTTTTTCTCCCCCACCCCTCTGCCCCTTCCTGTTCTGTCTTTTCCAGCCCATCGCTGATCGGGGGCATCAGTTCCACTGGGGTGACTCCTTCACCATCACTTAGGAGCTGCCTCTTCTGTCCAAGAGAATGGGGGATATGGAGAGAAAGAAGGAGGGTTGGGGTGGTAGAGAGGTAAAACAGGGTCATGCCAATGACAGGAGGCCTTAAAATGGCTTCAGAAAGTCTTGCTTCAGAGTGGAGGATCTAATGGCTGCTAGCTCTCCTAAAACATTATCTTTATCCGATGGTACTGTGCTATAAACACCCCCAGTTTCAGCAGTCTATTACCTCTGCAGTGCGTGGTGCAAATAATTTTTACACACTCTCTCACACACACATATATAGTATACATAGTCTCTGTACTTCTTTGTGGACTGTTAAGTTTGTGTACATGATTTTGAAAAATATGTACCTGCACTCGCAAAGTTTTGGAAGAGTTGTTGGGCGAGAGAGGGTTATGATACATGTTCACCTGCAGGCCTGGGCAATGATTTCCAGTCCTCATCACCTCACACACACAAAATCACACACACCATCCCCGCCTCGGTGCCCCCTTGCCTTCAGTCATTGTCTCTCACTGCAGTCCTGCAGGGGGTAAACGTCAAACTCTCCAAATTGGATGAAACATTATGGGAAACATTATGAGGCAGCCTGCTGGTGTGATGGCTAGGGGCTTCTGGTTAATTGAGTTGTTGCCCGCACTGCATACTGAACAGGACCCGAGGATGGAAGACAAGTCGGGTGGGACTCTGGCTTTTTCATCTTTATTGGTTAATGTGTGGTTGAGACAGAAAAGCCAGATGGAAGAGGGAAGAGAAAAAGACAGACAGACACAGACTCTCCCAGAGTATTTATCTGTAACCACTGTAACTTTTAGACACAGTAAACAGATGTAACTGTATTATGTTTACATTCAGTATTTTAAGTCCTATTAAAAGAAAACTCTATACTGTCCCCAAACTATTTGATAGATTACACCAAGTTCAAAGTCCATCCACAACTTCACTGCTGTCCCTCTTGCAGTGCCTCCAAAACTTTTTCTGCCAGAGTCACTGAATAATTTCCCCTCTTTAAGCCTGACATACAGAAATCTTTTATCCACAATATTAGTTGGAAAAGGAAGACAGAACTGAAATTTTAAAGAGAAGCGGGGAAAAGCGAAGTGAAGTACTTTTGATCATCTTTGCGACAAGGCTGAGAAGTAACATTTAGTCATTAATGTCAAAGCAGATATATATCCCAAGATTTATATATTGGCACTGTGAGAGGCCTATTAGTAATGTGGTTCATCCTAATTCGGAGTCACTGCCATTGAGTAATAATGTTATGCAAATATATTCTACTGGGGAATTTTCCGATCATTACTATATGCAGATTTGGCCCAGTGTCTCTCACTGGTCCTAAAGTATGCAAAAACAGAGATATCCATACATTGCTCGTGATTAGACAAAGATGAAAGAATCTGAACTGCATATTAAATTTTACATAATTAAGAAAACATAATTCCAGTTATACTATTGGCCATAATTTGTTTTTAAAGCTAACTATATATTTGGTCTGTGGTGTGTGTGTGCAGCCCACATGCAGTACAAACTAAAAAATATTGATTAAAATCTTAATTCATCCATGAATGGACATATCTGTACCGCTTATCCACCTAAAGGTTGTGGAGGGACTGGACCAGATCCCAGGTGTCACTGAGCAAGCAGCAGGGTGCACTCTGGACAGTTCGCCAGTCTAAGACAGACAACCACTCATGCTCATATTCACACATATGTACAATTTAGAGGGTTGTGAGAGGAAACCGACACAGGCACGAAGGGAACATGCAGACTTCTCACAGAAAAGTCATAGCCAATAAAAATACTCTTAAAAACCAGACTTTGTGAATAGCACACTTTCTCACATACGTCACAGTTTAGAAGTGTTGCTACTCACAGCCTGTGAGGAAGTGTGAGCGACTACTTCATCAACATTTCTTGGTGGGTCAGTGTCCTTCGTTGGCAGAGCACATCAATTCTAAGGGGGCATCGATCACAGACGCCTCTTGTCAGATTGACCAGCTCATTAGTTGGACTTAATATACGCCAAGGGAGCTATGAGGCCTGTGTGTCAATCCTGCAGTCTGTAGGAAGTTGGCTTAGAGATGTACATGTCCATGATACAGCTCTTACATGTGCAACGAAATAAAAGGGAATGATAAAATGCTAAGATACAATTTCTTTTAAATGCTTATTTTTTCTTAAATCAAGTGGAAGAGAGGTATATCCTGTGGTGACAAATACATGAGAATTACATCTTTTAAATTATCCCCGATGTTGAGCATGTATACAGGAAGTAGTGTGAAGTGGTGCATGGTTGTATAGCACATCTGGCTTTCATGTTAATGTTGCCTAAATATAAACATGCCGTGCATACATATTTTGGAACTGGATGTTAAAATGTTTCTCATTGAATATAACTTGGGTTTTACAGACTTGTGCAAATGTTTTGCTCAAAGTTGAATTTGCACTTTATTTTCAATAGTGGCCTAAATTGAAGCTAGTAATTAGAACGTAGAAAGATTTAAAGGTGTAATGAAAAACTGTGCATTTTAATCATAAAAAAGTCTTTACCATTTTTATTGCCTCAGAGAGTTGTGTATCATGGCCCTTTAGGTTAAAACAATGCTTCCTCCTACTGATGTAAACATCCACTCCAGAGCAAACCAGACTGCCCCAGCTGACTGCTCGCCTTGTCAGGCCGGCCCACTCACAGATGAGGGCCACATTGTGCCTATTGTCTGACTAAATAGTGGCCAGAGAGAGTAGAAAAGAGGGAAACTTGTGTAAACAAGCTACAGCTTTAGCATCTCAATGTCACTGCATGGGTGTCTGCCGCTAAGCAATGCGTTGTGCCTGCTGGCATCATGCATTCCTGCCTGGGCAAACTTTGGACAGAATCCTGCCTATTGGACGAAATATTGTGATGAGAATCCATATCAAAAGAGCTAGAAATAAAAAGTCAGAGTGATGACAATGTTACATACAACTTAATAATTAAGAAAACTGAGCAAAAATAAACTATGCAAAGTGTATTGAACTTTTGTCCCCCAGAGCAACTAATTGTGTTGAGTGTTGACCCAGTTAATTCTTGACCTTGCTAGAGGGATTTTACCATCTCTACAGCACCCCATTTACATCCCTTTTCTTGTTATTTATATCTGTTAGGTTGCTGTCATGTTGTGTTTGGCATTGAGCAGACAAGAGGCACAAACAACACATTTGTTGCAGCTTGATCTGGTCCTTCCACTCTAGTGCCATTGGCTATTCTGTGGGTTTTGATCAGAGAACCTGGCAACTGAGAATCATTGTAGTCACACAAATGTATACACACTTTTGACCTCTCCGTGTCCTCTGTATTTACCTTTGCAAGCAGTCAAATTTTAAGAGGCACAGCAGCTCTTCTGTCTCCAATAATTACTGGCTAAAGACATTCCTTTATTAGTGTCTAGTTTTGTAATGCTGCCAAATAACACTTTATTGCCCTTTAATTAAATATTAATGGTAGTGTCATTACATCTTCATTCATAATTAAACAGCTACTAATGACTGATATTGCATATTAATGTAATTAAACAGCAGTACAGTGTGTGTGTGTGTGTGTGTGTGTGTGTGTGTGTGTGTGTGTATGTATATGTACACATCGCAGGGTCCTGCCACAGTTTGGTAGTGAGGTTAGTATTCAATTTAAACAATAGAAAATATGTGTTTTTACTAAACAAAGCCGATGATGTATTTGAAGTTAATTGTGAAATTGATTTTGTCATTTCCCACTTCACATACATATTCCAGGCAATAATCTCCATATTTAAAGCCTCAGCATTCACGTATTATGTCTTTAAGGGGATAACAGTATCACTGCCCTCCTCCCACCACCAACTGATCAATGATCCATTAGGAACTAAGGGGGAATGTTAAGTAAGAAAAGGGCTTCATTGCGGCTAAATTGACCCCCCACTGCAGATGTAGATTGCAGGAGCTGCCCCACACCCACTTGTCACCCCAGCTTCATGATTCCCTAAGACGTGCTAGGCCGTAATAATGCATAATAACAAGGCGGCTTTTGTTGTTAAATCTGCAAACAGGAAGTTTCTTTCCTGGAGGTCGAAGTGAAGACGGACACCAGCAGAAGCAGCAGCAGCCATCTTTAAATCCCCTTTAGTGATGTGACCCTTGACACAGCCTCAGAGAAGGTCAGATAAAACTTATCTCTCAATGAATAAACTGGTGCCCCTTTTAAGTCAGCATGTTAATAATTGCCTGGAGTCTGTGCTTCGGCATTCTCAAACAATGTGGTACATCTGTTGATTTTTAATTAACTGGATGCAGCAATGTATTTGTATTATGTATTTAGACATGTGCATTAGGACTTAATGTCCCAATTCTCAGAAGTAAACCCTATCAACAATATAATGATGATTAAACCATTGATGTTTTAGTCAAGGCAAATTGTCCAGAAAACATTTTGACTCACGTTCCACATATGATGATGCTGAGTCTGCTCCACTGGCTGATAGAGACTGAGATGCAGAAAAAAAACTTATAACAGGACTTTTGAGATTGTTTTGTCACACAATGATATTTGAGTCAAACCCAAACTCAAAAGTTCATTTTAAATCTACTTTTTAACTTCTGACAACATGTAAGCTCCTACAGAACATCTGTACACCTCTGACACAACACATATTGTACAAGATTTGTACTTGCCATCAGAACTGTCAGATTTGGAAGGGTTTTGCAAAAAGGCACAGACAAAATCCAAACCCTGGATCTACTCTGCAGTCACGAGAACATTTGCACACCAAGGAGCCACCCTGCAGCCTCATCAATTGTGCAGAATTCTGCGTTTTCATGTAAACCATGAGAGCAAAGCAAAAGAGATGAGCGAATGTTTTCCACACAGTAATGAAAGTTAAAATCACCAGGGCACTTGGAAACACTACACAGGCTGCATCTATTAAAAGTCAATCGGGGTGTCTGCTGCGTAAACAAATAGCTATGATTATTCCAACCTGCCATCCTCCGGCATTAAAACATCCTTCAATTAGGCAGCACTGCAACACACAGACCCAAACAAAGCTCTCTCTCCACCTCTCTGTCACGTACCATCAGTCCCACCATGCTGCTGCACACCTTTCACTCATCATGATGTGTCAACTGTTTGCAGGAGCGGGTGCAAAGATGGCTAGCTCTTTGACCCACACCAAGATGGCAATAGAGTACACACAGCCCTCATTGTTTGTAGACTGGATCAATCCGAAAACACCTTAGGGTCTTTATTCTGAACTTTAGCTGCACAGCTGGATGGGGGAGTTCTGATACAGAGGGTCAAGAGACAAACCTGTCAAGAGAATAGATGAGACACTCTCCCTGTTAACTTTTTTTTTTTCATCTTTCTTTCTCACATACCATTGACTTATACTACACATTTGAATGATGGAAAAGCTGGTGTGCTTAGTTGTTCAAGCATTCTCATTGCAATAAGCAAATTTAAGATTATGCCAAAGTAAATAAAATTTTAAAATGTCCCCAGTGTCTTTAGAAATATGATCCAGACCTAGAGAAATTCAACAAACTGAAGCCACAGCCATCAGTCCCTGAGTTTCCTCTTTACGTTGTACTTCCAACTGATAAAAAAAACAAGCATGTGATAAAATAATTCTGCACCTTCTATTATCATCTCAGTGGGTAAAAAGATGATTTCCAGTCAACGTTCTGCATTGACAAATTGCTTACTTTTTTTTCCATCTTGTTAGCAGAGAAATTATGTGAATAATCTCACCCAAGGCAAAGCAAAGTCAGTTGGTCTGGTTCGTGGTACTGTAAACTGGAATGAAACACTTAAAATATGTTCTGTCAAGATAGATTTTTACCCCATTGATATCTGGCATCTGGATGTCCTATCAGGGTAAGGGAAAATGTATGTTCATGTAATCTGTGAATGTGTTCACAGTGCATTGTGAATCGGATGACGTTCGACCATGCAGATGCTGCACTTCATCACTTTAAATAAATATTATATTGACAATCAAGTTATCTGATTGGTCAGTAACATTTTGCTGCAGACCAAAACACAAAACTTGTGACACTAGATGCTTTGTTAAAAAGTTGCTTTAACCTCCTAAGATATGTAAACATGAAAGGCTTGAAGCGTCTTTGTGGCTTTGTCGCCACTCTGAGCATACCAGCTCTCAAATTAGTCACAATTGAGGGTTTTCTCTCTCTGATTTAAAAGCAGTTATTTAATCTTGAACTTATTAAATTATTTAAATGTATCCATATACTTTGTGGAACATGTGACAAGCCCACAAGAGATAACAGCTTCTCCTTCAATTAGGCCTACGTTTCTGTCAGTATAGTATACAAGGCAAAACTTGTATGCACAATTTTTCTGTACATACAATGCAGCAATGACGAATATAAGTCTGAGAAATTTAACATAACAGAAAACAAGTGATATATTGTGTAGTTTTCTATATAGACCAGAATGATTTTTTTGTTATTGTAATTATGATCATCTTTATATGCAGAACATCATTAAAAAATTCAGATGACTAAAATGTCTTGAATTCCATATTCCATATTTGAATTCATCTGGATAGATCCGAATGATTGAATGTCCCCAAACCATCCATCTAATCAAAATAAAACCCTGAACTCCATGAACTTCTGTAATGTGTTTCAGTTTGACAGCTACAAAACTAATCAGCGCTCAAGTCCAATCAATAATCATCTGTCTAATTTCAAACACCGGTACAGTTGAAGTCAACAATGTTGAAAAGGTAAACAAAGGCAGCAGTAACACCAGCTGCATGTGTTGTCAACATACGTTTGTCACAAAAGTAGTAATGTGTTGCATTTCATCCAAAACATTATACATAAAATCATACATATAATTACAGTCTAATTTAATGATAAATCAGCTGAAAGGAAAGAAGTATTTGAGGATGTCTGTTAAAACCATGTGCTTCTCATCTTTAAGTCAGTGTATATGTTTTGTGGGTTATTCAGATATACACATGTTGTATGTCGTCACCCTAAAGAGAAACAGCTGATATAAACTCATCATCTTCCGACCACAGACGGGCTTATTTCACACTTAAGGTAGAATTCTGTTCTAGACTGAATGTGTTAGTTCAAACTCACATTAAGTCTCTTGTCTTCAGGATTATCATGTCGTCGAGAGCCAACCTGCTTTATTTGCCAAGTGTGAGTGTGTGTGTGGGACAGATGCAACTCAGCTGTGCGTGAATAGATGCACTTCCAACACTTCCAGCCGAGGCTCTTGACTTGTCACTGTATCTGCTAAAAACAGCTGAGCCTTTGTTGGTGGATTAACACTGCTGCCTAAATGCCTTATTTAAACAGAGCTTTGGAAAACGAATAACCGAGGTGCATAGGAGCTATACATTCATTTGCAACTTGGGCTCTGAGCCAGAGAGGTTTGACAGAGTAACTAAACATTTCACAATGGATGAGAGCTGCTAAATGCATTGTGACAGCCAGTGGTGTGTTTTGTTTCTTACAAAACACAGAGTACACAAGAGGAAAAGTGAGACACACATTCTGTATACAGTGACACGTGTGCACAGACACCTGTGGTCCACAGGCAGACACGCGCATGTGTAGTTAGTCTAACTCCCCCACACCTCTTTCCCCTTGTCTTTGGAGAAATTACAGAGAAGACAATGAAAAATGTTAGGTGTTCTGAGTAATATTAGATTAAGCTAATCAAATTTGAGGAAAAATTGTTGTAGAACATCATGGGAAAACATATCTATTATGGAGACATATTAGCAGTTCCATTTCTCTGATGTTTTACTTGTTCCTTTTCTATCTTTCTTTTTCTCTTCTCTGTATTCTCAAACTAGCCAATTTAAGCTGCTTTCCTGTGTGCCACAACAAGTAGACTAGCTGCATATTTAAAATCTAAAACTGGACGGTTAAAATACTCCAAAGGTCACAGCATGGGCAAGGTTTCAAGTTATGCATATCTCTGCATTCTTTGTGCAAAATAGATTTTTTTATAACTCAATAAACTTGTTTTGAGGTAACAGGCCTTTATGGTAATTGAATAACTAAACAGGATGCTTCAGTGCTACTGCAACAATCTCCACCCAGCCGAGGGCAAAAGGCTCATTTTGATTGGCAGCATGGATACTCCCTATCTATTAGTGCATTCAAGACAACAGAGAAATGGAAAGTTTCTGACCTAGAAGCACTAAATATCAACACAGAGGGACAGTGTTGTAAAGAGTGGCTGTACAGGAAGCTGAACATTTGCACTGAACTGCACTTCTAGCTCCCATGACCTTGACCTCTTCTCAGGTCAGAAACTTCTCACGTCCCAGATGCTATGAGTAAATCTAAACGTTTACAAGGTGGAAGCATATATTCTGTAGGTTTTGTCAGGAGAACACTCGGAAAATGATCTGACAATGTAAATCCATTGCCTGTATATATTAGACAAAGTATTTCTACAAAACCTTCTGCTTCAACATGACAGTGTTTCTGTGCGCAAAGCCAGGTCCACACACTCACCTAACTGTGAGACAATATCAGTTTCCAGACTCTGTGTCCAAATTCACTGATGCTTCTGTGACTGAGTGAAAACAAATCCCTTCAGCCAGGTTCCAAAATCTTATGGAAAGCCTGACAATTGGACGAAGATGAGATCGAAAATCATGTCTGGATATGATACTGGGGCAGCCTTAAAGATAAATCTGGCTAAAACAGAACACACATTGCCTTAATGACATTACCTCTTTTACTTGTCTCTCTGAACAGTATCTTTTCAGTTTCAGCAGAAATAATAATTAACTGGGGGAACATGTCAACTATTTTTTCCTTTTTACTTTCACTTACTGTTCATCTTCAGTGATTTTGTACAATCTATAATTACATTTGGCCCTGTATCCCACTGCTAACACATGACAAAGAGAAACAAAGCAGCAATTTTCTTTTAACTGTCTTTAAGGCAGACGGGCAATTCTTTGACTTATTTTCACTCTGACTAACAGGATTCATTCATTCACAATTTGTCTATGTGCAGTTTACAAAGATAAACAGCCTCGGTGTCAGAAGACCATTTCAAAAAATTACCCAAACAGACAAAGCCTGCATTTCAAAAAGCCTTGATTAACACATAAGTGGGCTCAACATTTGCAATAACACAGCTAATCTATGCAAACTTTCTTTAGCCTTGTTGCAACGTTGAATGCCTGACCGGCCGTGCAAAGGCGTATGGTAAAATATACTCAGTAAAAATCTGACAAAGACTGACTTCTCTTCCGGCCTACAAAGGATTCCAAGCTTCGCCATCCTGCCCAGCTGCCTAGAATAGACAACACAGCCTCTTTTGTCAGGGTGAGTCAATCTGTGTGGGTGTGAATGCATTAGCCCTTCACAACAGAGTTATGGACTCCCCCGCTTTGCTTTCAAATGTTCTGTGATAGGTTCCTGCGGTCATGTTTAGATCACTTCCGGGCAATGATTTGCCATAAGAGAAGATGAATGGTGACTATTGAGATTCTGAATAATTGTACTTGGACCTGCAAGTTGGGGAACACATAACCCTCAGAGGGCAACATGACAAACATGTTTTTCGGGGCCTGGTGACAAAGAGCATGTTTTGATGTGACTGGGCATATTCCCTGAATTGAATCATGCAGAAGGGTTATCGCTGTGGTGCGTGGGCCTTCAGACACTCTGTTTGTTCATCTCTGCACTTTGCTTTTCACTGTCTGACTAATGGATTTATGTGTGTGTGCTTCTGTGTGAACATGTGTATATATGTGTGGGTGTTAATACTGGCATGCATATGCTCATGTGTGGCAGTATAGAGTATGTGTGTGTGTGTGTGTGTGTGTGTCACTGCAGCCTGGAGAAATGAATGGACCACATCAGCAGATGAAGACTCACACAGTGGCAGACCACTCTGAAGTCATCGTTTCCAACAACAAGCAGACCAGTGGTCATTATCACGCACATGCAGCATCTACACTTATGTGAGTTCTCATGAAGGTCCACTGAGTAGTAAACACAATTAATTTGTTGAGAACAGCAGGACCTAATGTTCTATTGCCCAACACAGCTCAGAATCCCTTCGAAATAGAGTCATTTAAAATTAATCTGCATTGCAAGATCTATGTTGATTCACATAATTCAAAACATTCTGGTATTTGTCAAGATGAGCATTATTATAATGGTTTTTTCCAACAATTTACTCACCAACT
The DNA here is from genome assembly GCA_032362345.1 of Sandelia bainsii. Classification (NCBI taxonomy): domain Eukaryota; kingdom Metazoa; phylum Chordata; class Actinopteri; order Anabantiformes; family Anabantidae; genus Sandelia; species Sandelia bainsii. The sequence goes on along the minus strand of JAUMHL010000021.1, from coordinate 20,077,837 downwards.
CTAATGTAGGAGATTTAGGAATTCAGACTCTTGCAAGTTTAACGTTACCTGGGGCAAGCTCCTTACAGCTCCAAAAGGTTTAAATGCACCAGAATAAATTTCAAACTCTTGTCTTTGTGTAGAGACCCTTTCAAATCCACAAAGTCCAGATCTGTAGCAAATAGCATAATATAGCTGGAGGACGCTTACAGTCCTCAACCTTTTCAATGTTATTCTTGCTGCATTCAGCTAACGTTTTTACAGTGTTGTTGTTATTGAAATATTATTATGAGCAATGGTCATAACTGAAAAATAGGAGAATAACACCCAGATTTTTTTATTTGCTGTCAGGAGGTTTCATGTAGCAAAGAAAAAGCCTGTTTATATTATGTAGCCATTATATCACCATTCAAATAACCTTCAAACTGCATCTGACTGTTTTCAGTTCAATTTTGTAACTAGACTACTTCTAACTATATTTAGTCTTTGCTGCTTTGATTTATTTGGTTCTGTACGGGCCTATAAACTGTTTGGTACTATTTAGGCACATGTAATAACTATATTCACTATAATGTACATTCTCCTTTACTATATCTGTTCATATAAAATTCATAGAAGAATTGCTAGACCATGATAAAATACATTTCCAAAATCACAAAATCACACACACCCCACACATTGTATTAATGCACACACATGCAGACACACACTTCACATGCGTACATCACACCCAAACAGCTTGGCCCATTAGCAATGACATGACACTTCGACGGGGCAAATGAAGCTCAACAATTGATTTCAGAGCCTTACAAATTAAACAAATGGGGGACCGCCGTGGTGTACATATTAGACCCCCCCCCCATTGAACAAAGATGAGGCACATGCCAGCAGGACAACATTGTCTTGCTCTTCTCTTCTTCTCCAAACATGGCTTTGGAAATTAGAAGACACCCCCATGCATGCAAAAATAAACTCACACACACACACACGCAACCACTACAACCACTGAACAAGACAAAACTAACTGTACATTGATTGCCAATTGAGTCCTTTGACAAGCAAATAAACAGCACCGATTCTGGAGATCAATATGATTGATATGTCATTCTGCAGTTGATGCAGCATCTCACGGTAGTGTGAAAGCACAGTAGGTCAAAGAATGGTTGTCAATGAGTGTTGCTAGCAGGTGTTCAGCTGTGTATGCTACGCTGGCATCATGATGCTCCTGTGACAATGACTTGTTTTTATATTTTATATCTAAACTAATCCTTAGAAATTTAGAGACATTTCAGTGACATGTATTTATTTTTGATTAAGAATATATTTACAGGATGCATGAGTCCAATGATAATGGGTGTTTAAAAAGTACTGTTGCTTGGAAAAATAACAGTTTCTGCATAAATATTTCAGTTTTGGGTTCTGATATGAGATTTTTTTTTTCCTTTAAATTGTCACTTGTCTGTATGTGTATCATTACATGTACTGACATGCACCACCAACTTTTTGTTTGTACCTCAGGGATATGTGTGTGTTTGAGCATTTGTTAATCCATATGCAAACACATTGTCCATCGACAGACCTTCTGAGGGGTGAAACATCCTGGGAACAGAGAAGAGGAGTCACGATTACGATCTGTACGATTCACAGCACCTGCACACACTACACGCCAGACACAATCACATCCAATCAAACTCAATGCTCACACACACACATAAACAAAATACAAAGAGTAAGTGGTAGTAAGGCTGCATATAAAACTACAATAAAATCCTCCAGCCACACATGTAGGCTCACAACACACCTGAAACACACATGCACGCAATACATGAACATCCACAACACAATCACACATGTACACAGCTTTTTACACAATCCACAGCAAATAGGACTGATGTTACAGGGCAGATATAGGTGTACAATTTCTTGTTTGGCTTTGTGAAAACATGGCGTAATGGCGGGGAGAAATTGTGTTGGGAATAAATGCATCACCTCTGTTTGGGAGGGATGCCTCATCATAAACCATCAGCCTGTGTGTGTGTGTGTCTGTGTGGAGAGGAGGAGAGGAGAGAGATGGAATATCTAAAAGGGGTTAAGTGCCAGGGTTACCCATCCAAGGAGCATTAAATGAAGGCTCTCACTTTGATGGACACCGGCACCGGGATCCCTGATGTCCCAAAATATTAGGTTTCTCTTCTAATAATGTTGGAAATATTGCCTACTGTCATGATTAATCTGGCTGGCTGCTGGGCCTGATTGCAGGTGACGCGGTCACAGCACAGTGCCTGTGTTAGTTTCCACACAACGTCAGCTTCACTCCACACAGAGCCGCAGCCAGGAGCAGGGCTGATAGCAGCCATCGCAGCTGCTCCTAATGTAATGTGACAGCAGAGAAGGAAACCTTTATTTTAATTCAAACAACAAAAGCCAAACAGCCAAACTTATCTGCGTGCCCAACATTTTCCCTCCAACACGATGAGTTCTTTCTTCTTTTGTCCACCAAAGTCCTTTTCATTCTCCTTTCATTTTCTCTCCTTCTATTCTCATTGAGTGAGGTACATGTTGTGTAAACCAGTTCTTACTCAAACAGTATCTGGCAAAAGAAGAGAAAAAGTGAGGATAAGAGCGGGTGCAGAAAAGTGGAGGTAGTTGCAGATGTGGAGGACGGCACAAAAACATTTGTCAAATCAAAGGCTTGAATCATTGCACATAGTTGGGTCAGTTTCACATGCCACTTAGAGGTCCCATTGTCCTGATGTTGAACAAGACCCTCTTTATGTGATAGGCTTGAAAAACAACGTTGGCCCTCCTCATAATCAAATCTGTAGATCCCAGCAGGCCAGCAGGCCCTGCCACTTGGAATTCTTTGCATTGGCCATGGTCAAGACGTGCCGTTTGGCCCCAACAATGGCAACATTGATTTTAGTGCCATGAGAATTTTGGTTGAACTGTAAAAACTGGGAACGGGGGGAAACACAGATCTTTGCCTTTCCCAGGAGGGTGTGTGTGAAGCTGCGGGTTGGAGGTGAGTCACTCGTAGGCTCCGGGGCTCTGACTCGCTGGACCTCGGGACTAATTCAATCAGTCCAAGCATCATTAGCCTACCATTATCAGAAATCATCTCCTAGGCTAAGCAGGACAGTTATCCTGTGCCAGCATAGGAAAAGAAGAGCAACACACACGCTTCCTGTCCTCACTTCACCTCTTTTTGCATGTCTGTGCACCACAATTGGAGGCTGATTGTCTCGCCACAATTGGGCCTTGTTTACATGCATCATTTTGAGAGAGTGCAACCCGGTGTTGTGGGGAACTGATGTCACATTGATGTCTTGTTGCTATGGGGCTGGGGCTAAGGCCATGGCATAAAGGCATGACCTTCCTGTTTGGCTGCATAGTAACTTACTGAGTTGATACAAATTACCCTACTTTTCGATCTACCAATTTAGTTGCTACTTACTGGGCAGGGGTCAAAGAGAACCCTTTCATGTGGTGCATCTTTTGAAGTGGCTGCAGACTACTGTGAGACTTTAGCAACAAGCTTCTTGATGCAGGGGGAGGGAATGCGAAGGAAGGAGAGTACTGAACAATGGGCCCCCCTTAGAAAAGCCTCTAAATCTTGGTGGCTAACTTCAAAAGAACCCCCGGTGTCAAAGCCTGTGTTGTGGCTGGAGCTGGACACGCTGTTTCGCTGGATATAAATGTTTTATTAGAGGGCACACCTCCTCAGGCTCACCCTGTCACTGTCAGAGGTAGGAGGAACAAGGAGACACTGTGTGCTCCTGTGAGCGACATCAAACATAATGGGCTTTGCATGCATGTGCACAGCCAACAAAACGTTATTCATCAAACACTATAATATGTTGACTTTTTTACAGTTTTGCTTCTACCCTAGCCTACTAAGAGGATATTTTTCCACAAATATCTTGCAGTATTAATGTGAAGAAGATGCAAATGTGTATTTTAAAAGTCTTTGGTTAATACAAGTGCATGCAGTAACACTAAAAATAATCATTTTTGCACGTCAGTTTCATATATATAATGATAAAATGCTTAAAAATGCAAATTTGCCACATAGTCATGCTGATGATTTGGGTATGTCATATGCAGCATCACGATGTTTGACAAATATCACAATTTGCCAAAAGTATACATAATTCATCACCAATCAGTCTTGCCTCCTGGTGCCGACTCCTGTTCTATCCCAGAGAAGATAGATGTGAGAGCAAAGCCCTTTGAGATCCAGATGGTACATTCCCAACAATAAGGTTTGGGCTTCCACTGGAAAATGATCCTTTTCCTGTGTGTGACACTAATGTATCATTGTCAGCCAGTAATGAGATGAAGCCTGCAAATGAAAAAACTCAAAAATGCATTTTCTCTCTGCCTCCAGTTTTGCTTTATCCTGGTTCCAGCTAAAAGCAAATGTTTCGCCTTGGTGGCCTGTGAATCATGCAACAAACCACATGCACATGGAGATTTGATGTGAAGAAATGACTGTGGGAAAGCCAAAAACTCAATTGTCATGGTTTTACCATAAATCATCACCAAAAGGGATTTGAATAGCATGTGCCATTTACCAAATCATTCATTTTCTCTGCACAAGGGGAGAAGAATGTGAGGCTTTTGATTATAATTTCTATCGTTTAGATCCCATAAAAATTGTGTTGTCCTGTCTGTTTACTGCATTATTGTAAGGTCAACTTACTGTCCTTTTGCCCCAGGCTTTGAGGATGCTAATCAGAATCTCACTTGGCCTCTTTTCTGAATCTAATTTTTCCTTTTATCAAATATCACATGATTATATAGCCATTCCAAAAATCTCTCTACATAGTGGACCTACAGTGAATTACAGCACCTCTTAAACTTAGCACATCAGTTTGGAAATTTCAAATTTTGCTCTCCTTTCAGAAGACCTTTTTTGACACCTATTATGCATTCTAGACTTTACGTCAAAGAGCAAGGAAGAGATTTAATTTGTTGACGATTGCAACCGATCTCTTTTAAACGGCTTTTAATTGATAACGGCAAGAGAGAGTGGTGAACTTTAAATAGACATTCTAATTATCGGCTCTAAGAAGCAGGGGCTTTTTGGGAAATGTTATGGCATTTGGAATGGGATTAATGGGCAAGTGAGGCGCTGGCCACCCCGCAGCTAAATGACATTAAAGAGAGAGATGAGTGGTGCTGCTGAAGGGAGCAAACCCACTAGTCACAGGAGCCAGGGCGCCCACTGCCTTGGGCACACACACCGTGGGGTAACGTGTGGGGGAGGAGGGTATTACATTATCCAGCCCTCCTAGACTTCACCACACATGGATACAGACACTCTGATACAGTTAGGCCCATTCTTCACTCGTGCAGTACTCTCCCGCATTTACATTTAAAACATTTAAAACACTGGTGTGTGAAAGATACTTAATAAAATCAATACTTGTCTATTGTTGAGTCAGCTGAGTGATGTTGATTTGCTTATACCTCCAGAGTTAATCAAAACATTACCCTACCTGAATGGAAAATGTGTTTTTGACCATATGAACATTTTGTGATCAGTGCCCCAATGAACAGGACAACATTGGTTATCAGTACTTGCTAAAGCTGTAAGAAATCAATATGACTCAATTCTTCATTTGATCATTTTATGATCTGATCGTTATAGTTAACATTTGGTGAGGGTCAAAGAAACATTATGGCTTGGGTTACATAGATAAAAGAAACCAATTCTGTTGGGTGCTGTTAGAAAAAAATGTTGTGCATATAACTTGTAAAAATATGCACTGTAAAATAACTATTTTTGTATGTTTGATTTACACATTTCTGACAAAAGATTTATTATAAGCAATCTAACCAGCTCCGTGCTGATGCTGTTACCTAGTCAGTCTGACTCAGTAAGGTCTCGACTCACATCTTAAGCAACATAATAGCCTTAACGAATTAAGCCTGACCGGCTCTCAGTGTGTCTCAGTGGTCTTGCTGGGTGTTCCAGACAGATCTCTCAGTTCCCTGTGGTCTTCGACTAGAGGCCGTGGGTCTGCAGAGGCTGGAGGCTGAGCGGCAACTCTGACGGACCAGCAGACGGTAGGGGATGGAGTCGGGGCGGCAGGGTTAAAAATCAGGCATGATGGTGGGATTGACAGTAACCACCACAGATTCAAAATTTCTCCCTATTTACTATATAGTACATTATGTTGTGCCATTTTAATCGAATACCTGAATGCTGAGTGTGTAATGCTATGACTATATGTTGCCTTCAAAAACTCCACAGTGGAACATAAAAAGTAGTATTCATGGCATGTACACCGCAATGCATTGTTCCCCATTTTGCACACAAGAAAATGACTGTTACATGGCTCTACAGTTGTGAATGATGGATTTTTGGACAGAGTCAGAGAATATTTTACTCCACACACAGTACTGCACATATTAGTATGCATGCACACATACAGTATATTTATATATGTAAAGACAGTATACAGTATATTTATGTATGGAAAGACACAAAAAGAAACATAATTGGAATGAAAGAGGCCCCGGATTGCTTAGCTGTCTGGCAGACACAAAGAGGAGCATAACGGTGTGAGTATGACATGATCTCAGACAAGATGAACAGGACTGGGTCTATGTCAGAGAGATTCTCTGGTTGTTCCCTGTCAGCCCCTCCTATGTCCTAAAGATTCTGACCTTTTTATGTTAGGGTTTTCAGTTAAATTTGAAATAATTCTATGAAAAGTTCAAGAAATTATCAAAAGGTAGAAATATAATAACATGTGCACATTCACTAGTTTTATGGTGAAGAATATGTGAGATTAAAAAGTTTTCTTTTTCATTTGTATATGTTTTATGTTTATATTTTTGTAGGGATGGGTAGATTGCATGACTCGATGCCACATACCACAACATTTATAGGCTGAGCTAGTTTGACCTTAAATGTATATTTAAAACATAAAACATCTAAACAAGAAATACATGCAAAACAGGACAAAATACAAACAATGGTGCAGCACAATTTTCATAAAATGTACATCATCCATGACCACATGCATGAAGTGTGGAACCTTAGATGCTTCATAGAAAACGGAAGCACTACAAACTAAAACGACAATTTATTCCATATAGAGAAAATAAAACACGTGGCGACAGAAGGGTATTTTTGGTTCTGAAAACCTTTCACAAACAAAAGCACACTGAAATAGGCTAAACACAGGTAAAATTTCCATGCACAGATTCAACAGAGGTAATTTCATGAAGGCCTGTGTGAAGGGCCAGACACGGCCTGTGGACCTCACTTTGGTTGGCCCCGGGCTAGAGGATGAGACCTGGGGAGAGTTGAGATGAGGCTGTCACACTTCCCATAGATCAGTCATTATCACTAATCCAGTCACAGCACTGGGATCAGCACCAGGCCCATTCATCTAGAACCGTCATTAAAGAGCTAAATGAGAGCTGCCTCTGCTAATGAGGTAATGAGAATTTCTGGGCAAGTGTGTGTGTGTGTGTGTGTGTGTGTGTGTGTGTGTGTTTGTGTGACAGACAGAGAGAGAGAAAGACTGTGAAAGAGAAGCAGGGCATGCAAAGAGAAGCTGCAAGGACAGAGACAAATCTGTGAAAAAGATAAGCTGATGTATAAGAGCAGAAACAGAGACAGACTTAGCAGCAAGTAATGAGACAGCCAACACAGACAGATGACAGACAGAAACACAGACCTATCTGGACCGTCTTGGCATGTGTGTGAATCAATTTGCAGCTCTCCCATCAGTGGGACTGTATCACTCACCCATCTCACCCAGTTCTGTTTACTGCTGTCCCTCACCACACGTAAACAAAAGCCAGAGTTGTACTTGTTCACGATCGCACTTTAATTCAACACAGCCTCACATGCATGTATGCAGCTGTTTTCTTCTGCTAATTGCGATACCACCAGGGTAAACATTATTGTCCTCTCAGTTATAGTCGAACGCAAAACAAAGCACTGCTGAAGCTGTGTGAAGTGGGGATGTCGTGCTTTGCTGTGTGACATAAATCAATTATTTATGCCTATGAAGCTTCAAAATATTTATCTTGCTTCATGGTATACAAGGCCAAGGCCTCAGAAAACAAATAGACGTTTGTATCAAAGGCGCATGGGTGTAAACAGCGAGAGTGGAAGAGTAGAAAGACAATTTACATCCACTCGAGAGTTGTGGTGACATTTGGTGAGAGCCAATCATCAACTGGCAAACTCACATCAAACAAGCAGCACATTACTAAATGCCTTACAGGCCCATATGCATTGTCTGGCAAAGACATCCCACAGACACAAGAGAAAGCAAAATAGACATCCTGATCGAACTTATATTATGTTTAACATTATTTCTATGATCAACTACAAATAGATGAAAGGAATACACAAAAGTTCAGAGTGTAAGTAGGATATGATCATCCAAAACATGACCAGAGGTGGTCAGAGACACATGTGGCCACATTAAGACTATAAGATAGATGAGATGTCATATGGATCAACTATGTAAACAGAAACAACGCGTTGTAAATATTTAGCTATGGAACACACACACATCAAACTACTTTCAAGCTGTTTTCAAACAGTAACATTCAGATCAAAATTGCTCCAAAATGCACTGACATTTTTCTCTGTGTATCAGGCAGTTTTTATTTTGTTTGTTCCAGAAAAAAAGTTACATTTATCAGTTTTTGGAGACTATTAAATATATAAAAATCACACTTTTTCCTGACATTAAACATTGCTTTGAATGTAGTGTTTATGCAAATTAACATAACTGGTAGAAGCTAGAGATGCAACTGGGCAACACAAAGATTTTGTTATCACCTAACCCAGTGCCTACCCCCTTCTGACTCTGGCAGAGGTGGCACCATCAGATTTTTGAGGGGGCCTGTGACACCCCTGGTCACCCTTCTGACTTCACCCCTGGGAAAGTCACAAAGTAGATTTCCACAAGTACTGCACTTCAGTATAGATTTGATATACCTGAACATTACTTGATTGCTTCAGTTTTATGTTACTTTATATTTGCTTACTTTACAGCAACAAGACTTGGATGGATATATTATTAAAAATTATTAAACATTGTTATTTATTAAACATCCCAATAGTGTATAGAGTAATTCAACTTAGCCCTGCCTCAACCAGCTACAATGTACAGTAAATGCTATTTATATCAATTCAATACATTTGGCAGTCATTCTGCATATTGAGTACTTTACTTAAGAAAAGCATCTGGATCTTGCAACATTTGCGGAATACCCTCTTAGACATTATGCATTTGTTTTAATTTGTGCATCAACAGGTTTATTGTGACATGTATCAGAGATGCAATTTTATGCCAGGTGAAGCTGCTCTCCACCTAAAGCCTGGACAATTCGAGAACGAGATACATATGATGTAAAGACAGTCTTTGTGAGAAGTATGTACTGTATACATATACAGCACATGTGCATCTAGACACATATTAGACACAGATTTTTAAATACAGTTGATGTGAAACAGTATGCACACTCTTACAGGTGAATTAAAAGACACATATGAGACAGCAACAGAATCTTTAACATCCCTAAGCTTCTCATACACTTTACCAATGTGGACACACACAAGCAGACACACATACACAGGGCCCAGCTCTGCCAGGTCTGAAGGACTACTTATTATGTCACACGCAACAGTCCTGGAAACACAAACATGAGCGGCAGACGGACTGTTTTACTGAAGAGAGTGTTTTAAGACAATGGGAGAGAAAACAGAAGCAGCCTTTTGAGAGTGTAATGACAATGAGCTTCTCTCTCTAATCCAGGGATCAAACCCACACAGTATGACTTTGTGATCTCTCTGCAAAGAACTGAAAACACATACACACGTAGTCTGCTTGGAGGAAAAACACACATATGCAAACACATGGTATTGAACAAATACTTTTATTTCTTAGAAAACTTGCTTGAAATCATTGCCTGAGCTACCAGTTCCACCTACTAAACAAATTCTTTAAGTGGATAAATTGATTTCCCACAAGTGAGTTGCTGCACAATTGAGTTTAAAATAATGGCTTAAACCAAAGGGTCTGTAGAAAGATGGTGTTGTATGCACTGCAGTAACCCAGTTACCATAAAGCTGTTAGCATGAAGGAGCCAGTTTTCATATTTCTCTACTAATCCCCATTACCTTGCTTATTTAAAGTGTATTGTTTGTTTGCTTGTTTTTGTCTTTGTTTTGTGTTGTTGTGATTTTTGACTGTGGGTATGGTGAGAGAGAAATGCACAGATTCTCCTGTCAGTGAAAATTTGTGCTCATTTTGCAAATGGCCAGCTGTGTAGCTGTGAAATAACAGCTTATTTAGACTTATAGAAAATACTTGTCCATATGAACTGAGGTTATAGACTGAATTAAAAGGTTTTGCACACACTTCTACCTTATTTTATTCCACTTCTTGTGACCACAGCAGTTTTAGTTGAGTCATCTGAAACTTTTGTCATACATATTTATGTAATATATAAGCACACACCTGGTTGTGAATATACAGGAAGTAACTCACCAAGAAATTATGTCTCTCCTGCAGAAATCTATTGTGTTCATTCTGATTAACTGTACAAAGTTTCATTTTCAGTTCCTATGTAGAAGAAAATTGTCAATTCTCAACTTTGGGGACTCTCTTTTCTCATTATGGGTCATAACTACTCGCTACCTCCATTATAGACTCTGAAAACAAGGTTTTCCAGGCCAAGCAGCACTTCAGTTTTACATAAATCATTTCAAATACTTCCAAGGTAGTTAGTCAGAATGGCCACAATTATTAGGAGCCAGACTCAAATGTATTGAATTTTTCCTACAGACACAGAATTTTTCCTCACACTAACTTGGTTATCTAAGAGCGTAAGCACAAAGAATCAATGACCATGCACCACAGTCCCTTCACCGGCCTTCTGTCATCTCATATATATAAGTCTAAACTGAAAGGGTGCATGACCTAGTGCCTCATCACCATGCTAAGTGTTTACAAATTGTTTTGGTCCTCTTGTGGGGGTTGTGGGGAGGTAGCAAGCAGTCAGGATGGACTGCCCTGCGAAGACTGTTGATCTCCACATGACACGCCACCCTTATGGTGTTGCTCATGGCCCTCCATTAATAAACAAATGAAGGGCTCACCCTGGAGGTCAGGGGAGCTCAGCTGGCGCATTTGCCACGACGATCTCTTGGCTCACATGGATCCAAAATGGCCACCCGCCGCGTCTGCCTGTCAGACGGCTGCTAACCTTGTCTTTAGTGATGGGCAGGAGGGCAGGGGAGGGGAAAGAGGGGGTGTTAGGGTGGGGACACATAAAGAGGGGCATGATTTGCCCTACCTCCCTCCCCTTTGCTGATTAGTGTGAGTGACAAAGTGGAGCAGAGAGTCCACTCAGGCCTTCATAATAAATCTATCAGGGAGTAATAGAATTCCATCAATCCTCACTCCTCAGTCCTCCTGCCATCCCTCCTGCTCCACACCCCTCGGGGGGTCACCATGTCGGGGTGTGGGTCTGTGTGGTGGTAGTGGCGGGAATGTTGGGGGGGGTATTCAATCCTCTGGGATTGTACAACTGTTATTATTCAATTACGCTCCCTTTTCTTCTCAGTTAAAAGACCATGATATCATTATCACTTAATGAATATATATAATTGGATCTTGGCTGCCACTTCCCCCTGGTCTGATGAATACCACTCACTATTCATTCGGCCCCTGCTCATCTTCCTCTACCCTGCATCCATTATAGCCGGCTGTGGAGCTGGAGGTGATGATGATGTTGATAATGATGATGCTGTCAATAGAGGGAATTTAAAATTATCTCTGTGTTCGTTCAATGTTTGGTTAAAGAAAAGAACATTCAATATTGGTTTCTGAAAGTCAGTTTTTTAAATCTTTTTTTTAATTTAAGAGTATAAGAAATATGAACAGCCAAAAAGAGATGAGATGATAAAATGACATTACAGGGGGATCAATACAAATGAGACAGACTGAATTCAGGCTTCTTTGCATTCTGAGCATTGCCAATCTCATTTTAACTTAATGAACATAGATTTTATTTTTCAAACAATACCAGCATTCTACACACAATTACTGCCATCTCCATGTTTTGTTTAATAACCCCATGACAATTTACAGTGCAATCATTTGCAGAAACTCATTAAGCCCACTGATAGGATCTGGATTTCATCTTCCTCTCCATGATGGCTACACATGAAGGAATTGTTTGGGAAAATCTTACAGCATTAATGCGGAATAGAGAGAGGGTGGACAATTGCTATACCTTCATAGATTGCTCCTATTTAACACATGTCCTGATGAGTATAGATGAAATCCCAGAGGACATTTACAGAAGTGAAAAACCTAGATAACCACACTTTTGACAGCCATGGCCATCATTACCCTTTCAATTTTCTAGGAAACAATGAGAGGAGATGATGATTTTTAGCAGCACTAAAAACATTGATTTAGCATTTGTCCACTTCATTTGAAGTGAGACAAGGGGGCTCACTTCGGGGAAGGGAGGGTTGAGAGTCTTTGAAGAGGCAAAACTGGGGAGTGTTTAGCCTCCTCCCATTCAGATGTCACCCTCTTGTTGGAAACCAAAAGCAATCGTCCCTCCCCTTCACATTGTTGAGGGTAAATGTGGCATGGTGGGGGCTGAGCATGTCTGTGTAAATCAGACACTGCGAGAGTGTGCGAGGTGATGGAAGTGTGTACGTGTGTAAAGGGGGCTTACATGTACATGGATGGATATGGGACGTACACCGTCATTAATCCTGCTTAAAGAAGACAGTGTTGGCAGAGTGGCAGGGCCCCAATCCAGCTGCTCCCCCTACAGAGACACTTCAGACACGCTATCTGACTCCCCCACCAGCACACACCCTCCCATGTTCCCACCCGTCACCCCCTCACCCCTCCATCCTCATCGACTCAAGCCATCTCCACCTTTGCTCACAAGCCCTAATTTGCCATCACCCCCCCCCCCCCCCTCCTCCCCACACACACCGCCCAAAACCCTGAACCCCACTTTCACTCACTCACCCGACTCTGCCATACATCACTCCAAATTAAATTTACATTAGGCCCTCCTCTATCAAAGAAACCAAAAGAGAGGCAGAGAAGGAATGAGATGGAGAGGCTGACATCATTACCCAGCAGCAGAGCACATGACCGTCATCTATTAAACCCTTTTATACACATGTCTCAGGATTTTACCAAAGTTCATGCATACCTAAGTGCAAGTTTGTGTTAAAAATTAAAAGCTCTTTTAGGAGGACAAAGGAGTTTCTGAACTGTTGACTTTGAGAGGGGCTTTATTACCCCCAACCATGGACGTCTGGCATCGCTATAGACAGCCCCCCCATCGCTTCCTCTCTCCACTCAGTTTTTTTCTCTCTCTCCTACCTCTGGCTCTCACTGCCTCTTCTCCCATCATTCAGCAGTGGTGGGCCAACTTTCTGACTATTAATATGGGTTTTTTTCTGCTGTAGTAAAATTTTGACTTTGTGCTAAAGCGTCACAGCAGTTCAGGGCTTGTTTATGATTTGACATTGTGGATTTGATTACTGGTGTACTAGTGTCTTGTTTCACCTTTTGGGTATAAAGTATTATCTCATACAGTCTAGTATTTATTAATGTTTCACAAGACATTAAAATAAACTTATTTCTTTGTGTCATAGAGGTCCATTGTCATCAAAAAACTATTAAAAGCACATAAGTCAGATGCTTAGTTGCACTGGACATGTTTCATAGTTACAATGAACATGGTGACTGTAGTTTATTTTGAGTTGATACATCATATCTGCAGCTAAAAAAAGTTCCTATCAAATACATTATTTATATATCGTAACCTTTTTTAAAGCTACAGGTGATGTAATCCTAAAATAGCATTAGCTGCTGGATGATGCTGGCTTATATACTAACAGCTTCCCAATTCCTACAGTAGATGATACAACGTGCATGAGAAGGAAGTAGGTCTTTTGTTGGTGCTAGCTGAGTTTCTAGGACATGCATGTGCAATTTCTGTACAGTAGGATGTCAGAAAGTATTCATAGAAAGAGTACTCACCCAAGAAAAAAATCCCTAAGCAGACAAAGTATATCATATTGTAAGAATGAAATTATGAATCAGACCAGACAGCTTCAGTTTCAGATTCTGCCACTTTAATGCTGTAGTGTGTAGTATTTTGTTGTATTACTGATGTACTTGGATGCACGATGTTGTACACATTGTACTATGTTGTGTTGTGTTGTGTTGTTTTGCCTTGCAGTGTGATGTTGTTGTGTTATGTTTTATATTGTGCTGTTTTGTATTCCGTCATGTCATGTTGTGTTATCTTGTCTTGTCATGTTATGTCAGATTGTGTTGTACCATGTCATGTTGCATTATACTGCAGCATGTCGTGTTGTGCTCTCTCCCCTCAGTCACATCAGTGATGTATTAGGACAGAGTGTTACCTCCCCTCACCGTTGGGGATATATTTGCATTGGAGCATCTGAAAGCAGCTGGAGTGAACCAGCTCAGTAAAGGCACCTGAGTGCTGAGCGCTTACTCTTTAATTGCTTCATTATCGTCTGTGCTAATCCCTCTCCAATTTCGACACTCTCATTTTCCACACTAATTTGTCCTGGTCCCTCTCTGGCTCTCTCCTCACACAGTCTTCAGCACTATGGCACCTATTTGCTTTCCAAGGCAATGATAACAATTAATGCAGCAGTCGGCGGCGCTTGTTTCATATAAACCTGTTTTAGCCGACTAAACAAGGGGCTGCTGATAAACAGACTCCGTAACCAAGGCGCAGAGCTTCACAGCACCATTTGTCTCTCTAATTATGCTTTAATTACAACTGTGTATGCTAATACACTAAACATTTGCATAGAACATTCACACAACTTTCTGCTTTCTCTTTAGGAGTGCTGCAGAAGGAGACGAGAACAATAGCACCAGTGCGTACTGAAAGAGCCCTGCACTGTTAAATTACATATGGGAATTGTTTAGAATTAAAAACAATGCCACAGTACTCTCTGACAAACTGTTTATTTTATATTGTTAGGTAACACCAAACAAAGTCTGAGTTAATATGGATTTAGGTGGTAATTTCTTAACTGCAAAACCTTGTATTACATTTTATCATAATTGCACTGATTAAAAATGCACTCGACAAAAGTACATGGTGATTTTCAAATTAAACTCACTGCATGAACAGCAGTATGATGTTGTACTCCATCCATAGTAAGAGTGTATTTTGTTATATACACATCACATGTAAGCGAACGCTGATTTCAAAGCTATTGGAGTCAAGCACATTGAAATCACACAGAAAATGTGTGATTGAAATGGGCGGGGATCGTAATATTATCCATTCAAAGAAACTGAATGGTGGTTCAAGCAATATTTTATTCATACCAATATAAGATAATCTGCAGTGTGTTTCAAACAAACCCCCCTGTTACTTTTTGTGTACAGTCAAATGCAACAATGCAAATATAACATTAAATATTTAGTATACACTGTGATTTACACTCCGCAAGATATGGTATATATTTTTAACCATTTTAATAAATTCACTTTGGCTTTTTCTTCATTTTATAACTTTATGCTTCACTGTGTTTGTCAACCTAAATTTTTGGCCTTGGAAATAGCAGGTCACATTCTGACCTCAAGGTTCATTTAGCAGCTGTTCTAAAGCTTTTGATCACATCACATGATCTTAGAAAAACTGAGTCTGCCCAGTTATCATGGAAATACAGAAAAATTTCAATTTTCCGAAGCCGATGAATATCATATGATCAGAAGCTCCAGATCAGTTACTTAATCAATGTTGACTGTTTTGCAAACTAATTGACATATAGTGTTTAAACAATGGCAGCACTTTTAGTCTATTCTACTCTATTCTATTCTATGCATCTGACTACATTGCCCCTACTCTCTGCTCCAACGAGGCGTTCAGCTACACACCTAACTTAACTATGTGGCATTGAGTCATTAACATACAAATGACCTGCAGTTATCCTGTGATCTCGGCCTCCAAATGCCACCAAATGCTAAAGAACTACCAGCTACAGATAAGTAAGCCAGTCAGCTCTGTTAAGTAATTCCTCGTCATGCCATTTTGGCTAAAATCAAGGCATTTAATTGCCCATTAGGAGATATCTCACTGACATGTAAGGTTAGTGGTAAAGGTGATGATAATGATAGTGGTGGTAAAGAGGCGTAAAATGAGGGCTGAGAAGAAAACACGTGCATATTCACTTTTAGTGGTGGTGAATATGACACATAGTCCACTCTATTGTAAATGGAGTGGTGATTCTTTTCTATACGATGATCTCATGACTGACTCAGTCCACCCTCAACCATACTGTCACATGTTCCTGTCACTGTTTCTGGGAAGGAAAACACGGTAAGACAGTGCAACTATAGACACTTAGGCAGAGCTATCTCATTGGCCACTGCTGATGATTGCGATGATGTATCGGTACAGCTGCCATATTAATGCAAGGAAGCCGTTCCTGCTAATGCATGTGTGTATGTTGAATGTGTTCTGTCTCGTTCACAGCAAATCTCTGAGGTGTATTGCTCAATTAGCACTTTTAATAAATGAAAACATGCAAGTCTTGGTGAGGCCAACCTGGTTTTGAAACAGGATTCCTATAGAATAATAAAAACACATGCACTGTCATCTAATACTTTTTTGGCAACAGTTCATCACAAGCAACATCCAGTGAAACATTGTGAGTGACAGTTGGATCAATATATGTTTGGTGACCTAACTCCTCTGTCTGTCCAAGCAAGAAATCTAACAGCTATGAAGTATTTCATCTGGACCAAGCTCTAACCTCTGACCTGAGTGCAGAAAAGGCCTTGTCTCTCCACAGTTCACAGACGCTCTACATCAGCAAACACTGACTGGACTTTTCTCAGCAGATTTAAGAACAAGTAAAACAGAAAGTCAGATGGCCCAATATACATTCTGATGTGTCAGTTTTGTAGTCTGAAGTCTATCAGTTATGGGTACACAAAGTAGTGGACAGAGGCATGCCAACAGTTTCAGAAAATGTTTTACAACATTTAACCGATATGTCAGCTTATCCTTTATTAAACTGCTGCAGATGCAAAGCCTTAAATGAATGCAGGATAGTTTCACGTGATGAAGTGTTGTGCAGTTGACTGTTCAAACAGAGAGTAAAACTCAAGGGGTGCAAAATAATTATAGAGCCATCATTCTGAATCATAACTGTAAATGATTCTTCTCAGGTGTGGAGCTCCTGCAGTATAGCCAAAATTAAAGAAGGTTTTCTACTTTGGCTTCCTCTCGCAGTTCTGTCATCCATATAGAGACAGCAGCACTGAGGAGGACAAGACAGAATCAACTCTGAAAATAGAACAAATAATATTTCCCTTGCACATCATCTGTCTGACAGAAGGCAGCGAAAGCAATGAAGAAAAGGGAGAGAACACGGAAAAAATCTTGGCCTGCCCGCCAATCTTTCATTCTCTCTGTGCTCATCCATCCTGGGTGCACCTCTTAATTTGGTCCGGCCATACACTGGGCAGCAAAGACCTTCAGCCATTGGAAACAAATGATCTGGTCAGGGAGGGGCAACAACTCACGGATGGCAGAGCAACACTACTCAGATGCTGGGGTTTACATTGTATTACAGGGGTGGATTTGAAACATTTGGGGTTTCTGGTTTTCAAGAGAATTTATGTGATGACGGGAGATTTTTTGAGCAACAGTTTATTTATACAGTATAAGCCAGTCTTACTTTAAAGAACTTGAAGCAAGCTTGAAGCTTTTGTTATTTTTGCTCAAGTGTTCTGGCATGGCACATAATATAGTTTATGTGATACTGGAGAATATACAACTGCAAATTTTTAAACTATTGCAACTGTAGTGTTGAGTTAAAAACATAATCTCCACTGACATTTTAACATTTCTTACTGACTTAATTGACAATAAGAATCTTGTAAAAGGGTTCACAGATATGTACCTGTTCACAAAATTATTTGGTGCTGAACGAGGCTAAGGCTGAATGTCCCAAAGACTCAGCATTATCATTGATGATCTGTTTAGAAGATCCAATATAAGAAATGACATTGCATTGCAGTTTTGAGTTATTCCAACGACTATTGTAGTTTTTCGTCATTTAATTGCAACATAATCCTCTTTCATTCCTGACAAAATGAGCAACTGCACTGGGGTTACTTGAATGTAAAATTCTCCAAATAAAAGCAAAACAGAGCTGCTTGTATAAGCTAAACTCTGTTATAAGGTAATTTTCACCTGCTGTAGCTACTAAGATAGATAGCTGGGCATATTAATGTTATTTTACATTAGAATCAAAGAATCTGAAGCAAACCTGCCGTGTTTCAAAATGGTCAGCTTTTGGCATTTCTATCTGTTAACAGCTAATATCCAATATCTCTTGGTAAATTAAGAAGAATTACTTCTGCAACCAGATACTAAGTGTTGTCTCAGTGTGACAGACTGGGTTTCATAAATAAAAGTGAGACTTGACAGCATCAGTAATCTTTGACTGACAAACTGAACTAAATCATTAAGATTTATGATGGAAAATTGTGGTAAATTCCACATTTTTTGGTTGATGACAGACTGTCCGACACACAAGACTAAGAGAAGAGAAAAGCCCTATAGTCAAGTCTCAGTTTGTTTAGAGTAATTTCTGTGTCTTGTTGTGAAGTGCAGGGTGGCCACATGGTGACATTTGTGACTCTATCGATGTCAGCCTAATTTTATAGTGAAACCAGAAGCCTTGTGTCATCCTCATGTGAGAGTTGAGTAAGAGGCCTAGAATACACTGGGGAGATGATACCACACACACTGAAAAAAGGAAAATCACAACACCAGTGTTTGTATGGTGTAAGGGGACAAGTCAGATTTTCACAAGGTGCAGAACAATGGAAGCGACACAGCCTCTGCAAAAATACACAGAGTGTAACAGATATTTGTCTTGGGATTACAGTAGCATAGGTCATGACATACACCAGACGGACACAAGTACAGGCTGAACTTTGTGACGCTGAGGGATCACGGGACAGATGCCAACTGAATGAACCATGTCAGTGTGACCAATATGAGGACATATGAGTCCCCAGTAGACTTCTTCTTCAACTGAACATTAGCGTTGACACATGGAGGCAGATAGTGTCTCAGCCCTGCACCTATTCTGTAGCAGTACTGATTCCTGTTCTGAATGATGCAGTGTGTCAGACCTGAAAAAGGTGCGGCATTAAACAAGATATGGGTAGTTTGAAGTCAGATATTTATAGTGGCCACATGACTCTAGGAATGGCAATGTAATGTTGGTTTGTGTATTCTAGGCCTCTTTCAGGGTGAAATATCTCAACAATTTGAAATCAGTTGTTCAGTTGACAGTTCTGGTTACCTGAGGATGAATCCTAATGATTGTGATGATCCTCTGACTTTTCCTCTAGAGTAGGTTGACATTTTTTTGCTTTTAGTGAAATATCTCAACAGCTGTTGGATGGTCTGCCATAGGTTTGATAACCACATTCATGGTGCCCATAGGTGAATTCTGATGTCTTTAGTGGTCCGCTAACTTCCTCTAATTTCTGCTACCACCATGTTTTGAGGTATTTGTCATGCATTATAGCGCAGCATCTAGATGAACAGGCAAAAATGTGGTACAGATATTTATGCTTCCAAGAGGATGAATACTCATGACTGTGCTGAGTTTTACTCTATTTGTCCAATATCTTAGTTTATGATCAAATACTTGCTAAAGTAGTTGAAGTGAACTGTCTGGATAATTATTGAATCAGAATCAGAATCAGAATTCTGAATACGATTGTAATCACATTTAGCACACATTCATTCATCTTATAAATTGGCAAAAAACCTGGTGACCCCTTAGTATTCCTGTCAACCTAATTAGCTAATTTTAGAATGCTAGAATAAGATGGTGAACATATTAAACATTATTCCTGCTAAACATCAGCATGTTGGCATTAGCATTTAGCTCAAAGCATTGCAGAACATGAAGTGAAATTTAAAGATGGTGCAACTGCATACAAAGTTCATAAATATGTAGTAAAGTAATTGGTAAATAGTAGTAATAGTAAATATACATTTATATCTGAATTTGTCAGGGATGCACAAAATGAGACAAAGATGCTTTCCACACAAGTTAAAAATTTGCATGTAGCCTGGGGCTTTATAAATCTATTTTATAACCTTAAAGAGATCAGTGAAACAACAAGAGACCCTGGAGGGAAATTACAAAAAGAACTAGAGTTGTTTTTGTTTATAACTTTAGTCAGAGGTTGATATGAACATTAACACACATATTTACTCCTGCTTGTACAGTTAATGCATCCATTGCCAGCTAGCTCATGTACACTAATGTGCAAATTTATACAAATGTACCAACTGTTAAATTTTCGTGATTGCTTCACTTTATATTTAAACATAATTTTAGGTTTGGTTTCACATAAATAGGACTCTTGGTTCTCTTTGCTTTTCATCTTTTTAATGGTTAATTTGCATTACGGTGTAGAGAAGACCTTTAAAAACTCTGCTGCAACACTGTTTTACAGTAGGTCAAGCCACATTTTATACTCAATAGCAGGTCTCTTTCAATTGACTTTCAGCTTTAACTGACATTTTGACAAGCTACATAAACTGTTTTAGTCAAAATAGGCTATAAACACAGTATAGAGAAATAAACTGTCAACTGAAATTTTAGTGTTCTTGTAACTTTAAACAGCTGGGATTGATTCCTCTAAGTTTAACCTCAGCCAGTATAATGACATTTACTTCACTGCTTGGCCAGTGATAAATAAGTTGGGTCTCAAATTTAATGCATTAGTGTAAAACGCCTCTGATGTGCAACCACAACTCGCTGCCCATCATGTGAGCTGATGATGACCAGCAGCTGCTTAAGACTCAGATGTTGTGTTACGGCTGCAAAGGTAACTGCATTATTAGTATTAGAGTTGTGTTTAGACTACAGCAGCCTTCATATAGAATAATTCCCATCAGATGACTTTGGTTTCAGAGAAATACAATTTAGGTTAACTGGAAGAGTTTTTGAAATAGATCAAATGTTTACAGAGCGATTAATGAGCTAAATTGAGAGGAATCTCAGGACAATAATCAAGGGTCAAGGACGGTTTGTTCACACTGGGTTCTCTGTATCCAACACGATTTGCGAAGTAGCCTGGTAATGTTTGACGTAGTTAATAATAGTTTACAGTGGTGAGGATCATTTTCATTTTTCTAAAGAAAGGGCAGAATCCTACCCTCGCTTAAGCTTTTTAAACTTGCACAACAGAATAGCTTAGTGCTGAAATGTAAGTTGTGCACTCAATTATATGTTGTACTATGTGGTTTTCTCTCCAAGAAGGAGCCAACTACAGTGGCCATGAGAGCTCAGCATTCTGCAACTAAAAACACATAAAACACACGTCCATCAATGGATTATGTGCATAAAATTACTTGACCAAGTGTGACACAGGTTGTATATAATAGGCTGTATGCTATGCATGCTGTATAATAATATCTAAATAATGCAATCTAAATGTTACATCTAAAATTTTTAACAAAAAGAGATGATTGTTGCAGTGTGTTATGTTATGCAGCATATTTACATTGATGCGTTTCCCAATTTGCCAAATTTGTGCTGTCTTTCTTTGCACCATTTCACTGGTTGCACTTCGTCTATTTGCATGTTTCTCTCTGAAGGCGCAGAGTGTATAGCTCATGATCTCTGTAAGAGAAAAAATGGTTGGCTGGTTTGGAAATTCATATGCAGTACAATCCATATAATCCATAATCCAATAGAGAGTCTTGTGCTTCAGATCTTTTTTTTAAACACATTATCTCCTGTAGCGCCATAAAACATAAATTCACCACATATCAAGGGTCAGCAGATCTTACAGTTTCTCTCAATGGCATCAGAGATTTGTTTAATAACAGTGTCCCTTTTCTGAGGTCACTTCTTTTCTGATAAAAGTCCTTTTTGCAATAAATCTAGAAGCACAACATAAGTCATTAACATGGTTATAAAGTGAGAAGCTAAACCATTAACTTGCTGGTGCAGAGGAGAAGTTGTAGATACGGAATAAAAACGTATTCACAACCAAAATGAACAAACAAGAGATAAGTTCATGTACTGTTCCAATACGAAACTGATGAATTATCCACAGGACCAACTGGTTGGCTTTATTATTCATTGTTAATTGTTTGCTGTGGATAGAGAGCTCTCTGAGTTTCCC
Source organism: Sandelia bainsii (assembly GCA_032362345.1). Classification (NCBI taxonomy): domain Eukaryota; kingdom Metazoa; phylum Chordata; class Actinopteri; order Anabantiformes; family Anabantidae; genus Sandelia; species Sandelia bainsii. Next base: position 20,055,599 of record JAUMHL010000021.1, on the reverse strand, counting down.
TCTCTTTCTATTCAGTTGACATTCCTGATGGGGAAAATCCAGAATTCCTAATGAAGCGCAAAACATTACATATGCAGGGAGACATTTTGGCTTCCTTGCAGCTACAGTCTCACAATGTTCCCACTGCATGAATCTGCACCGACAACTCTAATGCCAAAAGAGCATGAAACAGAAATGACATGTGCTGTAAAACTTGAAATGTAAGTAACTTCCTCAATATTATCCTTGACTGGCTTGCTTTGTTTCAAATGTGTGTCCAAACCATGTACACAGATAAATGACCCAGCAAAGGAATTCCTGCTGCAGCTCAATGAAATGGCTTATGCAGGCCAAATTTAATATGTGGTTTTGTCCAGACAATGCAGGGGTTTGAGCAGATCTCCTGTGCCCTGGAGCTGGGTGATGAAGAAGAGCAACACAGAAGAGAATGGGGCCTTTGTGAGCTTACAAAAGTTTGAAGGTCCCTTGCAGGATGCAGCAAAACCTGACCCAGGAGGACAAGTCCCTGCAGGGGAAATAAGACAGCTAATGATTACATAAGTGCAACAAATACCAAATAACTGAGCAACAGAAGTGCACACTGAAGATAACATTTACATCATTGATCTTGCATTGCAATTCCACCCCCTTGCAATCTTTGTGAGTTTCCGTTCTGAACCAGACAAACATGAGATTGTGAGGCACCGAGCAAGTCAGGTAGAAGACACACAGAGTGAATGTTGAATTTTATTTGCCCCAGTTTCAATGTCCATGAGAACAAATCACTTTACCTTGAGTCTGCACATTTAACAATTAACAGGACAAAGCAATGCAGCCTTTCTGAACTCTTATAAACCAGTCAGAAATAAAAATACATTACTTTGTTCTGTATTATTTACAAATATATGACTTAAGTTTTGAACCTATCAGCATGAAGAAGTGCAAGTCAGCTACTGCACATAGAGTAAGAGACATGTCTGTATTTGAAAATATTTGAAACTTCTCTATGCAACATCTCTATGCTCATCATCATTCCTAGTTACATCAATGGTAGCATACTTTACAGTCAGATTTATAATTAGACCATTTGTTATTTCTACTGTGGCTGCAGAATAAAGTCAGTTGAACGCTGGGAAATGAAATAAAAACATGTTTCACTATCTTCAAATGAATCCATCTGTGTTTTTTTTATCAATTTCAAACACAAACCATTCCCCTTTCAACTCATAAAACTCAATTGTGTTGAAAATCATGCAACAGTCACTGTGCCAATGTGCAACAAAAATGCAGTCACGGTGACTTAATAGGAGTAACTTAGTAGGGGTTGACCATGTGATCTCAGTCTCCTTCCTTCTCTCTGTCACCTAATTTCAGGTTACATTTTTACTCTGTGACGTCAAAGGAAGATATAAAATCCCCAAAATAATAAACGAAAAATTAATCATTTTCAATTGCCCAATAAAACCGAGAATAAGAAATGTTTTATTGTTTGCATCCCTTAGACTTGATCTGGATTCTCCATGGCTATCTGTGATGCGTCAGTGCTGATGCTGGCACAAAATAACCAGTGGATGCTCTGATTGCATTTTAGCACATTAAGCTCTTTTGTAAACATTTGATAACATTCAAAGACGACGTAAGGCTGCTACAAATGATATTAGCCCCACTAACACAAGTCATCTGACAGGAATAGCTCTAATTCCTAGTATAGATTGTTTTCATGCAGAATTCTAACATGATAATTGCATTTGCTGTTCTGAGCAACTCTCTCACATGATCTGATTAGTGTTTTAGCTTCCCCTTATTGCAGACTGAGCTGAAAGTGGTTAAAATAACTATTAACTGTAGCACTTTGATGATTCTGTAACATAATTAAATCATTCAATTGGTCTTCACCTTTTTTCCACAGGTTCCTTCAGTGAACCAAATGACACTGGTTAAAAAAAAAGACGTTACACTACTTTTGCTTACAGAAGTGAAATTTAAGGATTTCCCTGCAATGCAATTTTTTACTTTAACATATGCTACAGTGTGACATGATTCATCAGTTTCTACAGTCTTTGTTCTGGAGCAACTTAAGGAGAAACTGCACTGTGGTCATTAGAGTTAACTCATCACAAAGTGCTACTTTGCTCACTATTGTTCCTATTACCTGCTCTAGCCAACAGATGGCATGAAACTGAACCCTCAGCAGGACTGGTGCAGATTGTAGGACAGTGGCATCATGAAATTAAATTTTTTTTAAAAGAAATTAATCATTTGAATCGTGGGAATACAAGCTACGGAAAAGCAATGAAGATGGTGCAACCCATTACATGTGCACATTCAAGTTCGTGTTTGAATCTGCCAGTTACGTTACAAAAAAACACTGCCTGCACCACACAACCAGGCGGCTTGTTACTGCAGATGAAGAACGTTTTTTGTAAAGAAATGATAAAAAACAGGTTTGCACTCTTAAATTCAGGCTTTTCAGAAGATAGTGTGTGGTGTATTTAGCCAAAATCAGCTGTGTGGACAAAAATTGGAAACAGATTGATGAAAAAGGACAATATACCTTTTAGAGGTACAACAAATCAGTTTATTGCATATGCAAAAAGTGACTTAATGTGCAGAAATGGGACAAAAAAAAATCAATTGTCGTAACAACTTCATGTAATGAGTCAATTTGTGAATATGGCCAGGGATGCCAAATATTAATATTAGTTATACTCCTTTCACTATATTCTACCTCATTGTCATTTGCATCGAAGAAATACTTGATCATTTTATTAAAAAAATAAAGCTTCATCAAAAGGATAAAAAAACATCCTCTTTTTGATCTTCATTTACAACAATGTGTTACAAAAGAAATGAGATACACACCCACATACTAACATGTCTTGATCTTTCACTACTGATCAATCGTCACGTGTTAACACCTTTGCAAAATCTGTTCTAAATTAACTACCACCTGCAGCTCAGCATGTCTCTGAGTGTGTGTGTGTAGTGTGCCAATGTTGAGTTGACCAAGTGACCAGCAGAGTGATATTCAATGTGAGCCTACTGCCAGGTGTCGTTACGCTTCCCCTTCCAGCAGAGACTAGCAGTAACAGATAACACCATCTGTTTCCAGCATGCCCTCACCAGCTCACTGCAGTGTCCTTTTTACTTTATTTTGTCATTATAATTGGAAGGCTGTGTTGTGTATGTGGCAATACTGATCCTCTTTACCCTCTTTAAAAAAGTCCACTATCCTGTGCACCAAGCTAAGAACTTGTGCAAAACAGTCTGAATGTGAATGAGCCAAGAGAGAAGTTTATTTCTATGAGAGTCTGTCATTTTCAGAGAGAAGAATGACAAAACTGAGAGGCTTACAGAAAGCTAAATAACAGATGCAGATCTCACATTTGGTGTAATACATTCAGAAGTATAAAAAGGCTTCAGTTGAATTTATCAGGGCACAATTGTGCATGCTGAGGGCTGGCGGTACATTTTGACACCAATTCATATGCAAAGAACGGATGGATTTTATTTTAACATCCAACAACACTCTGGGCATTGTGGTCACTGTGAAACATATTCCAAACAACCGCCCCCGTCACTTTTCATGCCAGCTCTGAGTCATCCTGACTTAGACATCCAAGCAAGACCAATACCGCCCCCCCCCACCCCCCACCCCCCCACCCCACACACACACACATCCATTTCCTGTGACAACAGTATCCGCTTATGATCTGCTTGGTGGACAAGCACCCAGTCCTCAAACAGTCACAGAGCGTGATTTGCAATGCAGCCTCAGTGTGTGGCGATGAAACCCCCCCCCGCCCTCCGCCGCCCGCCCGTTGTGCAGTCGTGTGCAGGACCAGGCCGGGTGTCCTCTCAGTTAAATCAAAGGCACTTCCTCTGGTACTGTGGAAGAGCACACTGCCTCTGGAACCACTCATTATTAAATGCGAGGGGGGACTTGTGATCTTTTTAATTATTCTGCACTTCATTTCTATCCCACCATTCAAAACGCAACATAAGAATTGATTGCCTCAAAGATCCATCTTTATAATCTCCCCCAGGCCCATAAATTATCTGACTTTGGGGCAGGGTGGACGAGCTGTGCAGGCACAAGCAGATCCCTTTCACAGAAAAGTAGAACAGAGCCACATCACTGAAATGTGTTGGGGGAGCAAAACTCAATGGGGCTGCTCTTTTTCTCGCTGGAAATGGGAGGGAAAAAAAGTACACTTGTTATCTTGTGAACCCTCAAACATGTAAGATAGGAATCTCTTGAATGTCAGCGACAGAAATGGAATTAACAAGAGATCTTTTTATTGTCACAGAAGGTCATTAGGCTGCCAATCGTGGTAATTATGGAAATGATCTCCCCAGCTCTTGGAATGTTTTCCTGCTTCCATAAGGACTTGAAAGTGTTCAATCAGCCTCTCTCGTGGGAAAGTTCAGCCATAACTGCAAGTGTACCAGCAAAATCAAATTAAGCAAAGAGATTTCATTAGTATTTATAGCCCCGAGGCATTTGTAAAAGTATGGAGCAGCGGAGTAATGTGGAACTGTGGAGGGGAGAATTATTGCTTAATGACAAAGGCCATACCTAGAAGACATACACATGGATAATGAATAGGAGGCATTGATTGCATCTTTAAAGAGGATTCTTGAGGGAATGTAAAATATTGATGCTAGTGTGGCTAACTTTGGACTTGTGGCTAACAGCATGGGTATGAGGGTGGTAACTTTATTTGGGTGTTAACTTTATTACTCAGACATGTTGTGATTAAACACATAAGTAAACACAAACAAAAATAGAAATCTGTGGATGCATAATTTATCCAGTTTGGGATCAAATCCACACTACTGGGTTAACTTTACCAAGCATCAGTTGGTTGTCTTGACCATTTAACATTATATTTTTTAATGTTATGAGGGTTTATTTATCCAAGCTAAAACATGATTATTCTACAGTGGTGGACAGGAACTAACTACATTTACTCAAATACTGTACTTTCATTTAATGCTATTAACTTACAATTAATTGCAATATCAATTAAGAGTTTACACACAAAACATAAGACAAGCTTATAAAATATGCATTGTTGGAATAATTAGTCAATTAATTCATTAGCTCTTTAAGAGAAATGTGTATCTATTTTAATTACTAATTGATAGTTTAATTTCATGGTTCAGCCTTTCAAATGTGCTGTTTTTTCTAGTGGTACCTTTTCTGATACTTTCTAAACCAAACAATCAATTAATTCACAAAATAATCAGCAGATTAAACCATAATGTAAAGTATGATTAGTTGTTTCCTGGCAGGATTAAAAACATTATAATATAAGCTGCACCTCAGCTACAGCAGGAAAATGCTGCTTAGGCATAAATGCATGAGTCATAATGATCTAATGATGTACTGACTTTCATTGTAGGACTGCTAGTAATAGAGGAGTATTCAAAACTGTAAAGTATACAATTAAATAAATACAAATGTGCAACTATATAACAGATCCATATTTCTGTTTTGATAAATAACTATTAAACTGGACTAAAGCGATCACTTTTGTGTGAGTGTAAATTTAAACACATGTTTTTAACTTGCCTAGAAGTGTTTAAAATAACCATATTTTTATTCAGTAACTTAACAATAAACCCACGTTTTGTACCACTTTGGTGCTCTATCAACAGAAAGTGGGTCATTTTTTGTGTGTGTACCAGAACTGATGCTAACAGGTCAATCCAGACAGTCTGTCGATATGTACTTTCATGTTTGTTTTTTAAAGAGATTAGAATTTGTTATTTCGTAAACAACTGTGTGTTTGGTATGAACAAATCTTCAGTTTTACATTTTCTTTGTGAACCGTCTACAGATGCCAGAATGAAATGAAGTCAGATGAGCAGCGAATTGTAACACCTGATTTGAATCACTGGGTCTATTCAGTCCACTTAACCTCAGAGTAATTGACAATTTAAAGGTGCAGTCCTTAATTTCAAGAGACAGCACAAAGACTAGATGTGGAATATGCTCTTCCCCTCTGGAATAACAGGCAAGGACACTTTTTTATGAAGGAAATAAGGAATGAAGTGTAAGATAGAGGAAATATATTATGGTTTTAACATGAATACGATGAATAACAGTGATGTTATTTGAGGGTTTATTTGTAGCAATTTATATGGAATGTATTCTTACCACCATAAGAAGAGCCCATGTCATTTTTTTATTTTTACAAAAACAGTTCAGTCAATCATAAAATCAAAACATCACCCTCCTCAAATCTATAACGTTTTTCCCATCATCTCTCTACTTCTTTTACAATTCCTATAATTGGGTTCGAGAGGAGGTAAAGTGTCTGAGTGAAGAACTTGACAGATTATGTGAGAGAATATTATTACGGGCAGGGCAGGCGGGATGTGGGAGGTAATTTACTGTGATGTTACATATATGTATGCATCGATAGGCAGGGGGATATTGAGTTCAGGGGTCGCACTGAATGAGAGTTCCCTTTTGATGTGAGTTATAAGAAAGGCTGCCTCACATGAAAACATTAAGATTGGGGAGAGGGGTTTTAAAATTGGACTTTTCCCACACATCTTTTGAGGAAACAGATAGTGTCAGGATGTTTTTACTTTTTTATTGTCTCTGTTGTTTGCCTTTTTGCTAAGGACAAGTGATAATATAATTTGCAATTAATGTTTACGTCATTTTGACTTCGAAATCACCTGTTTTAACTTGACTTTTGCTGACAGACAGTATCTTTACGCGGATTTTGTCGACTTTTGTTTGATTTTTTGCTCTATTTTTGCTCTATTCTGTTTCTTATATATATCACAACAACTGTTCGACAATCTTGGCTGCGCTGGCACGTTGTTTACTATCGTTTTATGCAGACAATCATTTGGTGCAAAGCCAGGGCTGCATGTGTTTTGACACCGTGATAAATGCACTCAATAGGGCCAATTTGCACTGTTTACAGCCTGAATCACTGCACTCACACAACTCCGTGATACACTGATGTGCAACTTTTCAGCCTTAATCTGAATGACAAAAAGCCTACAAACTGGGTGACATTGCACGTACTTAACAAGTACACATTGGCATGGTAATCCGGCTGCATTTAGCCGAAGGTGTCACTTTCCCACCAGCAACCGCGACTTCCATGCAACCTCCCCGGGGGCTTCCCACTGACGGGCAACCGGGGGAGAGGAGCGATGTTTGGGCTGCAGAGTGTTTTAAGAACTTTGCAGAATATTACACATCACATTATAACTTTTAACACTTATTCAGACAAATTATGATTTCAAATGAGATTTTTTTTTAAACGAACTTCTATGCAATGAGTTGATTTAACTGGTAAATAAATATAAATATAATTGCAGTGAGAACTTATGCGCTAATGTGGCATTTGTGGAACAGCCATTAGCACACTTGGTAAGGTTATTGCACTGTTATTTAACAGAACACCGTGTGTTTTACTCTATATTAATTTTATGCAAATAACCTATAATAGGCCTAATTGTTAGAAAGAAAATTATTTTAAACCTGTTTGCACATCAGCTGTATTTCTATTGTTATTTGAATCATGAGGGTAGCTTCATTTTACTTTCTGCTTTTAATTAAAATTCTTCTTTTACCAAACAAATGACCACATTAGGTAAATCCAGATGTTTATAGAAAGCATACGAGTTTCAGAAAAAGAAGAAGCCTCCAACACAACTGTGTGTGACACAAAATCCAGATGTTTCCGTGAGTGTACTGACTCAAAAATCATTAATAGCCGAATTTTGTTCTCACATTTTTTATTTTATTCTTATAGATGCCTACACTTATTTTTTTTTTTAAAAACAACAATAAATAAGAAGCGGAGTAAAGTGGTGATCGTCATCAGTAAATACAGATATGATCGGACTGTAAACGAGCATCTTAAGTGAGCAAAGATGTGAAGTGAGTCGTTCAGCATCACCTGCTGTAACTCTCCAGCCTGCTGTGTCTTTATACAGACGCGATAAACAGATGGGATCGGTGTCTATTTTGGGCCCTTTGTGCTTTGTTGTGACGGAGAGATCTGGCTCGGGCTGATCCTGCAGGAGGGAGGGTTAAAAACGAGCTCCATCATATTGTTTGACAGAAACTCGCAGGCTGATAGAGTGGATTCTTTGAGAAGAGATAAAAATGGTGATTTCCAAAAAGGAGAAAAAGCTGGGAGCTCACATGTCTTACAGGGCTCTATAGCCTTCATATAGTTCACCATCGAAACATTAATTTATAGAAAATACATATAAATAATTTCTCATTGTGTAACATTACTGTGAGGTTTTCTTCATATTTTTGGAGGATTTCTTGTTTTTTTAATTGTGACAAGCTGAAGATTTGAAGATTTGGCTACTGGTGTAAAAATAATTAACACAGTTTAATGGCGCGCTAATAATGCCATTAGTTTATCATATCGTTTTACTAGCTGCTGCCCCCAGCTGCTCCCGCACCTACAGTCATTAATTAAAATCTGGTTTTTACAAATGGTTTATTTCGATGCAAGAATGTGAGTCAAGCAAGGTGGAGTTGATGTGAGCTTTCAATTTGTCATGACTTAATGGCAGATGTGGTGTAAAAAAAAGAAAGCTTGTCTTATATTTGTAGTGTCAGTTTCAGTGAACACAAAGCAGGAAAACATTTTTTATGCTGAGATTTCAATAAATAATTAACAATTGACATATAATCAAAGTGTTATTTCTACTGGGACATGATGGAAATGACACCAAAAAGCCTCTAAATGTGCTACATGTGCAACATGTCTAAGAAATTAAATTATTAAAAAGAAAAGAAATAGAGCACGGATTGATTCAGTGGTGCACGTTAAAAAAAATCACCATCCGCAGGGATTTGGTTCGAAACGCATTTTACACATTTTTGAGTATTAAAATATCTTTGCTTCAAATACTGAAACCTGTTTATGCACCTTTGCCATAAACCTCCACACATTGCCCGGTAAAAGTCCTTGACCTTCACCTCTAGTTGCAAAATTGTCTTAAAATGCTTTCAAATCTTCAAAAGTCTCTGTCATATTCATATTTTTCATTTTCAGTCTTATTTCTCCCCAAACAAGTGCAAAAATCAAGGAATCGCATTCTGCAGTTTTAATTCTGTTAACGAATTATTACCGTATTTACATTTTGAAAAAAAAAAAAGAAAGTCGCTCTACAGAAGAAATAAGTTTGAGTGTAATTTATGCCGTACTATAGCAGCCGAATGAACAATATTCTCTGTCACCTTTAACGGTAGAGACGCTTCAAGTCTAAAGCACCCACTCTGTTGAAGGATCCTTGAGCAAGCACCGACACCCTTGCAGCTTCTGCAGGTGACCCTGACCTCTGACCCCAAGGAGAGAAAGAGGGGGAGCCTACACATGGGACTAAAATACCCCCCCACCACCCCTTCAGGAATCAACGGAGCATCATGATCACAATTATTTGTTCGGTGACCTTGCAGGTAGTTCGCAGTGATCACATGTGGTGACTATTTCCTCTCCATCACCTGCGCTGCTGCTGCTGCTCCTCCGCCGTCTTTTCCGTCTGCTCCCTCCACCCCACCTCCTAATGGTTTCATGCCGGAGCGAGTTGGCTTATTATACTAAAAGCTTTTGTCGAGCTAAGCCGTGCATGTGTGCTTAAAACGTACATTTCATTAACAAACTGCGGAGGTATAAAAGCGGATTTATGAGGCTTCAAAAGATCACAGGAAGGACGGGTTTGAAACCTTCTCTCGGTGCTGTTCAGTCAGGTTATATCAGCAGTTACGCCGCCTTTCACACAACACTGCAACTCTGGGATTTTTTTTTAATGAGGCTGACTGCACCTGTCTCAAACACACACGCGCAAGGGAAGACAGGTTGGATAAGACGCTGGCTGATTCCATAAAATAGAAAAAAGAAATGTTACCAGGCTCTGTCGTTTGCTGGTACAAAAGCAGTTTTGGTGCCTTTATATTTAAAATACATTAGAAGATCATTAAAAGATATTTAAAAGGTTTAGTTTGGTCCAAGCTAAAAACTTTAGCATCATCAAATAAGAAATTTCTTTAATAGAAAGAGAAGAAATGTTCGAAATATTTTAAATCAGTAGAGACAGGGAGATATGTCATCTAATCAGTTTTCGATTTGAAGTCAAAATCGAAAAAAAAAAAAACTAGCCAGAAACTAAACTTGCTTTCTTAAAGCCACATGCGTCCTGCGGATAAGCAGGCTCAAAGTTGTAGATTCAAGTTTTATCTGATTAGTGGTCCACACTGACAGATCTCCAGATCACACGAGTCACCAGAGTAGAGGTGTCGGTGTAGGCGCCGAAGTAGCGCCTCACTCCCCTGCTGAGGGCAAATAAAGCATCAAACTTACAAAATATATAATACAAAATTAACAGTGATGGAGTTTTAGCAAGACAAAAATAAAACACATATATTTAAACGTATTTTTTTCTTAATATACATTCAGATTTTCTCACGTGGATGAAGATATTAATGGTAATTATTAATTAATAGATGGCACATTTATTAATAACCTATAATCTGCCAATGTGGCAAATTGTATTATATCTTCATTTATAATATATTTAGATGTTTTAATTTAATCAAATAAAGCGTTTGACACAAATAACTAACTGCTGTTGATTATGGATATTTTCATTAACCTGCTAAAGGACTTTCGATCAAATCAATTATAGGTTTAAATCGCTCGTGGAACATCCTGGAAATCCTATTTTCACAATTAACTACACATTTTCCTTTAAGAGACGGAGGCCCGTGTTGAACGTCAGCTGAAATACAACTGCCTCGTCTTTCACCAGTCCTCCCAGATGTTCTCACACGACGCAGGAAACCTTCTGTACATCCTCTCCCTGAGCCCTGCCTACACCGCTCACCTTCATGCTTGTGAATGAATGCTCTCTTTGCATTCTCCCGCTGCCTGCATTTCCTACTTTTTTCAAATGTAAAAACGTGCAATGATTGGGGTCGTTAGCACCTCTTCCAAACTCTTAAGGAAAGTCTTTATTCTCTCCATTCATTGTCGCTGCTGCTGCTGCTGCTCAATATTCTTCCCACCTTCGGCTAATCCTGCGGGAATAAATAGACTTGAATACATGCTTTGCATTCGCAGCTGGGATTTATACGGCAGGCTGTAAAGCTGGAAATATCAAGGCATGCATTTCAGCATCAAATAAACAAAGTAAAAGTGTTGCATTCCTACGCACCGACCAAGTATCGTGCACGGAAAATGGCTTAAATGAAAGAGAAAAATCCACGCATGCATAATTCCACAATTAAAAAGCGTTAACACATAAAAGAGCGAAAAGGAGGATTCAGTGAACTTAGCTGTCGTCGTTTTCATTCTGCAGCTTTCAACAGAGTTTGTATTAGCGAAGTTAAAGGTTTGGATTGTTTGGTTTTTTTACGCAGCCACGTTAACGCGCATCAGATCTTTCAATCATGCAGGCCAATTTTCTCTCCCCCTCCTCCTCCTCCTCCTCCTCCTCCTCCTCCCTCTGCCACCGTTAAATGGTCTATGACGGACGAACACAGAAATCAGCGGAAAGCAGCATTGCTGATGTCCCATTGTTGACAAATCCATGAAACAACTCCAGTTTGCATGGTTTAACAGAGAGCAGAGGAGGGTGGAGGGAGGGAGGAGAAGAGAGGAGAGGGGGCGTCTGTCGTCACCACACCACGTGTCCTGCACTGATAGTATATCTTATACTGGGAAAAGAAATCTATCAGACAGTCATTTTAAAAGCTTCGGCCTTTAAAAGCAGCATGTGTCATCTCGACTTGGTTCTCCAAATATCACTCCTATAGGAAATATACGCACCGAGAGGCGACGTCGGAGCGCAAAAGTCGAGCCATCTCCAAACAACTTCGAGGGAAGACGCGCCGGTTTCGACAGGCCTGCGCACTTACCGAGTGGAGAAGTATTTGTTGAAGTTGAAGTTTTACTTTGGCTTGACTGGCTGACTGCCGGTTCAACCGCATTTAGATTTTGGGAGACATCCGATCTCTTCACAGGGGCGACAAGAAGTCCAACAGACCCGCCGTGTTTGTGCACAGACCGGTCTCACCTGTCAATCACTCTCGGCTGCTCAGTTGTTTCGGCTCCGATAGACTTTAAAAAAAAAAAGTGTGAGTAAGCCGTGAGATGACCCTGTCTGGGGCCAGCGAAAGAGCCAGCGACATGTCCGGCCAAACTGTGCTCACAGGGGAGGACGTGGATATCGACGTGGTGGGCGAGGGAGACGAGGAGGGCATGGAGAGGATGGACAGCGACTGCGACAGCCCGGGGGGAGGCATCCTGCACGACCTCCGCGGAGAGGTAGGAGACGATGAGGTGGAAGACGAGATCGAGGTCGAGAAGGAGGAGATAAGGTCCAGTGGAGGGAGTCCATGCTGTGAAAGCTCCGGGGAGGGAGAGACGGGCACCGGTAAGGGAGAGGGTCACGACGGGAGCGCAGCTTCAGGAGGTGGGATCCAGAAGCCCAAAAGCAGCCTGGTAAAGCCGCCTTACTCCTACATCGCCCTCATCACCATGGCCATCCTCCAAAGCCCGCAGAAAAAGCTCACACTCAGCGGGATCTGTGAGTTCATCAGCAACCGCTTCCCATATTACCGGGAGAAGTTCCCGGCGTGGCAAAACTCCATCCGCCACAACTTGTCCCTCAATGACTGCTTTGTGAAAATTCCCCGGGAACCTGGCAACCCTGGGAAAGGCAACTACTGGACCCTGGACCCCGCTTCAGAGGACATGTTCGACAACGGCAGCTTCCTCAGGAGGAGGAAAAGGTTCAAGAGAGTTCAGCCGGACGTGCTCAGGGACCAGACAGCGCTCATGATGCAAAGTTTCGGTGCGTACAGCCTTGGGGGACCTTACGGGAGGCACTACGGGATCCATCCGGCTGCATATTCCCATCCTGCAGCTTTACAGTACCCGTACATCCCCCATGTAGGTCCCATGCTGCCCCCGGGCGTCCCCCTCCTGCCCTCGGCGGAGCTGAACAGAAAAGCGTTCAACTCCCAGCTCAGCCCGAGTCTTCAACTTCAGCTCAACAGCCTGAGCACGGCGTCCATGATCAAATCAGAGCCATCCAACAGACCGTCTTTCAGTATAGAGAACATCATCGGGGTCTCCAGCGCGTCTTCGTCCTCACCGGGCGCCGCTCAGGCCTTCCTGCGGCCTCCGGTAACCGTTCAGTCGGCCCTGCTGAGCGCGCAGTCCCTCTCTCTGACCCGGACCTCAGCCGCTATCGCTCCCATTCTCAGTGTACCGTCAAATATTATTTCTGGACACGTTTTACCCTCAGCGGCGGCAGTGTCCAAATGGCCTTCACAGTGACTTAAACCCAATGAAAAATAAACTTATTTTTATATAGAGACATTATTAATGGATGAAGTGTGAAGAGCACAAATCAATAGGCAGCACTGGACTCTGTAGCCATGTAACGTGTTCAAACACAGAGAAAAAAGAAACATGGACATATTTCTGTACAGGTAATATTTGTAAATATTTGTAAAAAAAAAAAAAAAAAAAAGGATGATTTTACCTGTTTGACTTTTAGCTGTCTTTTGTTTTTCTCTTTTGTTCCTGTTTGAAACCTGTGGTAATTATTTTACATTTTGTTTTTGTATCGGAAGCTCAAGTGGACACAATTTTTGCTTCCTTTTCATACGAGAAAAGACCACTGTTTATAATAAAAAAAAATCAAATATATGTAATTCTATGTAGCTATATTGTGTTGTAAACTGAATTTATTTGTAAATAAATCTAAGAAAGAATTCAAATCAAATTTCATTATTAACATTCTGTCATTTTTTGACAGCTGATTTAATAATAATCATGTTGTTCAATTAATTTTGACAGATAAATAATTTCCCACGTTGTGCTGGAATAAAAAGATCAGTACAAGAAAATGTAATTTTTGCTGTGTAGATATAAAATTGGCTTAAAAAAGAGAGAGAGATTCTTATCTTGAGAATATGATGTGCTAAAATTTACTTCATTATTTTCAGGCTTAATAATAATTAATAACATCCACATTTCACGAGGTTGAAAACCTATATTCTAAAGTGACCTTTTTTATTAAATTGTAATAGCCATTATAATTGTATTTGCTAAGTAATATTTTTTGCGGCAACAGCCAAACCATATCACCCCGGTTCATTCTTAGATTTTTAACTTGAATTGTAACTTTTACTGTAAGATTTTAAACACATTTTTTGTGTTTTTACGTTTTTAAATAGATAAGAAATTGCTTGTTGCCTTGTTATAAAAATAATAATGACGTAAGAAAAACAACAGAGCTAAATTTACAGGGACTTTCGCCGTAAAAAAATGTTGCGTGAAATGTTTACGTATTATACTCCAAGATAACCCGAAAATGTAGTATCTAAAGTAGATATTATTAACTGTATTATCTATACATTTTTGTTAGTCTGGTATTTCGGATGTTAAACCGGTGAAAAATATAAAAGGTGAAAAAATTAAATAGTGTAATTGTTTTTTAACTATATTTATGTTTGTTTTGCTGACAATGATCCCCGAGTGGAGGTCACAGTTTAGACACCTTTTAATTCACCATTACATCACTGCTCGTATCGTTTTACAAGATATTCTGGCGTGGCTACTATAAAGATAACAGGTTCGCAGTTGTGTCTGGCTAATCACTTTTACACAAACAACAAATGGTGTGTGAGAGTGTGTGTGTGTGTGTGTGTGAGGAGGGGGGGCTATATGCGCTATATTTATCTGATCCCCATGGGAAAGAGAAAGGAGCCTCTCTCTATGCTTCAATTCACTTTCAGACACCGAAGAAGGTGCTGATGATGCAAAAGGCTTCTCCAATGTCACCGTGGCATTTCTTCTGCCTACATTAATTATTGTTATTATTATTATTAGGCTATCATGATTATTAGGATATCAGCCTAGTATTAAGGTTCTGCTTTGTATTATTATTGATTTATTGAATTATTTTTAGTGTCAAAATAACAAAGCATGTTATTAGCTTCTCCGTCGTTGTTTATTTTTCAAATCATAGACATAAATAATAAATATTAATATATGAAATATGTAAAGTGCACCATCTGTAATTGATTTCTTAATAGTTTCTGTATATTTTATTTTCATATTTTGATTCTCGGCTTACAAATGAAAGAGGTATTTAATGTCCACACTCTAAAACACAGTTTAAAGTGGTTGTGAAAAAGACATCCAGACATCTCCAGAGGTCAGTTTCAGGCTACAGTCAGACAATATCGTTTTTATTAAGCGTGGATGGGGGAGAGCAACATGACATGTTGTCAAATGCAGCTCCCAGAGTGTCTCTTTGGAATAAATGAAATAAAAATTCTTGGTGAATACATCAGATATTTGGAAAAGGCAGGCTTGCGCTTGGTTAACACGTTTTTAGCCGTCATTTCGCTTGTGTTGATCTCTGATGTATTTCCGTCATGGCTTGCGGGAGGCATGTGTGGTCAGAGATCCAGGTTCAGCCCCCACAAAGCCGGGCCCCTCAGCCAAACTCCGCGGCTCACATTGGTGTGTCACAGGATGATAAGCGCCCGCAGTGCAAAAATGCACATGCACATGCAGTCTCCGTATGATGCGTCGCAGCGGTGATGCTGCTGCAGGCTGACAACCATCTCGGTGGAGAAGAAGATTGCAGCCAGTAGGGGGCGCTAAGTGACACGTCTGCGGTCTCAGAAATAAAAGAAGCGTTTAGGAAAAAAATCACAACCTGAAATGAAGTAGAGGATAAACTTCCTCACACTCAGTTAATCTTTTCTATTTTAGTGTGTAATAATAATTTATTCAGTCTAACAGAAAATGTATCTACAGCTCCACAGTATACAAGCGGCAGTAGACTATATGTAAGGTCACGTTTAGGCCTACTATATATATTGAAGAGGGGAGGCAGAAATTTCTGGCGTTAATTAAATAGTTAATTGGTTAATTTGATGGTTTCAGTTGCAGATGGAGGAAAAATACAGTGTCGAAATGTAGCTCATCCTACTCCACTTTAATTGAACAAAACTATTAAATGTAAAATAGAAATTAGAAATATTCACTTTCATTAAAGACATTGGGATTTATAACGTCTTCCTCCAAACAGGTAACAGAAAACTCTTTTAAATCCATCAAATCAACTCACAGTAACTGCTTTTTGCAGCATTTTAAATCGCTGAATCAAAAGCGAGAGCAGGTTTTTTGTGTGTGTGTGTGTGTTTCATTTTTATTATGTCGCCAACAATAGCTACACTTTTCTGACAGCACGAATGTTTTGAAGCGCAAACGGTGGAGCTCGCCCCACACACTCAGTAATGACCTGCAGCTGCACCTGCTTTTTCACTGGTGGAGAAATGTCTGGACTGTTGTTCCCACAGCTCTACCAGACAGTCTATATTAGTCTCAAGCCGCAGTCTATAAAACGATCAAGTCCACGCTGTATTTGATTGTTTACTTATTTACCACTAACTAGACTTATGAACAGTTAGAAGCTGAATAGGTACATTCGCCTAACTGATACTAAATTAATATAAAAGTTAATTCAATTTGATTATTACATTTGAAATTATTTTCAGTAATAATTAACATAATATTTTATAAAATGGAAAATATGCTTTTAAGTATGAACACCTACAGATGCACCACTGAGAGCATCCTGACCACCTGCATCACAGTCTGATACTATAACTGAAAAGTAAATATTGTCAGACCTGCCAGCCACATCATCTTTCCAAAGCATCAAGAACTCTTCTCTCAAGCTGTGAGGATCCTGAACAGCATGAGGACCAAATTCTAAAACATGTTTCAGCTCGTCAAAATACAAAGGACGTTATTTACATCTAAACTTATGCTGCCAGAGATGATGAGATTTGAGATTTTGCAGTCATCTTTATGTCTCGTGCACTGTGGTTTATGAGAAACAACATTTTTATCCTGTTTATGTGTAAATAATAAACCTGAACCTATACGTACATGTTCAAGAGAGAAAGTTAACATTAATCTATATTCTCTGGATGTTGCAAAGTCAGTGTGTTCAGTTTCAGCTTCAAGGACACTATTTTCTATCTATTTTAAATGTAATATAATTGTTTACTGTGAACTGATATGGTTGGATGAACTAAGGCAGAAGGAAAATATTTCCTCCACAGAGGTTATCATTCTGTGATGAAGCCAACATTTCTCTCAGACTCTGAGATTTTCAAAGTTTCAGAGACAGACAAGTGTTAACACAGGACCAGGCAAGCATATTTATTATTATACATACTGTACGTAATGTTTTCTTGACCTTGAGGGGCAACTATGTTGCTGGTAGGGCAGTCATCGATAAACCACAGGGTTGGTGGTTTGACTGCTAGTTCCTGATTCCTGGCCACCTATCAAATAGCTATTATTACTATTGTTATCTGAAGACATTAGATTTCCATCCAACAGTATACATGTGGTTAGGAAAACAGAAAATATACATTTCTTTCTTTCATCGAAGTTTGCATTTTCTTGATCTCTGGGAGAATTAATTGGTTTATGTTGCAATCTCACTGTCAAAAATCTGCTTTAAATGGTGCACAATGTGAAGATGAATGCACCAGCGTGGGACAGAATGCAACACAGGGGCTCTCATACAAGATTTACACATTTAAACATCTAAACATAACATTTTTCAAGGGAATGAGTTAAAGTGTTGCATTTAGACTTTGAGTTAGAAAGGGCATGTCACTGATCTGAAGGATCAGAATTACATCCTGCTCATACAGCTCATTGTGAATACCTTAAGGGGCGGCATGATAGCTCACTGGGTAGAGCAGTCGTCTTCCAACGCAAGTGTTAGCAGTTTGATTCTCAGTCCCGGCAAGCTACATGTCCGAGGTGTCCTTGGACAAGACACGGAAACCCCTTAGTAGCGCTGACACAGGTAGCAGCTGTCCAAACAACAATTTCCCCAAGGGGATCAATAAAGTATAAATTATTATTATTATTATTATTAAGAGCTATGAAGTAAGGAAGAAGCAGTAAAAAAAAACCTACTAAAGACTAAACTTATAAAATAGACAAGCAGCAGATTGTATTTATAAGT
Source organism: Sandelia bainsii (assembly GCA_032362345.1). Classification (NCBI taxonomy): domain Eukaryota; kingdom Metazoa; phylum Chordata; class Actinopteri; order Anabantiformes; family Anabantidae; genus Sandelia; species Sandelia bainsii. The sequence goes on along the minus strand of JAUMHL010000021.1, from coordinate 20,037,539 downwards.
AATCAGAGGATAATTTACTTATTTTTCAACAGCAAAAAAACAAAAAACGTCTGACAGGTCTTTATTTACCACTAAAGCAGAAAAGACCAACTTTGACTCTCTGTAGCAAACTTGACTGTATGATAGACTACAATGGCTTTGTCAGGGAAGGCCCAGCCCTCCATAATAACTAGGTCATCCTCCACCACAACCTATAGCTAGCCTTCTCATGACTGGAGATCAGACAGTAAATGTAGGTACAGCACTTACTGAATATTTAAAAAGGCATAGAGATGAAGCAATAAATGACAAAGTAAAGCTGGCGTGGCCAGGCATTAATAACTAATGGATACCAGAGAGTTATAGGCTGCTGCCATTGTAATGAAAGTGTCATTGCAAATCAGCAGTTGTCCGAGGTTATTATTATTTATGCATAATTGATGCAGGAACCACAAGGAACATGTCTCTCCCAACAAATCCCAACACCTTGGGAACAAAGATGATGGTGTCAACAGAAGAAAAGGTCAAAGAGGAGAAAATGCCCCTGGGTTGAGATTTACACTGTAAGGGGAGGATGAGGAGAGGCTGTTATATCCACACGCTCATCTGTATACAGAAGGTTACAGCAAACCCGTTACACAAGAGACAACTGATCCTCTACTGCTCTATGAAGTGGATGTTGCTCAGAATGATAATCTGCCACAAAACTGACAAATAGCTTCTGATTTTATAGTTTTATTTTCAGAATTAATTCCATGGAACTTACTTCTTTACTTGCCCGTTCATTAATGTCACTAAATATAAGGCAGACATTTCACCATAACTCTGTTAGCTGCCCCTAATTTTCAATATTGTGTTATTTGGAGAGTTCAAATAGAGTATTGTTATCTTTGAGCACATTATACACAATCTTTATGGTTTCAAAAATGTGTCATATTTAGTTTTTACATTTACAATAATAGATGAAACACTATTATCCTATTATCATTTTATTTAAATACTTTATTTAAAACAAGAAAAAGGAGATAATTACTATCAGTGATTAGAAAATCGGGAACGTCACTTGTTTTAAAACTGCGTATTGACTTGACTGTGTTGTCAAGTCAATACCCATTAGTATTGAAGTATTAGTATTAGTATTGACTTGATTATGGTATTATACAGTATTATAATCTAGACTTAGTTGTGCTCACTTGCTGGTAGATAAATGACACATCTTCCAATTTTGACCTCTAAATTCAACGTTGACTACAATAAAATGTGATAACACTCAAGGAATAGATCTTTAATAATACATAATACATATAATATGCAGCAGTTTGTCATAAATGTAATCTCAAAGGATGATGCATTCACTAGTAATTGGGAAATTTAGCTTTGTTTCATTCGAGTTGTACCTGTAACAAAAACTGACGATGGTGGTGCTGTAACTACCAGTGATAAAAGTATAAGAGTGGCGTCATTATAAAAACCTATCTGCCAAGTATTCTTTTAATAACGGTGTTCCTTTTAACATTCATTCTATGAAAGCATAAATTCCCTTTTTTCTAAGTGTTCGCAAACACATCGTACCTCTCAGCGCTTTTCGTCAGCCCACTTTATCCAATCAGAGGATGCAACGAAGCCTTGCTAGATGACGTATACAGGAAATCTAAACAAATGTCTAAACTGTCTCAATGAATTGATTTTTTATCGTTTACTTATTCTCTAAACGCCTATTTTACCGGTCAGATTATGCAAACGTGGAGTCTCGTATCCATTTGTGTTTTGCTGGGCGTTGTTACGAGATGGGGTGTTTCGTTAAATTCATATTCAGGTAGGACGTTTGTGGAGCCCAACGCTAACATGCTTCATTCAGATAACCACAAAACACTCCTTTACTACACCACTGGTTATTTCAGTGCAGTTTACTTACTGTAAACTACTACAAGAAAGTTGTTGTATTGTTATCAGAATGTTGCTGTTAGCAAGTTGTCAGGGTTGGTCTGGTAATTTCTCATTCATGGGATTTAAGTTGATGTTTTTCCAGGGGCGGGGAAACCACCCATGTTTGGCGACTACGAAGCCCAGAGGCACTGGCAAGAAGTGACCTACAACCTCCCTCTGCAGGAATGGTCAGTCTGAAGCTGCATTTGTTTACTGAAAGAAGCAGGTTTTGAGAAATCCAAGCTTATTCACGCTCCCAGGGACATAAAACGATGGGTTTTTGAGCTCTTTGGGATTTGAATGTTTTAGATTAGATTAAACTTTATTGTCAGTGTACATAGTACAGGTACTAATACAACAAAATGCAGTTAGGCATCTAACCAGTAGTGCAAATAATAGGATAAAATGCAGAGAAGAACAGAAAGGTACAAGGTGCATAGAGTATTGGACAATATATTAGGTTTAGTTCAATATACAGTTTCAATTATATTATGCATGTATGGACACAAGAGGATGGATATATAAACACGCTCTTGTATCAAATCTAATCAATTTGATAGAATTGGTTAGATTTGATTTGATACAAGAGTATGGTTAAATAAACATGTATTCTATACAGTATGTTGAGAGTACTGGTATATTAATCAATCAATCAATTATAGAATCAAGTTTTAAAGCCTTGTTGTAAAAATAGACTTAGAGTTAGACTTTATTAATCCCACACATGGGAAATTCACCTGTTACAGCAGCACAAGGGTCAGAGAAAGGAACAGAAAGGTGACTAGTGATTAGAGATACAATAGAAGAAAAAAAGTTTTAAAAAAAATAAATAAATGGAGAAATAAAAATGAACTAAGGTGCAATTAAAAAGGAAATGCTAAGATCCAACTACATATACTCAAGAACTGTACAGATTAGACTGTATTGTGGGCTGTATGTCTAATACAGCCCACTTTATATTATTACAAGTCAAAGGAAAGAATTGTACTTTTTCTACATTTATTCAGAAAATAAACCCCACCTCAAAAGTAAAATGCTATTTACACATTAATCTATGAGTAGTTATAACTTTATGATATATAATAGTATAGTAACAATCATTGGGGCTATGTTTCTGCACAGTCTAGTACTTTTTTCGCTTTTTGATAGATTTTCCTGATCACTCTTTCAAAGTTTTACTAAAATGAAATAAGACTTGAGAGAAAAATAATTTTAAAGTAGTTATTTGCAATATTTGTGAGATTATACATACAATAAAGTAGAAATCAGACTTTTTATACTACATTAAATGTCTGATATTTTAAAGTATGTAACATTTGTACTCTTACAGGTACGTCAACACCTCTGACAATGACTTGAACTACTGGGGTCTTGACTACCCTCCTCTGACTGCATACCACAGCTGGATCTGTGCTTATATGTAAGACATTTTTAATATTTAGAGAGTATTTTTACACTACACAGTTAATTGTGCGAATGTTCACTGTAAAAAAGAACAGGTCCAAACAGTTTCTATGTTGTCATGTCAGCACATATTTATTATATTACACTTCTTTGTACCCTTGTATTTTATTCAGTGTTTCAAAAGCAGGTTAACTTGCCCCAGATTTGTTTTTTTTTGTCTTTAGGACTATAAAACAACAATAAAACAACATTAAAACTCTCTGATGTTGGCATCTATGATTTCCTGCAGAGCAAAAGTAATCAATCCTGAGTGGGTGGAGCTCCACAAATCCAGAGGTTATGAAAGTCCAGCACACAAGTTGTTCATGAGAGCTACAGGTAACGTAAATATGAGCAACTTAACTGACAAGCTATGATCCACTGTTGCCTCAACTTAAAACGACACGATTATTTACTTACTTATAGTATGTTATTGATTGATGGCAGTGATAGTGTGAAAGCATTTCACCTGTTTAGATGATACATAGCTAGATGGATAGTTTATATCATAAGTGTGAAAATGTATATTATTTGCAATTGCAAAGTTAGACATAGTTTAATGTGGTTTCTTTCTGTTTCAGTCCTCATGGCAGATTTGTTGATATACATCCCTGCTGTGGTTTTATTCTGTTTATATCTGACTGATGGGTCCTCTAAGAAAAAGGTAAGATGCTCACCTGGTATGTCATAACAATAGTAATAATAGTATAATAATAGTAATAACTAATAGTTTTTTCAACTAAAGACAGAATGAGCCACATTTTTCTCTTTGTCTGGGAACCCCCCTTATTAACATACAACAGCACATCCACTAAATGTGGGGATTAAGTCATTACTACAATATATTAAGGCAATATTATGTTATTACATGCATTTACAGAAGAATAAGTTTAGACAAGTGATTTCTAACAAATTCAAAATGTCTTGCGTTTTCAAAGAGTCAGGCTCTTGTAACCAAACTATGACATATAAGTACATTAAGTACTGTGATGAAAGAAATTAGTGAATAGAGCAAATACAAATTAATTACATGTCCAAATTATGTCATATCTGAGGCATAAATAAGACTCCACCCACCCCCAACACGGACTGTTCACACTTCTACCCTCAGGCGGAGGTATAGAAGTGTGAAATGCAGGACTACCACGCTAAAGAACTCTTTCTTACCCAAGGCCATTAGACTCCTAAACCACCGATTGGAGTTTATAATCAGGATCCACTTCATGCTGTCTACCTCAATTGACTTGTTTACAGTAATAGTTTGCACACGAGCATTTGCACTTCCAAATGCTATTTATCGCACATGCACAGTTTGCACATACACATACAGCACACACTTACCTGCACCTTATTGTTGTTATAATTGTGTTGTTATAATTATGTTGCCTTTATTGCTACTTATTATTTATCTTTATCTTTTTATTCTTATTATGTGGCATATGGTGTGGACAGCAAAGAAAGAATGTCATTGTACAGGGAAACGTGTTTCTTTACTGTGCACATGACAATAAACCCTTTGAATCCTTGAATAAACTATAATCACTGATCCATTCTATACTAATAACTGTTGTTAGCTTTGTTGTCTTACAACAACTTATAAATGCTTTTTCTCCAGGTTTCCACTATGTTCTGCTTCCTGCTCTACCCAGGACTTATTCTCATCGACTATGGCCATTTCCAGTATCCTTTATGTAAAGGTGCATTTGTTGTATTTATTTACTGTGATATCATTATTTCAATTTGCTTTGGGCTTTAAAGTTCCAATTATTTTTAAAAGCCTTCATAATAAAGTAGCACAACAAATAAACTATATATATATATATATATAATATAAGTCTATTTTCTCACAGACTTTGTAGCACTCAGAGGTGAATTGAAGATAATAGTTTTAAAGTTTTAACTTAAAAACTAAACTTTAGTTAATTTTCTCTGTTGTTACACTGAATTAGTGTAATTGTAGACTCAGTATCCTTATTCTTTTTTACTACGAGAGTGAGAGAACCAACAGAACTACTAGATGTAATGAAAAAGAGACCGTGAAGATATACTGAAAAGCTGTTATTCAGACACTGAAGAAAAAGAACAATGGATGACTTCAACATATCTGAACTGAGGTGACCCCAGATCAGCTGCCGTTTTCTAAGGCACTTGTCCCATATCAGCATTTAGGGTTATTTACTTATGCTAAAAAGCATTTACACTTTACATGCAGACACGTTTAGTTCAGTATCGACCTTAATAGTATCAGGTACAATGGAGTGAGCTTGGGCTTTTTCCTGTGGGGAGTTGTGGCTCTGGGTCTGGGCTGGGACGCACTAGGCTCCATGGCCTTTTGCCTGGCTCTCAACTACAAACAAATGGAGCTGTACCATGCTCTGCCCTTCTTCTGCTACCTACTGGGAAAGTGCATCAAACTGGGCTTGATAGGGAGAGGGTGAGTCTGTTTATTTGCTTATTTTGTTTGTTTGTGTTCTCCTTCTTTTCCTATCTTTCTCATTCATATCATCAGCACTTCTGTTTCAGTTCTTTCTCTGTCTTCATTTGGTAACTGTGTCTTTCTTTCCTTTTTCCTGTATTTCTTATCATCTCTGATAATTTTGCAGTGTGCTTCAGTTTTTAGGTGACCAAAATAGTGAGAAACCAGTAGGTCAAAGGGAAACTCTATCACTCTAATTTCTGATAAAAAAAAAAATCTCATGCTTTTGTTGTTGGTTATATTGTTTTGACACTCTGCACAGAAGTGTGAACTGAGTGCTCACACCAGATACTAATGTCAGCCTATAAGCGAGGAGCGTCCTTGGGAGAGCCACGGAATAACTGAAGTAATCAGATTGGATGCTGTTACTAGTGTGTCTGTTTATCTAGGAACAATGTACCAAGGGCATTTAACTAGCAAATGGAGAGCTGGATTAGAAGGGCTGGGGGGGGAGATATGTCCAGATGACACTCTCGCCATGCCCAAACTCCTCAGCTATGCCTGTGTGTGCAACTTAACCAGCAGCTTCACAGTTACAGCTGACAAGATATCCTGACCTACACCGAAGACTTTCAGCTGATGCATGGCTTTCATTGCATTCCTCAATGCAAGGGTCGAATCCCAAATTTAGGACTCGCAGACAGTGTGTACTAATTGTCTGAAGAATCCCAGCAGTTATAGATCTAGTTCAGCTACATGCCAGTGTCAATGTTTATATCATTTTTGTAGAAATTATGTAATTAGTGTCTTATTTCTTTCATTATTTATTGGGGATCTTTACCTCTCGCTCGTTGAGGTGTAACTACTGTGTATCTGTATGACTCTCTTTATGTAGGTTTTTTCTGTTGGTGAGAATTGCTGTAACAGTGTTTGTGACTTTTGGCCTGTGTTGGTTGCCCTTCCTCTCTGACCCTGACCAGGCCTTGCAGGTGGTCAGGAGGATCTTTCCCGTGGCCCGTGGTCTGTTTGAGGTACAGTAGAGTTTCTTGCATGAAAACCCATCCTGAAAACCATGACTCAGAAGCTTAAACTTCCCTTAAAACAAAGACTTATCAAAAAACATGTATGTATGTTTTCATTGAAGAATATAATCCAAAATATTATAAGTGATGTAAAATAAAATGTGAAGCATTTTCATCTAATAACCCTGAGAAATGCACAGATGTATTTTGCTTTGCTATGATCCAGAAGAGACATGGTAATGCTTCTATTTAACCAAAAGCCTGGTATATACTTAAACTTCAAGTGCCAAAAGTAAAAGTACTTACTTCTGAAATGTAGTGTATTAGAAGTATAAAGTAGCATAAAATGTAAATCTCTCTATAGCTCAAAAGTGGCTTCAGTACAGTATACTTAGACTTCTCATGTCAATTTTTAGCGGGGTTTTTTTACGTCTTTGCCAACTTAGTTAAATTTGTTTCTGTCTTTAATTTCTCTTTATCTCAGTATTTTGAGTAACTGTCAATGTGAATTGGTCAAGACATGTTTATTTTGACATAGGTCAAAAACTTCTTTTTCAAGAGAGACCTGGCCAAGACGGCAGCATTACAAGTTTTACTTAATACCATCCAACATGAAGAAACATATACAATTATTATTATTGTGATTTCGGGGGATAGTTGCTTTTTTGGTAATATAGGAGTTTTAAAAAAAGTCTTACTTGTGCAGGTTAAGTCCCTAAAGGCTTCATTTCATGAGATTTTTAACAGTTTACAGCACGAGGCATAAACAACTTGTGTGATACGCCTCGTGTCTGACACAATGTTCCATACTCTCAGTAATGTTGAGCAACCCCTCTCCCTCCGGTGCTTAGCCAGTCGGAAATGGATACCGTGGAGGATCAAAGAAAACAGTGGAATAAAATGGTGAAAGGTCAGGAGATCATTTTCACTCTATCTCTGGGAGGTGTTTGCGATGTACTGTAGGGGGATACAGATAAATCTAACTAATTTATGGCCAGGGTGTTTCCAGCACTACATAGCACAACCATGTTCTAGTCATATGGACTGATGAGTGGGGCCAACTGTAAACCTAAAGATGTATCGGAGCACATCTGACAACTGTTGTCTGCTACTGACATAAGTACGTTAGAATGTTTTATAGCGCGCACACATATTTGTATGCTGTGATCACTGAGCCATAGTGACTGAGAAAAAACAAGGAAAAGGAATATGATATTAAAAAGACACTTCCACAGTGTTGAAAGCTGTCATGGAATGAGCAGAGGTAAAGAAACTGTGTGTGTTTCTGTGTTTGAACATATGACTGACAGCTCAGAGGCCAACATCTGCAGCAATCATTTCTGAAACCGTGTCTTGTCCCAGTCCTTGAGGTGCCACCTACCACAAGGTGCCATGGATGTGAGAAGTAATTGAAAATTCTACCAGGGGAGCATTAGCAACGTGCACTGCAGTAGTATTTGTTCAAGGAAAATATGCAAATATAATACACAGGGTGTGAGAGACACTATGCCCCCCCTGTGACGACAGCATGAGAGTCTGCAGGGGCGAGTCGCCCTGAACAAATTGTGCACATAAGCAGAAGCTTTGGACAAGGGGACAGGGGTGAGAAGGGGTGGTGGGAAGGAGGAGAGCTAGTGACTGGTGGTCTTGGCGGCTTCTTGGAGGGAGCAGTTGTAAGTTTACCCACTGAGCTGCATTCTAGCGTCTCACGTTGCAGCCTGCTTACAAAAATGGCACCAAATGCTTGTCCCTGTGAAATTCCATGCTAGCTTATAGGTGAAGGAGATGCACTGCTCTTGCCCTCCTACATTTGCTGATGGGACCCCCCTCTTGCTCATATGCTGCCTTCAGCAGCGTCCAGGAAAATTCCCGTAGTGGTTATTTGAAGCAGGGAGGCAGAGAGGACAGACAGAGGGATGGGGCTGAGACAACACAGCACTGAAGAGCCCAGTGCTGCTGAGTAGGCTGCCATTAAGATCCACACAGCTGTGCTGTGCTGTGCTGTGCTGTGCTGTGAGCAGCTGTAGCACAGATGAGGGCAGAAATAGTTTTTCTAGACAGGGCCACAGTGAGAAACCATCCACAGTGGCAAACATAAAGCTGATCTAGCTACACTGACTCTGTGTTGTGCGATATCATGGTACACAGTGGCATCTTGGACCTCAAGATCATCTGATCCCTGCACAACTGCTTAAGCACCTAAATCAGTTGAATCGCTCAGCAACACCCTCCTTATCTGATCTCACAGTTTATAAACCGCAAGTGCTTTTAGGCTGGTATTAAAGTTGTAACATACCTTCAAAAATATATCATTCATAAACAATAAAGATCAGATTTTCTAGGGTATTTATACCAACAATATGAAATGGGAGTCTAACTTGCTATGGTATTTAAACAACATAAGATCCTTTTATTGTCATTGTCAAATTCATGAAATTTGTTTGGCAACACAATACAACAGACATAAAAAAAGTGAAAATCAGAAACTAAAAGAAAAAAATAGTGTGTTACATTGAATGTTACATAAGAAACTACTCTGAAGGGACAAAGGACAGAAGTTTAAAAAAAATTATGATTTTTAAATACAAAATGATAATTCACATGGAGCACTGAAGCCATTAATGGACACTATAGACAGCGATGAAGGCATATGCTGGAATAAGGTGCATGCTATTTGCATTAGAGCTGTGCACACAGTAATTAAGTGATCTCTAGAGAAGAAAAAAATTTATTTAAAAAAGAAAATAAAGAAAATAAATAACTTAATGAAAACAGTTGTAGCTCTAGTTTTATTAAATGTAATGTGTATATTTTATATATATATACACACACACACGTATATATATATATATATATATATATATATACACACACACATACACATATATATATATATATGTATGTGTATATATACATACACACACACATACACATATGTATGTGTATATATATACATACACACATATATATATATATATATACATATATGTGTGTGTGTGTATATATGTATGTATATAGTTACATTTATTTATTTTTCAAAACCTGAAAAATTGTATTACATAGCAAATTGTTCAACATATTGACATGTTTTTCAGCAGTGCTCAAATGTCTCCTTGGAATTCCCAAAGGAATTTTTACTGCCCCTTCAATAGGAAAGAATATCTTAAAGCCATAGCACTTATGTTTTCTTTTTCAAAATGTAACTCTGAATTATTTACACAGGAATCAAGGCCTGTCAAGTGTTTTTGTGCTGTCACCTCACACATTTTCTAATTTAACCAAGTGGTGTTTATGTATGTGTACAGGATAAGGTGGCCAATACATGGTGCAGCTTGAACATCCTGATAAAGATCAGATCCATTCTGTCCAGTGACTCTCAGCTCTACCTCAGGTAATCTCTCCATCTATCTAACAAGCTGTCATTTTTGTCTCTGCTGTCTTTCATCGTATCCATCTGTCTTTTGCTGTGATGTCTGCCTTTCTTTTCTTGACTCTCTTCCTCCTGTGTCTTGTTTTCACTCCTTCCATTTCCTGGGAAAGCAGAACATGCCCATAGGGAATGAAGACTGTGATCCAGCAGATTGGAAATAAGATCATCCCTTAAGGAAACATCTTGTGAGGAACCTCTGAACATGAAGTCACAGCTGTTTTTGGAAATGTGGTGACAAGGGTTTAAATTGCAAGGAACTACTAGAGCATGTGTCATATACAGATATAGCAGAGTAAATCAACCTGATAGTATTATGTGCTTTATTAGATGACATAGTGTTATCAAATGAGTGACAGAAACAAATGAATGGTGCAATCCGGCGAGAAGACATAGAGACACCGAGCACCAGGCATGACTTTAAACTTGTCTTGTGTCTCTGCCTACGTCCCACTAAGCATCTGGAAAAGTTATTTTGGCCAAAAGCTGAGAACCTGTGCGATCATGGTGAAAAGAAAAAAGTCGACGCAGCAGTTGTGTCATGGTGGACTCTGCTTAAATAACTCAGCATACTAAATTTAGGAGCCCTGTGTTCGTAGCATGGACACATTTCTGCCAGACTGCTAAGTCCAAGGATCAAGTTGGACTTCTTTGACTGGTGTATTTCAAACAAAACACTTTTGTCTTTTTGGCACAGCCAGTGGATTGCTAAATACTCTGGTGTGGGTGTACTGTGTACTGCACATAGAATGAATCAGCTGTGAAAAGTGATCCATGTCCTTCTAGACCACAAAACTCTGGCCTACAGATAACACGCTCACTTTTATACAAACGAAATACCTGTTTACTGGTCTTTTATTACTACTATCCATTTTTCTGTCTCTTTATCTAATAAACTGTCTATTAAAGTAACTATTTCTAAGTTTGTTTGTTCATCTCTACCACTTCTGCAATTTGTAGTAGAGACAAACTGCTGCCCTCGCACCTCAAACTAACTTGCTGCTCGACCTTTTCGCACATTTATACTCATTCACTCTGACACATAGCATCAGTGTCAGTGTCTTTCGGTGCCTCTGCCCCCAGCAGGTGACAATTGAAGGGTTAAACTAATCCTTATAACCCTGAGAAGGGGCCAGTATTTTCCCACAGAGCAGGGGTCTCACTTGCAGTGCTTGTGGATTGTCTGCCTCTGACAACAAAATCTGATGATTTAGTGACATTGATTAAAAATGAATCTGGTTTTGTTATTTGCGAGTGTTTTGTTATTGTTTTATTGTTGTTTTTGCATAAAGCCACGTATTCACAACGGAAAGATGTACATGTACACAGAATTATGTGCAAATGCAATTAATTATATTGCCTTGAAATTTATTTTGTACTCTTCAGGTCATCTGGTGTATTTTTTTTTCTACTGCACTACCCTCTTTCCCACTGGAGGTTTTTGACAGTTCTGATGTGAGTTAATCTGAATGTTCTTTTGTTTTGTTTTCCCAGTTTTGCCTGCACTCTCCTCGCAGTCCTACCTTCCTCTATCAGACTTCTGACAAGGCCCACCTTCTGGCAGTTTAAACTGGCCTTGGTGAGTGTTTTTGGCATGATTACACAAACCTGTCAATTATAAATGATTTTGAAACAGTAGCACTAGATGCACAGACCCTGTGCTCACAGAGACATGAGGCCTGTTTTTCAAGTAATGACAACTAATCATTGACGTAGTGATTATTGATGTCTGTTTTCATAAATATATTTCTTCTTTTATTGGCTTTATTAAAAACTGCCCTATCAAGTGTTACTGTTCAATAATAGTTGTAATAATTATCTATCTCATTTTAGGTGAATTCATCTCTGGCATTTTTTCTCTTCTCCTATCAAGTCCATGAGAAATCCATCCTCTTGGCTGCCTTGTAAGTGCAGAGAAAATAAATGTAACTTCATGAGGTTTTGTCTCACTTGATGACATGTAACAGCAGGGATGGGAACAAATGTAAATGGTATTATCTCAGCCTTGTAATGATATCTCAGATATATACAAATTTATATAGTAAACATTTACTTTCTGGTCTCAAAGAAGCCATTCGCTTTGTCCCCACTAGAAATCTCAAGTTCCCTTAGGTGTAAGTACTCTAAGTACAGACTTGCTAACTGAGAGGTTGTTCACCTCTGTCATCACATTCAGCATTGCACAGACACAAAAGCAGCTGTTCCAGCTTTGATTGTTATACTGTAGACCATTAAGACCATTAAGAAGGAGACATCCAAGACAATGCTGCGTCATGCAACAAAAAAAGTTTTGCTGCAGTGTAATGTCAACCAATGAGGTGCTACATTGGCCAAACACATACGTACATGCAAGAACACATTTCTGGTTCAGTACTTTGTAATGTGAACAACAATATCTCTGCTGTCTATCTCAAAAACATAGTAATTAGTTTTCCAGAGTTTTAAAATCCTGTCTGCGAGTATTACAAACCCCACTGCTGTGTTTTGGCGTCTAATATGCTTTTGAACAACATCCACCCCATCTCACTATTGCACTGTTTCAAGCTTATTAGGCTTTTTTTCAGTATGAACGTATATAACGTGTGTGTGTGTGATGTTCAAAAGAGTAGCTGTTGAAGCTAGAGAGTGACGCATGGGGCAGATTTGACAGTGAGGGATTTAGTTCCTAGATCTTGGCTCATCTATTAATCTAGATTAGGGTAGATTGTTGCTTTATTAACTATTGAGTTATATCTCCCACCTGTCCCCCTGAATCAATCAGTAATGCATGTCCAGGGATTAGGAAAGAATGGCAGGCAGCAGCTCGGGGTGTTGTTTGCGCAGGATCAATTATTGGGCTGTAACAGGATCGCCAAAGAGCACTGGCTGTAATTATGGGCTCATAGACCGGTGGAAAGTACCCCCTTTGGAGCAAAGTGTACTAGACCCGACATAGACAACCTGGTTCTCTAATATTCTGTATTTTGGAGATCTTAAAAAGTTGTATAAAAGCTGTATTTTTACAAAATTATTGGATGTATTTACAGCACCAAACAAGCCTGTGCACTTACAGTAGATATTATGATGATTATCTATATGGATGGCCCACATAACTATGTGGATGGTTCAGCAGCCTTACTTCCTGTCTTACTGTAAAGTTATATTTAATGGTGCTTACTACAGCGTGTGTTTAATAGTGAGTTCATGCTATTTTTTTTTTCTAGGCCTGTGTGCCTCCTGCTGAGCGACCTTCCCCTGATGGTTATTTGGTTCCTGCAGGCCTCAACATTCAGGTATAGTCTTATTGAAAAATGTTGTTGTTGTTTGTCAGCTTGATATTTGCTCACATATCAACTCTAACATGTTTTTAATGTTGATATTGGGCATATTTTGCAATATATATACATATTTTTAACTTTAAGGAAGATGAGCCTCATGGTATCATTTAGACAAGATTAAGACAAGCAGAACTTGCCCTGAATTATAAATATTGAAATTAATCTGCTGCATGTTCTGGCGGCACAAGTTGGCATATAATACATAACAGCAGTTTTCATGTCATCCCTTTCTGTGCCTCCCCACTGTTGACTATAAAATGGGAAATGCCATAGAAATAATCCTAAAAAGCTAAATTGATCTGTGATGTGGGTTGAGCTGAGGACCATGAATGGAAAAGACAAGTAGTGCTGCAAATGCTCAGTCTAACTTTCACCAGCTGTTAAATTCTTCCGGCAGCACTAATTGTTGTGCGTGTGGTTTAGTATAAGGATATCTGGGGATTACACAGCATAGTCTGCATGCCTTTTCTCTAAGTGTGTGTTGTGTAGGGACAGGAGGTCATTCTGTAGCCATTTCTCAGTACAGTCTGACTTGGACTTTCACAATATGTGCACCCTCTGCAGGATCTGCCATTTAAAAAAATACATCTTTTGTTAGCATAATTGCCTGAATGAATGCTCAACAATAGCAATTTTAAGAGGACAGAATGCAGCCAGTCTGTTTCAAATTAAAAGAAGTATGTATTTTCAAAATGTTAAACTATTATCTGCTGAATGGAGCTTTATTGTTGGAGAAAAAATCAGAATGAGTGGTTTGTTGTGAGTGGATAGGTTTTTACAAGCTGCGGTGATATGCGATTTGCTATGAGTCAACTGTTGTTCTTGTCCATGCCTCTCTGCTAAACTAAGATAAGCTTGGCATGAATGTCAGAGCCATCTCTCCTCAGGGGACAGAAAGCTTGTGCAGGCCTGTTGGATAAAAGCTATGTGGTTTACTGTTGCCCTTCTCTTAACAAACTCAACATAATGAGGTACTGTTGGACGTATATGAAAATCTCTTATGTTGTCTATTAACTATGGTATAAAGATTATTGCTTTAACGTATGTCTATATGTTTATGTTGCACAAGTGTGTATTGGAGCACACTGCATATAAAATAGTGGAAACACTGCAGCAAATGCTTGTGTGCAATTCCTCTACCTCTGTTTGGGGTCACAGTGCACTGTGCCAGATAAAGACTTCAGACAAAATGAGTAAACTGTAAATTGTCCTTTTCCCTCTGTGCAGCATGCTGCCCCTGTTTCTGAAAGATGGTCTGCTGGTACCCTACGTTGTGACCTCTCTAGCCTTCCTCTTCTTCAGCATCTATCTACTGTCTGCGCTAGAGCACTGTTCAGAAGAAGAGCTGAGGCTGGGTGCCTACCATAATTTGCTTTTCTGCCTACCCAAAATGGACCTGGCCTGTATAGTAAGATGGAAGGTCAGTATTGAAGCCCAGCACATTGCAGTGACAGTACAAAACCGAACACTGATATTGTGATTTTCTGGATAAAAGACATCTATATGTCTATGTTGCAAGCAGGATAATTCTGGTAAAGTAAACCAAAATGTTAATTTAGCTTACAAGCATTTCCCGTAGAAATTTAATCGCTACATTAAAAAATGTAAAAAGGTTATTTTGCATCAAGAGACATATGCTGTGTAAACTGTTGAAACACCATATCGTCCTGACTACCGGGGAAAAAATATTCCCCTATCACTATTGCCCTATCTTTGATGAAAAAGAGAAAGTTCGAAAGCCCCACCCCTACAAATTTGGTATCAAAATAAACTTCTAAATGCCTCAAAAGGATCAATTCAGTAGTATGTAGGGGGTGGGAGATATTCAAGTTTATTAATGCTTTCTACAGAGGACAAATTTGAGCTACGGGTAGTCTGGAGGATATTACCAAAGGTTGTCCCCAGGCATGCTGCATCTGAAAGAAGATCCTGTATATAATCATTATTGCCAAAGGGGCGGAGAGGATATTTAAATTAGATTTTGTGGTTTTTGACATATCTGTTTTTCAGGTCAAAAGCTAGTGTCTGCATTGCACTTCTGATTAGTTGCTAAAAAATGTTAGTAAAGGTCATATTCAATATACTAATGCATCTGTACTAATTTGGATGGCACAACTTTTTATTTGTAAAGAACTGAGACAATCATGACAAAAACTGGTATGATTTATGTGGTAGTTCCTGTGTGAGTTGGCATGTGCTGTTGTCTACCACAGTGCTTTTTGATATTACCTCTAGAAGTCATCTAAATGAAAATATCCTGCACACATAAGAATGGTTTTCTTTATGTTGTAGGACAAGTGTCCAGTGATTAACACTAAGAAAGCAGAAATATTGCAGTTTGATAAGTTAACAGTTGTATGTTTGCTCTTGTGAATGGGGGTGGGGTATGTACAGCTGATGCATTTGTAATAAGACAAATGCTGACTTCAGGATCCCAGATGGCCTGTAACTGGCACTAGACTTAAATTGCAACCGTGTGAGAAGATATACCCAACTGTATAAATAAAGCTCATGTGCCGCTGTAAGCTGTCTAAGCTGTCCAGGGATGAAAGCCACTGCCAGCCAAAGAATTATTTATCACTTATTTAAGTTTCCACAACGTCTGAAGTGGCTTCCGCACCAGCCCCTTAGCGATAGGGGCACCGGTAGGGTGTCAGAGATTAAGAGAAGGTGTCTTTTTATAGTGCATGTCATTAACACAGGTTTGCCTAGATATATTTATTTACACAAGCAGCATAAATAGCAAGCCCTGATGATGGTGATAAGGTTTCATGGGTTTGGGGTGGCGAAGGTGGGTGTGGGCATGAGGTGTTTCCTTCATATTACTCACTGACTTATCTCTGGGTCATAAAGCCCAAATAGACACATGAACGATCTCACTCTGAACATCACTTCTGTAACAAGGCAAAAGGTAGTTTTGTAGTTTTTAATTAAACCTGTTCTGCTGTGTGATACTACAAGCTTTATATCTTTTCTTTATAGCATCTCTCAAATAACTAATTTGATTTCAAATTAAACAATTCATTGGTTTGATATTATAATCACACTTAAAAGTAAAGGGAAAGCTAACCGTTTGTTCTTAGCCTGGGGTGCCCAGTCTTTTCATTGTTTTACGAGGAACAGTTTCTGGTATGGAATATCAATTCAATCATCACAGTTTGGTCAAAGAGTGGTCTACATTAAAGAGGATGAGATGTCCTAAAGTTTCACCCTAGAGCATCTAATGTATCATTAGACCCTCTCCATATGGTGAACAGCCACATGTTTTAAACACCATAGTGCAATTTCTAACATAGGGTTTATGTTACAATTATTCAGTTGCAAAGCCCAAGCTGAGCTGATTATTACAGTTATTTACTGTAGATAGAACTATAGAGTCATAGAAGATATGAGTTTTTACAAGCCGAGTAGTATTTGCCATGATGAGTACACCGATAAATGATTACCCTGTTAAAAACCTTGTTCTCATTGTTAAGAGCTTTCGCCTCTTAAGAGCTTGTTAAGAGTTTCTTAATCTATGATATACCACAAAGGGAACTTGGATTATTTGAAACGGGACAATCTGATGACATCCCAAAAGCAAAATTTCCCTGTAACCAGAAATACAAAAGTTATAGTATGTAGTATTACACTGCACTAATCTATGATTGAGCAGTGACAAATTAATTATAACTCAAACTTACTAAGTTTCATTAAAGCTTTCCGTTGCTTTGTTGGGCTTCCTCAGTTGTGTTGGAGATGCTTGAGAGACAGGGATAGCAATATACAGTGATGCATCACATGATATGAGTGAGATTATATATTAGGTCACGTATTGACAGTTTAGAAAACTCCATCCACTGATGAAACCATAATACAGTATGTAATTGAAAGATCTAGAAAATGTTTGTAAGCTGACATTATAGGACAGGTTAAAATTTTTTCAAGTGTGTCTTAAAACAGTCAGGTGCCAATATGAACGCTGAAACAGGTCTTACTTTCTGTAATTGTTCTACCTGTTAACACTGGCCATCTCTTCTTAAAGCCCTTTAAATGGACGTGCTGGGGGCCAAAATCCAGCAAACATTATTCAAATGAGTCTCTAAAGCTAAAATTGGGCTCAAGCAGTCTGAGTTTATTAAATCAAGTGGATATCTTGATATCTAAGTTGAAGTCTTTTTAGTGTAAAATCCCCTCTTTGCTTCAGTGGGAGGAAAGTGACAAAAAAAGGGAATTTCGAACTAAAACTGCTGCAAGATATGCACTTAATGTGACTAATGTGGAAAGGCTCATGTGATTGAATTCTTAGATTGTCCTCAGATAAACCTTTTAATACAATTTTGCACAGGGGGAGGACTGTGGATTTTGGCTGTGGGTTAAGGGCCTGTATTAAAAGCAGGAATGGTTAATTATCCAAAAGTCCTACCACTTTCAGTGTGAAGGGTCGCAAGGGTGCTGGAGTCAATCAGTAGTCATTGGGCTAGAGGCAGGGTACACCCTGGACTAGTCACCAGACTATCAAATGGCAGGCATATAGAGACAGTTGATTAAAGGAAGTAAAAATCTGAAAATACTCGTGAAAAAAAAACAAAACAATCTGTCCTTTAATACGTCTTTTTAATATTATTGTCACTCTGTCATTTAATGTTTCAACTCTCCTTTTATGTGTCTGTTGCAGTTCTGCATCAGCATCACAGCCATGGCTGGTCTGAGCATTGCAAGTGCAGTTCTGGTTCCCCCACCACATCTGCCAGACTTGTTTCCTGTGTTGGTGTCTACCACTGCTTTCCTGCACTTCATGGGAACATTTATATATTTCAACATTGTTCAGTTCAGCGAGCCACCAAGCAGAAAGAGCCAGAAGAAGAACAACTAAGTGCCAAAGGTGGACTTTTTGAACTAATTTTGCTTCAGGGACCTTGTGCTTGTAATGTGCATGAGGATTCATGCCATCATGCACCAAAAACAAATAGCACATATGGTTATTAAGTCATCTTGTTGGCAAGAAAATTCTGATACTACAAAATGCCAATTCAGATGAGCTGTGACATGAAATAAAAGAAAAGGAATTTCTAGTTTGGACCAACTGATTTTGCTAAATTGCATAATGAATCTTCCCTTATCAAAGCTTATGCAGTTTAGCTTTTCCACTTTTCCATAAATCACCTGACTTAGTTCATGTGAAATATACCTCTTCTTTAATTATTTTTTATTCCAGTCATTTTGGGGTTCATGAGTAAACCTTCAGTAGACAAGCAGTATGCAGCCCACACATTTAAATTTAGATAACTCAGTGCCTGTAAGCTCAAACTAAAGGTGTCCACAATAATAGGAACACTTGTTCTAATGTCTTGTTTTAATGATCTTTTTGAAGAGGTGATGTAATTTTGTGGTAACATTTAAAGCCACAATTGGTGGTGGTGTTACATTTAATGGTATTTCCTGTTACCTGCACCTTCACTACCTCCTCTTCAGATTGTGATTAGACACATAACTGATGGGACTGTGCTCAGGTCTGCTTGTAATGGTTGATTATTATCTGTTCATGTGAACTTTTTTTTTTACAGTTTTACCAGTTTTCTACTGTATATTTTTTTTAATCTATCATTGAAGTTATTTTGTACAAACTTCATTTTTGGGAATATAAATAAAATTCCTCAGTGACCTGAAATGAACACCAGTGTTATTGCCACATTGTTAAATGATTTCATTTGAAGCTGCTCCACATAAACTGTCTACATTAACCAAGTAGTCTGCTAAATCACCCCCAACGGTCTGGCAGAGACAGAGCCAATAATTGTACAGAAATTATATCTTCCAAAGCTTTTACTCAACATCATTAAATATTCATTACAAGTCCTGGTTACTGCAAGGGTCCTGGACAAAAGACCTGTACATTTAAAACAAAACCAGTGACAGGAGAGGCCTTAAAAAGAGATGATGGAAGGTGACAAATCTGAACATAATGCTATAAAGTTGAAATACCACAGAAAAAGGTACAAGCTATTTCTTTCTCCAATCTCTTAGCGAGTCATTGACAGGCATAAAAAAAATCCATTACAACTATAAATGTTATCAGGTCAGTGTGGGTTGCCTGTGCATCTGAGGCCCTGGGCTGGTAGCCAATAATGGTCCACAGGGACAAATAGGAGCCCAAGATCTGAGTTAACTGTCACTACAATGGGACATGAACACAGAAGGCCAATCTGAGTAGGTGTGAAAGGTGATAGTTTGACCTTTTATTACACATTTATATAATGATGACTGGTTATTTAGACATATGTGATGGAAAACAAAAATTTAACACTTTCCATTTCTGAAATGAGAGCAAGGAATAAAATACAGGTAGAAAACTAACACAGTTATACTAACACCTCTGCTGTGACAAGTGAAAGCTGCAGAAAAGCCACTGGATGGACATTTTCGAATTAAAATTTGAGAACCATATTGATTATTGATTAATCAGTAATTTCTGTAAAGCAAAAATGCCCCAAAGTTGCTTGTTCAGCTCACATAAGAGACTTATGCTCCATTTTATATCATGTTAATGAGAAATCTCAGTTTGAGCTCTTGGTACTTGTAATGACACTTCTCAGAAAGTTTTTGGCATTTTAAGTAACTTATTAACAGGGGGAAAAAAAGAAAAACATCAGTAGAGGAGTTTGTAATGAAAACAGGATTTAGTTGCCATTTACAGAAAATACTGTAAATATATTGCACAACATTTAAAAAAAATTTGTGTGTGTATATCATTTTTCATTTTCTGCAAATAAATGCTCCAAATGACAATATTTGTATTTGGAATTTAGGAGTTATGTTGTCAGTAGTTTATAGAATAAAACAAAAATGTTAATTTTACTCAAACATATACCTTTAAATAGCACAATCATAGAAACTGATAATTTTGCAGTGATCTCTTATTTTTTTCCAGATATGTATACGTATACACACACACACACACACACACACACACACGTATACACACGCGCACGTATACACACACACACATACATATACACACACATACATATACACACACACATACATATACACACACACACACACACATATACACACACACATATACACACACAAACAAACAAACAAACAAGATAAGCAAAGGTGTGACAACAGTGTATGGTGTGGCAGTATGCAACACCATATTCCCAGTCACAAACACTAGCCACAAAATATACGGTTGCTGTTCCTTCACCTACTGAAGCCTTGTCTGGCTGTTTACACTGCTCAGTTTCATTTGCAATGAAAACTCATATTTGAAGGTCACAATTTTAGACTAAATAACATCTGACTGGTTATTCTCCAGTTTCTGTGGCTCCAGTTGGACTGGATGCAGGTCCAATGAGCAGGCTGTGTATCATTTAAAACTCTGCTAATTGGAGATTATGAGAATTGAAACTCTCCCAAAGGGACCACACATTGCTAATAGACTCTTGTCAGACGTAGGGCTAACAGCTTTAGATCTTAACCTAAAGTTTTAGAAAGTTGGTGTAGATAAAATATGGATGTGTTACAACAGGAGTGCAAAGAGGGTCTTAAAACCACCATGGAGCCTTCAATCAGTCTCCCCAGGGGCTTGTATCAAAACATTAGTTTTGTTTATAGGTGTGCTAGCTTTGTCCTTCACATGGCCTCTAAGGGTGATAAAGTGAGAGTTACACGATCCACCTTAGGCAGAAATAGGAAATGTTGCTGTGAACACCAGCTGTTGCTTAGGTTGACTCGGGCACTGAGAGGCCTCGGCCTTCCCAGGCGCTGCCAAATAAAGAGACTACTGTGTTGTGCGAGACAGTTTGAATCCCCCAACTTTACTTTTCAAAGGTGTTAAACTGCACAAGTGGGGAGGATTGCATACTTTTAGCCATAAAGGGGATGAGGGTTGCTATCCGAAAGGACATTATTTGCACAGCGCTGCAGTATTGTGGTTAATGTAGAATCAACATTTGTCAGCTACCAGGCAGAGGCTCTGGGAGGTAGACTGTGTCCAACATGTCGGAGGATTCGCTCCTACCGTTTCAGACACTTCTGCAAATGAATGACGGACATCTCGGCCTCACAACTGACAGCACAGATTCCACATTCATCTCTTGCTTTTTCTCCGTGGGATCATACGCACAAGAGGCGAAGAGCAATTCCATTAGCTGTCAGCAGCTGAGATGCCTCGCTAACAAAAACCTGGGGAATATGGGAGAGGAAAACATGATTGTAACCCCACTGGCACCCAGTGATATTACACACAGCACAGTCACTGTGAAGATTGAATGTTCACAAAGAAAAGAGAGCTAACAGGAGGCGTATTTTCCAGAGATGATGGGTAACGGTTAATAAAAGATGTACGGTAATAGATTTCTGATTAAAAAATGTAGAGTTTAATTGGGTTATTGTACCTCAGCCCATAATAGATTTCAGAAAGTTGCATGATCTAACCCTTTCCATACTACCTAAGGAGAGAGATAATATCCAAAGTCAAACATTGCTTGTTTGAAGAATAATGCCTATCTGGGCTGTAATCAAGGCAAATGGTGGAAAAATGGAGATAAAAATGAGAAATGCAAAGTCTTTGATAAGGCTAACTAGTGTTTTCACCCACTTCTCAACTGTATTTCATGTTAAAATATATAACCTGGAAATACACTTTTTTGCATCCTGAGATGAAATGCAATGACATGCAGTAAATCAGAAACCACGCCTGAAAAGATTGCATACTCTGCAAGCCACAGTGGCGATCGAAGGCCAGCAGCTTGAGTTGGACCAAAACAGGCTAATATACAACTCTCCCCATTAATTGCAAACGTGTGTTCAATCAGAAAGCATAAAACTCCCGGTGGGTAGGTGGCATCTATCTCTGTGAGGCCTCCAAGAATTGATGTGCCAGAGTCTGGGAGCTGCCTGGGCCGACAGCCCACGACTTGCGACACAGCCCCATCACTTTTATGACATCTTAAGGAGTCTTCTTTTTAATATAGCCCATTACTGCTGACATACAAATCTTTCCCAACATGGCCCCATCTAGCCTGATCAATTTTTACACTGCTGAGCCGTCCCCTTTCCTTTCATTTTGTCATTTCAAAATTCATATTATATAGGATTTTCTTATGGGGAAAACTGCAATAAAAATACGTTACCACTCTGAAGATGTGCACAAGTCAGTACTTGTCTGTTACTAAAGAGCTTCAGAGAAAATAAAATCCGTTTCTGTAGTAAGCAGAACTGTTTAAATGTTATTTATTTTTATGTTCCTAAGAAAATATATTGTGAAGTATAGCATTGATTTAGAACATAACCATGTCTCGATTCGGGTTGGACGGTCTGAATTTATGAATCCTTTGCACAACTCCTTTAATTGAATTTTCCAAATCTCTCACTACACACAAATAATCAATACCTACTGCTGAGGGAAACTTGCCTCAGAATTATTAGGGCCTTTCTTTTTCAATTTTGTAGTCATCAGCACATACAGGTGCTATGGGTATTTGTAATGCTGCGACTATGCCCACAGGAATTATGCTTGCCCCAAGCTTGATTGTTCACCAAAAGTGACTTCTTTAAAATGCTTCCTGAAACTTTTGCTAACCATAAAGGACAGTTGTAAGCGCTCCTTACCACTGTGAGGAAAGAAGCAGTTTTAACTATCACAGCATAAGGCGGAAAAGGGGATGACAAGGCAGGAAAAAAGGGTTGGTGAAAGAAAGAAGAAGACATAGGAAGGGAAGTAAGAGGATTAACCTTTAAGAGTTCAATGTTCTCATGGATTTACTCAGCTGCCTTGGTAGGGTGGAGGTGCCAGAGGCGTGGCACATAAGACAGAGAGAACCTGGGCAACAGAGGTAACACAGGATAACATATTTTGCTATGAATGAGCTTATGGTAACTAAACTTAACTTTAGACTTATTGCTGTGAACAGTAATTGACATTACCGAGTTACTTTGCTGATTTTATGGCACTTCCGTTATACTACCTTAGCATTATCCCATAAATGTCACCTGCAGCTATAGTAGTGATTATTCAGTGCTTATGCTTTAAAATGATTACACCATAAATGCTCATGAATAGTCTGGTTTTGACACAATCACATGCTACTGTCATCTGTTCTGCTGTACATGTTTCTCACAACCCAGTTTTCCTGGAGGAACATAACACAACAGATAGTAATGATTTGAATTATGGTCTTAATTTGAAAGCAAACAAAAAGGTGCTGCAAACATTTTAAGATATTATTACAATCATACAGTATCTCAAATGGTACCAGCAATATTGGTATTCCAAAAGCTTTATTTAAATGTGAATTCCTTCCACATCATCTTAAATACTGTGACTTAAACTTATGTCATATTAGCATGGGTTAGGAGTGTTTTGTCCAGTGAATAATGCTGCAGCCAAAAAACATCAACACTATTCAGTTGTCAGTGGTCAGAGCACAAATCTATCTACTGTAGTTCATGACCACTCAGTTTAAGAGTTTTCTGATTCGACTCTAGATCCACTCAGAATTGAGTGTGTCCTGCAGTGTTCTTTTGGTGTGGTCAAGTATTTTTTAAAATCCATATTCAGTATGTATATTTCAGTCCTTTACTACAGTACATTAATATTACAATGTAAAATAATATACACAAAGTTCTGTAGCAATTTTGACAAAACTATTGTCAGCCATTTCTCATGTTTATCATTTTTATATTGTACATATTAATGCTGTTTATATTCCCAATGAAAATGTCAAGATACTAAATATACACACACTATATAATCCCACGTCCTCACGAATCACCAGTTTCTTACTGTCCCCTCCCTTGTATTCAGTACATGGATTCACAGCCTAAAGACCATTACAACGAATCTAAACATTTTCCAGTAGAACAACATCATGCTTCAAGATACCATCATCATCTGTCTGTATTTCACACTCCTGGCAGAAATAGGCCAGAACTCTTCATCAGCTTTGAATAACAGTTTGTATACTTAAAACCTGTGTCTCAGTGCACATAGAGGGCCAGTTCTGTCCCACAGCTATCTGCCTCGACATTGTGAAGTATGTTGTTGTAAGGAGGTTTATGCAAAACTAATACATTTCACGGATCCACCATGTGACAAAAAAATGTGACATTCCGGGAGTGTGGCTCCACAATGCATCACGTTTGTTCAGCTCCTTCACTGGAACTAATTAAAATAATTTCTAACAACCTGATCAGAAAACATGCTCGCCTTCTGACAATACCCCCTATTCATTTTCTACAAGTCACCATTGTATGATTGGATCACAAGAATTGCCCTGCTGCAGGCATAATATGTGCCTAAAATAATCAAATTAATTCTTTCCCTAGGAAATCTACTCATTGACTTGTTTGTGTAACCATACCAAAATGTTGTTTTTCTCCAAAGGTCGCAGAGCACACGATTGTCTGAGCAATTCAAACAAGCATCCACTGACACTGTTAATGTTAAAAAGGAAGGAAGACACAAATCAAATAGTGAAGCAGTAGCAGATGGGGATGTAACTGAGAATCAAACCACCTCATGACTGCATTTGGTTTTTTTTCCCCCAATTCCAAAATCACCCCAACAACTGGGACAAAAACAAAAAGTCCTTTACAGATCCACAGATAAAAGTCTTAACTAAACCATTGGGCAAAGGCTGTCATTGAAAAATAATGTAACCAAGAAAGTGAATATACTGTCATCTGCTTTGACTGATAAAAGTATGTACAGGTAAAAGGGACATAACCTGAACATGACATACAAGTCACCAAACGCCATGTGAGAAAATCTGTGTTGATATCACTTTGATCTTCAGTTGATCTTGTGATTTTGTTCAACCCTAAGCTCAACATAACACGTGGCCATAAATCCTCTTCCTGTGATGGGAATAGGTGTGCTTATCTTGAAGGCATAAAACCACAATAGCCCGTGAAAGTTGAACAGTAAAGGACTGTTTTACTCCAACACTGTGTTTGGTTTGTTATATATGTATATATTTCCTTGACAGTGGTCCCTCGGGTCAGTGTTTCCTTTCAGAGATGACACTACTCTGGATACTGAAAAGACAAAACCATTATTAGAATTATTTTAAGTTCTTAATTAGACTAATAGCCAATCCAGAATTAGTTACTCATGTATGATCCCACAAATAACTACAAACTGAATATAAATCATAACTTGTTAAATCTATTTTCCAATTAGTCAGATCAGTGGAAAAACTTTACCATATCCTATACAACCTCAGTTTTGCTTTTCTGATACAATCATATGCAAAAACAGAAGTTGATTTGTCTACTTACTCCGCTCTCTTTGTCTCTTTAGCTCAGTCTTCAGGTCAGCAGAAGAAAAGACCCAGTGAGAAAATGTCCTTGTTGACTGCTGCCCTCTGCTGACTAATTAAAATACAGGATCAAGTAGATAATAAAGAAACCCCAAAAGAATGACCAAAGAAAAGCAGCTACACTGAAAGAAAAAGTCGTTTCATAAGTGAATATTCAGTGTGTGATAAAAAATACATCATCTCTCAATCTAAAGCTGCAATAGAGACCAAGACATTTCCACATATTCTAAAGATTTAACACCAAAGAAAAGTCTCTCACAAGTATTTCCTTCAGCTCTTTCCTGGCCTTGATAAATGCATCCACTGATTGTTCCAGTTTATATCTCGAGGAGTCCAATCCGGTCAAAGAGAGTGGGATGAGAATGGTACAATTACATGTTCATAAGTCTTCAGATTATATTCTGACAATGAATTGAATACTGACTGGCTGTAATGTTAAAAATATCTTAAATTACTCTATTACTACAATTATTTATGTACAGTCCGTTATTAATCAGTGGCTTGAACTGGGGTAAATAAATGGGACAGAGACTGAAAACCATATAGAAGGGCAGGTTGAGCAATTTGTATTACAATTTTTTTTTTTTAAGTACATACAAGACAAAAAGATTAGGAAAAAATGTATGAAAAAGTAAGGCTAATTTGTGCTAATTTTATTCCAAAGTAGTAACTTTGGTCTTAATTCTGGTCTGTTTATAACTAAAAGATTAAGTATTGGAACTTCTTGGAACTTGTAAACTACTCATTGATGCATTAATTTATTTGTTTGTGTGTCATTTTTTGTATTTTATTGGTTTGAAGGTGTACCAGTTTTAATTAGGCCATTTGTGATTCCATGTTTCCTCAAATTCATTTTGATTAAACGTTTTATCTACACTAAATTAAAACACTGCTGTGGCCCTAATATGACATAACCAAGTGAGTGTTATGAATGTACTGTAAACCATGTTCATGTAATGTATTACTGACAGCACTATTAAATTAAAAACTAATGCTTGTCTTGATGGATGGACCAGACACCAAATGTCTGCCTTGGCTAAGGAAATGGTTCTTGTGTTAAGTGAGTCTTACACAACTATTTTTAGTGCTATGTAAATCACTGATAATTTGGCCAGTGATGGATCTCTGTCATTCCGTGTCTCCTGTCATTAAATTCTGATATGTCATTATGACCATCAGGGAAGTGTGGCAATTGAAATATAGCAACTCATAAAAGAGTTCACTGTAACCCTTTAACTCTGTGTACCTCTGGCCTTTCCTGGTATGAAACCAAATACTTACAAATAACACAATGTAGAGTACAGTGGCATACATACTTAAATGCAAGTTGCTTTTCCTTGGCGATCTCACAAATGGACTACAATACTTACCACTAAAAGATTACATGATTTTTAAGTTGCCCCTCATAACAGAGTGGTGGTGGTTGAAATATTCCCATATGAAGTGGAACAACTCTTTAAAACACCTGATGCGAATAATCTGACATCATTTCAAAGATCTTTTTTTTTTTTTAAATCAACTGACCTGCTTGAGAACTCACAATAGCAGTCAAATGAGGTTTCAGAGAATACAAACTTTGATCAAAACCTGCTACTTTATATCAACATAAAAACCAATTCCAACATTGTAAACACAGACTGCCTAAAAGTTGCACATTAAACTTGTAAATGACTCTTCAGAGAAAGCAGTAAACTGGTGGGTGATCAGTAAATTGGTAAATTGTCAGTACAGGACAATACTCAAGTGCAGAAAGTTTTCTTCTCAACATGCAGTACTATTTTACAACCAGCAACATGCAGGAAAATACAATTTCACTACTCACAGTCTGTGAGACAGATTATTTTGTTATTTCTGAAATAACGTAAATTCCTACTCTTGTCAGGTGATACATATTTTCTATTAGATACTATCTAATAGATGGTAGTGATGGGACTTGTCGTGCCGAGGCTTCGGAGCGTGTGTCGAGTAATCCAGGGAATTTTTTTTGCGAAGCGTGTATCGAAGCTTGCTTCGATGACGTATGTGATGACGTATGAAGCCTCGCTAGTGGGACATACCACGTCAGTGTTTCAGAAAGTGGTTCGCGATTTGGCGTGCCGTCCAAAATATATAGGACAGTGAAACGCAATAAAATGAATATACATGTTTTCCCAAGTTAC
>JAUMHL010000021.1:19951440-20009345 GCA_032362345.1 Sandelia bainsii | reverse complement strand
TTATACTGTATATAGGTACACTAGGAACACATCTGCCTGTCTTACAGTCTTTGACCAGCAGGGGGTTTGTGTGCACACGAAGCCAGAGATGAAGCCTCGAGAAATGAACCATTTTGCGAACCAATTGGCTGGAAGGCTTCAAAGCTTCATCTGGCCATCACTAATAGATAGTAAATGCGGGAGATAAAACAATTTACTTACGGCATTTTTGAGTTTCCAGGGGAAATTTGGTCGCAGCAATTTCAAAGTCTGGCGCTTTTGCAACGATTAAACAGTTCGTGTAAAACATGCATTGCTGTATATATAGTTCCGGAAATCAGCTTATTGCTAAATAACTCCAACAAACACAGAATTTCCTGATTAAAGATCTTAAATGAATTCTACAAAATATTTTATTTTAATGAGTGGAAAACATCAAATTCGCCAGTATATTACAGTTTTGTAAAGCAGCGGACACTGGTAATGTGCGTTTCCTCTGTGTAGTTTTTGGTGAACACAGATAATTCTTTGTTTACGTAGCAACAGGCAGCACATAGCAACGGTATTCGAGAAATCGCTAGCGTGGACTTCATTCAATAACATGTATCTGACATGCTTAGAAATGATGTCGTAGTCACGAAAACGTGAGACAAAACAAATTAGGCTGATTTGGCTACTAAGCTAAGCTAGCTATCTGTCTGTCGTTTGGTTTGTAAGATGGAGAGAGCTAGCTAACGCTAGCGAAGTTAACAATAACGAGGTCGAGCTCTTCCAAAGATGTCTTTTCAAGAATCACCTCGTCCTTATGAAGAAGACGAGGCTTTCTACATGCAGTGCAGAGCTGCGTATCTAGCTGTCTTCAGATCTAGTTTGAAAAATATCACTTCGAAGCAGCAGTTATGCCGTGGTAAGCTAACCTAAAACTAAATGAACCTTATAACCCGCTGGTTAAATAACTGCTAGCGTGCAGCTTTTGCTAATTTAAACGAAGAAATACAGTAATATCCGCGATGTTTGTATAACATATAGGTATTGTTAACTCCTTGGCGACAGGCAGTTGGGTTAGGGTGATGATATTTGTGTCATATGGGTCGTTTCAATTTCGGTACAGATTGTGTATAATGTTTTTCCACCTCTACAGCTAGCTACATAATAGAAAATTAAAGTGGAGCAGTGCATATTGGAGGGGTAACATTTGTCGTATGGATATTAGGATATTATAGTATGCAAAAACTGTCTCATTGTTCTTGAGACATTTTTTTTATAATAATAAACAAAAACAAATCATGCTTGCAATACAGTTGTAGTTTATCTGCATTTGCTGTGTCATGCACATTACTGTGGTCAGTGTTTTCTCACTTTATCCCATTCAGTTCTCCAGCAGGCTGGTAGAAATCCATCCCATGCCACTCTCAATAAATACTGGACCCCACAAACTTCTAAACTGAATTTTGATGATTTCTGCGAGATCCTTAAGTGTGAGAAGAAAACAGAGGAAACTGAGTTGTTGAGAGCTTTCAAAAAGATGGATGTGAACAGTGATGGCTACATCACACACAGTGAACTGGAGAAGGCCCTTACCACTGTAAGTAGTCCAGTGTAGATGCAAACTACCTAAACATACATTTTTTTAAATCATTCTTGCTGTTAAAAAAGTAGGAATATTTTTGTTTTGGTGTTTTTACTACTAAAGATCTGCAAACTCTTCCAGAGAGGAGAGAAAATGACCAGTGAAGAGGTGAATGCCATTTTCTCATTAGCTGACATCAACAAGGATGGCAAATTGGACTATGCAGAAGTAAGTTGTATCTCATTCATTCAGTTTTTTTTTTTTTTAAAGTTGAATTGAATTGACATAAAATACAGAACAAATGACACTAGGTGGCACAGAAAGTTCACTAGTGGAAAAGAAAACAACAGTTTAAGTCCTCTATGATTTGTTCCAAACTTGTCTCTATTCAGTGTTGCATGCTTACTTCCATCTAAGATACAAGTGTGGATGACCCTGCCCGTTACCACAGATCTGTGCTCATGTTTCATGTTCTGACGTGTGGATTTCTTTTGGCGTCAGTTCTGCAGATTCCTCGTGTCTACAGTAGAACAGTGTCAGGTAGCTGCTGTGGAGAGGCTCGAGGCTGATGCCAAGCTAAAGAGACAGAACTTTGGCAGTCAGTCATACAGCCCTCCAAAGACCACTGTATCATCAGCATCATCAGCTGCAGCACAAGCAGCAGGAACTCACCCTCAACCTCCAGAAACATCAGATACACCACTAAAGAAAGGTACATGTGGCTTTCTAGAACATCATAACAGAAAGAAAACTGAATATCTATTCGTTTTTATGTCTGAAAAATCACCAGATTGTGTCATTAAGCAGCTACTGCTGCACTCAGTGACCCAATTTAATCACATTGGTGATGATTCCTGAGCCACAGTTCCAAAGTATCAGACAAAGAGGAAGCCTACTCATAGAGTAGGTATACTCCACTCTTTCCAAACATGTACACCGGTTGCCACAGTACGCCTCACCGATTAGTTTTGATGAATAAGCTCAATAAGGTATTGATTGATTTTTTTTACTCCCACTTTGACAAATCACCTCATTACGACAGTCCATACATCATAATAGCCATACAATTAGAGCATCTTGTTTGGAGGGAGGAGTCCATAAAGTGTTTTGATCTGGGTAATCATTTCTGCCATTAAGAGATTGACAAAAGCTCTGCCTACACTGATGCTGCTGCTTTTTAACTCAGGGTTTGGAGAGGGAGCTCTCGCCAAAAAGATATATTTTTATAGCCTAAACAAGGAAAGACTGTCAACAACTCCAGCTGCAGCCTTCGGCAATCACAAATAGTGAACAAACAGTTTTTTCTTGTAAAAGGCAGCACATTCAGCCAGTTAAAGATGGGTGTAAAATCTAGTTTTTCTGCTTTAAAGCCAGCATTTCCAGGAAAGAGAACAGCGATCCTGAATGAGCGAACCGTGGACAGACCCATAGTGGGAAGATAGATGGGGTTGATTTAAGTGGTCAGTCCATGTTCATGTTATTGATTTGGAGGATTCCACCACTTCTCACTGGGGAGATGATGAGGGATTAGAACGGTGGTTGAGAGGAGGGCCCAGTTGACCACCACTGCAAAAACAAATGAGTTCCCATATAGTAGTCAGGATTATCACATTATTGCGCCTCTCCCATGTATTGATTTATACCCGTTACATTTTAACAAGGCTCTGACATGAGATGCTACGTGATTGCATGCGTTAAATAGCTTATTCATGTAAAAACAGTAGTTACTAACCAGAAAAATACGACAATACTGTGACAATATGTGACATGAGTAAGTTTGGCAGATTTTTTTACAATGAGATTAAATTATGTATTTAATAACTTTTAATTTTAATAACTGATGAACTGTCATGCTGTTATTTAGTACAATTCATGCAGTTCCAGGTAACCACTAGTGTTAAAACAACACTCCAATATTCAATATAAGCTCACACTGAAGCTTTTGTTAGGCCATGTTTCAGTGCATCTTTGCCCAAATTTATAGAACAGCAACATTTTGGTTCTTTGGATTAAAATGATCTTATCAATACCAAAAAGATCAGTGACAAATACCATGACAGTGGGTCTCTTTATTTATCTGTTACAGTAACTTGCTTTTAAGCCCCTCACATTACTTTGCATCTCGATTTCCTGGGCTTGGAAGCAATCAGACCCCTCATTAGTGAATTGATATTTTCTGGCTTCAATTAGTGTTCATGGAAAAAATTTGTGGGAGGTAATGGATTTGAGGGAGTGCTGTTATGCCATTTGTGATTTAAAATCCCTCCATAACTAATTAAAGGGTCGTTGAACTTGAGATCACGCTTTCTTGGAACCCACATGCAAAGTAGTAGTATATGAACTTGGGAATAGACTTCCAGGAAGACAGATTACAAAGTCAATTACGTTGTGCATGTTGTCTCTCTTTTGAAAGCGTGCCTGTCCCTAATTTCACTCAGTCGGGCTTTCTGTTTTGTTTTGTTGTTATTATTGATAATAAGTTTGTACATGTTATTTGAGCATACTGTATGTGTCTGTGATTTCTCATCTTCGCTTCTGATATGTGTTTACTTCAGACAGCCGATCATCCTCTCGGCCCTCCTCTGCTCGCAGCAGACGGTCGTCCCTGTCGAACTCAGTCACTACGACATCCAACAGCACTAAGGCCAACAAAATATCAGAGCCTTCATGTTTGCAGGTACACTATAGATCTTTAATTTTATATTTTATATTTAATTTTAAATCATTTAATTTTAGAAATTTAAATGTATGGATAGACATGTACACTCTATATTTACAGTATATGCTCATTATCTCCCATAAGCAAAATGCTTTATTATTCATCTTAGAGTTTGTACCCTCAGTAGCAAAATCTGGAAATCTTCATATGTGGGCTTCAATGAGAGACCTCATCATAACAAGGACCCTGCAGCAGCACTGCTCTCCCAATATTACTGTCACCAGGTGTTTTTGATGGTTGAATTTAGCTCAGGTTGGATAGATATACTGTGTATTGATCCCCCTGCTCTTTGTTTTCACTCTTTGGCTTAACCAAAAACCTCAGCTGGTTTGCTTTACAGCAAAGAAAAAAGGTAAATAAATAAAAATTACTGCCCCCTGCTCCATCTCTCAGGTCCGAGCCCTGTGTTGAGATTGGAAAGGGCCAGACATCATTGAGGTAAAAGAATGTGTGTCCAGAGATTACCTCTGAGGGAAGTTGTGCTTGCTATATTGGCTTCTATATTGCCACAGGCTGAAAACTGGGAGGTGGTGGGTAGGCTGTGTTTTTGTAGTGATGTGACTGTGTGTGTGTGTGTGTCTTGTGCAATGCAAATGTGTCTTAATGACAGTAAAACTGGACAGAAAAGATGCTTCTATTAATTCCCAGCATTTGTCTTTAAGTATAGTTTAGAATTATGAGAGAAGGCAAATGTATTTTTTTAAATGTGTGTGTTTTTGAGTGTGTGGCTGTGTTTGGTGTCCTGCGACTCTCTGCGTAGCCCTAAATCAGACTCGAGGTAAGAGCAGGTGACAGCGGCTGTATTAGTCTGCAGACTGACCCTCCCTCTATGGGGACATTAATTCTGATGTCTTTAAGCAGTAGATAGGTGCCCATGGCAATTTGCCTCATTTAATATTGTCTGGACAAACCACTGAAGTGTTATGATTTGATCTTTTATGCCTCTCACAGCCCAAGAAAAATACTTTGAGAAAATAGCTTTTCTCTGAAGGAATGACATGCTCCGTCTTTATGGCACTTTCTTTGTTTAACTTGGTGATTTATTTGTCCACTAAAAGGATATATGGCCTATTCCAGACTTTCTTGGTCCTCAGTGTCCTCTTACTGTGTGTCCACACCAACTGTGTTTTCATTTAATGTGTCTCCTATGAATGGAAAGAAAGCTTCATTGTTTTGATGTTCATGTTCAATTTCAAATTATTACTTCATTTCCGCTGTACTGCTAGACAAAGAAATAACAGGATTTCAAATTGAGAGAAATATTAGAATTCATAAATATTGTCAAAGTAGCCTCTTGATAGTTTTGAATGACCACTGGCCCAAGATTGAAAAGGCTGTATTTATCAAAGTTAAATGGACTCCAGTTTGCTATATCAAGTCCTAGAGGGAGATTTCCTTCAGCCACAAAGTGTAACACTTCTGCCCCCCTCTGGATCACCACATGTATAACAAGTGTTTACATGCTGCTGAGCTGACAAAACTGTGTAATAATGATTATGCCCTCTGAAGGTTGAAGTGGTAATTATCACCACAGCAGTTTCTGTTAATCGAGTGAACAACCTCACTGTTATGATTGACTGTTTAATTCACTTTTTCATGCCAAAATATACTCTCCCTGTCACAAGATCAATCCCCTTTTTAATAACAACTGCAAATTAGTTTTGGTTTCTGCAAATGAATAAATGCATTTTGTTGTCAGGCGGCAAAACAGTTTGTTGAGATTGTGTCAGGATCTATACAGAGACCACACGTTACTAAATTTAGTAGAATGCACATAACAGGATATGCTATATATACAGTATTCCAAAAATTTTAAATAGCAAAATCTCTGTCTAAGTATGACAATTAATTCATCTGGTTATTAGCCACATTATATCGGTTTCCATGAATGTGGTGGAACTGCTGTTAAGCAGAAATGTTGTCTGTTGTTCCAGGAGTGGCATCACGGTTATATGAAGGGGTGTTTCTTCTTGGAGGATGATGGGAGTATCACCTCTCTTCAGTACCAACTCCATGTCCCCCAGAAAACCAAAGTCTACATAACCATCCAACCACTCAGCCTCAGCCACAGACCTGGTACTGGCACTGCTTTATATTAGACATCAACAAAAATAATAGAAATTGTTCAAAAGTGATGATCCATTTAAATGTTATGATTTGGCTTGGTTCCCTGATTAGGGTGCAGCTCTGGAGTAGGTCGGTAGTTTGCTCAAGTATTCTGAATTTGGATCTCCATCCGTAAGGATTTATTGCTGGGAGTGCAACTGTACTGCATTTTTGTATATAAATAATGTATCTATTGTGCACCGTGTGATAGGTCAGGTTTTGTAGGAAATGTTGTAGACTCAACAATAAGAAGGGTTTGCAGTTAAATTCATGAAGTTTCATGAAGGTGCAATGTCACGCAGTGTAAAAGGTGGAAAGTTAGTTCCCATGTTCATGCTTTGTTATAAATAAAATGCATTTATTTTAATCAAATAATTAATAAGGAGTGCATTAACAGTTCAGAATTTTCTCAGCTTCTCAGTTAATGTATGCAGTTTTGCTGTAGTTTACTGTGTTAAATCATTAAATAATATATATAAACAATATAATCCACAATAAACATTTGAAAGACAATTTTGGGGTCAACATTAACTTTGCTTTATGTTTTCTTATATTCTTGTGTTATTTTTCAGACAAGTCTTCATCCTGGATGACAGTGGACACAGCTCTTTTTGTCGTATCAGCTGGTGAAACCAAAGAGGACTCAACTTTAGTGTGTTTCACTGAGTCAAAAGACAAAGATGTATGTTTGCATTTTGAAAGATGTACAGGTGCTAGTCCATATGAATTTTTTATTTTCTCCTGTGGCAGAAGTTACTTCCTTTGCTTTTCCTGTGTTTTTACAGAAGTATGTTTGGAAAGGAGACTTGAATGCTGGAAACTACTACCTGCTTCCGTTCACCAGTGGTTGCAGACTAAAGAAAAGAAGCAAAAAGGGTGTTTCTAATAAACCTGTGGCGCTTGTCTATAGGACAGACACTGGAGAACTAGACCTCTCCAGGGAGCTCAGGTGGGTGTGTGTATATATATATATATATATGTTTGTGTGTGTACTGCATCAGTCATGGCCATTACGCAAACAGCACAAAACACAATTCTGGAGTTACCCACTGGACTTCAGTTCTAATTCAAACCAGTTGTTTTTTGGGTACTGACAGAACATAAAACACAAAAATCACCCATGTGTTACTACAACTATAGTTATATGAAGAGATGCACAGATGAGTGAATTGAAGTTGTTTGGGTGGAGATCCAGTTTGAAATTAGTTTGTACTGATCCACCTTTGCCACAGGGAGGTGCTGTCTGACATTTTTGAGGTGATGGACCTGGATGGGAATGGTTTGCTCAGTATAGAAGAGTACAATTTTTTTGAGCTCAGGACCAGTGGAGAGAAGTGTGATAAAGATGCCTGGGCCATCTGCAAAGGTAATTATTGTCATTACAGAATAGATACCAAGATTGGCCAGTGAAGCTACAAAAGTGGTAAAAATACACTTTAACACATGTTTACATCTGTTAAACAGAAATACATCAAGTCAGTTTTTGTAGCTGTTTTATGAGGAAACTCTTTTAAATAATTGTTTTTTGGGATGCGGGGAACAGAAAATTTTGATATGAGAAAGAATCAGCTCACACGGCAGGGCTTTATGGAGCTGAACCTGATGGAGGCCACAGAGAAAGATGGAGATCCTGCAGATCTGTGGGTCACCCTCGAAGCCATGGGCTACAACCGTATGTTGGAGCTGGTAGAGGTTGGTTTACACATGTGATTCACTCATAACATGGCTCGATGTTACCCATAATGTTACCCTAATATAAAGCAATGCGAGGCTTACACATACACTGCACTTCAGAAATATTCAGTCTGTAGTGTTGGTTCTGCCACTCTGGTTTCCAGGACCAGAGTCTCAGAGTACACACACACACCCCACACATGTACTACATACACAGAAAGTCTTTCAGTAACTCACTTGAATCCTACTAACTAATTTTCCTCCACTCTGTCAGGCCTGTCCGTTCCAGATAGATGTACACTGTGAAAGCACTCAGGCATCCATCCAACCACTCACTTTGGACTCAGGGCCAAAACTTCTGAACCAGGCCCTTCAGAAGTCCATCACATCCAGGACAGGGGCCAAAGCACTGAGGGGACAAAACAATGTTTTTGTCTACACCTACAGAGGAGAACACAGGATCTCCTCCCTCATTGCCAACAAGGTAGGCAACAAACATTGTGTCTGGGTGATTATCTGACACTTAATTCTGAAATTGAAAGATAAACATTTAGGTACAACACTGAAGGGGAGAACTAATGCATACTACATCATCATTTATTAAATATTAAGTGGTACTGATCAGAGCACAGAGTGTCAGAATGTTTCTTTATTGTATAATGATTATATATTTCATAAGGATAACAGACTTGCATACTTGCAAGGCTTAAATTAGACGATCTGTCTTAGTACAGTCTACTGCTGCTGTCTGCACTTGCTAGGAAACATTCACCCTGTTTGTAATTGATATGCAGCAGTGGTGTTCATTCTCATAGCAACAAGGAGCTACTCTCAATGAATGACCACATGATACAACTAATAAACAGGGGAAGCAGTTTTATATTTGCCTGTTGTTGTACAATTCATCAACATTAACATCAGCAGCTTTGCAGTATGTGTCCACATTACCTGCGGCTATAAATAGTACTATTTGGGACATAAAGATGTAGTTTTCCTGCTGAGATCAGCACAAAATAAATTATCTTGTTTTTATTAGTAAAATGGAAAGAGACAATTGTTATCATCTATACTCCATACATTTACATCTTCGTATTATATTTTAGTTGTTGTATTCTTCATATTTATTAATTTTTAAGCAAAGAGAGGTGGTGAGTGTCAGTGCTCTTTGTTGCAGACCAACCAGAAAGTCACTGTGCACGTTAACAATGAGCAGAGCAGGAACTGCACCAGCAGTAGATGCATGAGTGTGTTTGCTGTAGAGGTGCCAGCCAGGACAAAGATGGTATGAAGATTTTACTTGTTACTTACTCTCTTACAGTGACTTTATTATTACAATAAAAGATGTATATCTTTACATTTTATTTGTTTTTATTTCTCTAGTTTCAAATGTGCAACTGAATTGTTCATTGTGAAAAAAGCTTCTCTGATGACTGAAATGATGGCACAATAGGGTGAAACAATTATATGTTTGAATTCTAAGACAAGCTTGTGTACCCTGTCTTCTAGGTGTGCCAGCATGTTCTACCTATCAATGAGAAACAGGACTGGACTTACAACTGTGTGGAGACCATACTGCCCTGTATGTAAAAGCCATACCCTGAATGCAGTAGTTTGTCAGTAGAGCAGTTGTCTACAAACCCCAGAGTCAGTGGTTCGATTCCCGGTTCTTCCTGGCTACATGTCTAGATGAAAAGACAAGACACTAAATCTGGTAGTAGATATGTACTGTCTGGCAGCTGTCCAACAACAATTTCCCCAAAGAGATCAATAGAAGTAATTAATCAATTTCCCTCTGGGATTATTAAAGCTTTTTTAATATTGAATCTGTACCCTCATGAAAAATTCACAGTTTGCCTGTTGGTGATAAAGAAAAATGCAAAAGCAAAACACAAGAGCATAAACCAGTGGCTTTAAACAGGGAGCATGGTGGTTAGATATTATTCTATATTAATGTCAAGAGCTGAGAACCTCTGTCTGCTTGAGAACAACAAGTTGATCAGACCCACCTCTATGAATGGTGCTTCAGATGCTCAGTGTCTCTGTGTTAAACACTGACAGCAGAGGTGGCCACTATATTTATAAGGCACAGCTGATAATGGCCGTTACTGCTTTTTTTTTGTTGTCTTCGTATGTGTGATGTGTTTGGTTATTGTAGAGAATTTTCAAATGTATTATCATTTTTAAAATGTAAGTAGACAGAGATCATTGGTTAAATTGCCAACATAGCACTTTGATTTATAATGTGTAATTTAAAATGAAGGCTATTGTAATGATACACATAATGTTACCATGTCTTCACATTTTTCTGGTGCTATGCTTAATGTTTTATATGCTTTACAATATCGTTATTTTGATTGTATTTTCAGTTTCAGATTTTTTGTAAGTCACACTTTTCCAACAAATCGCTGTTAAGTATAAAATTATGTTTAGTTTATCATGTAATCATAAAAGTTAAAGCAAACTTGCTAATGTTATGTTCTTGTACTTTTACACATTTTTCTTGGAATAACATTTTTTTTTATAATTGCATTATTTTGTCACTCTTTGGTGTAAAGAAAAATATCCAACCAATATTCCTATCCCAGGTTTTCGTTAAATGTTTTCTCTTTAGTTTGTACTTTTGAATGCATCTCTTTGTTATCTTCCATGTGAATGTCTTGTTTGCATAAAAATCTGTAAGAGAAAGGAAGGTGCTCTAAATGTATTAACACTGATTAGTTCATGTTGTTATCAGGCCTATTCTCTGTGTTTGGTTTACACAGAATCACTACAGTGGAATTGTCTGTTTTGCATCGTGGGAAATCTGGAACTTATCATACTTTCAAAATATGTATTGGCAATATAGGCAATGGTGAATTGAGCTTACAGTTAATATTATGTACTACAATAAACAATGACAGCTGAGAATTTAAAGTTCTTGGACATTTAGGTGACATAGGTAGCCTTTTGCTCTGTATTATGTCATTCTGCATGTGTGAGGATGAGCCCAAAGCTGGTCCCAACATGTCAGATTATTTTATGTTGAAATTCTGCATGGAATCTAGTTACTGTGAGACTATGAGTCTCCGTTCTTCATGTGTTTAAGACACTATGGAGCTGTGGGGATTTTGGATTGGCAATGAAATGCATTCTGCCCAGGTCTAAACTTTATTTGCCTTTTGCCCTTCCAGTGGGTGAGTCTTGACCTCCTATTTATATCTTTCAGGCCATTATCTGCCCTTTGACTTTCTCTGCTGAAACAGTAGAGCCAGCAAACTAAATGTCACATGACATAGATGTATTTAATGTCCCGAGCCCCCATCTGCTCTTCCTTTTCCAACACAGAGGTCTAGTAACACTCAATTGCTCAGGGCAAGCCAAGCTTAAGAGTTGTGAGCCCATTTTAATATCTACTTTATGATACATTTGGCATAGTATTGTTTAGAATCTTTAATTTACTGTGATTTGTTTGAGCTGTGGCAAAATAAGTAAATTGATTCTATTCTTAGTATGCAGAGTCAGGTCTTTAGACTATTGAGAAAGAATGATATGCATATACATTGTGTAGTCACATCCAGGTTGTCACAATTACAAGTCTGTCATTAAACTTTTTTCTGCTTATGATGATCAAACACAGTGTGATGCAACAGGCAAACAACAGTCGACTAACAACATTCTCCCTTCACCTTTTCTCTGAAAGAGTGCTATGTCACAATATGCACAGTATAACATAGTATAGTGTTTGTAGGTGTAACTTTTAAATTCAGTTTGAAGCATTTGCTATTTCCATCATTTACTGCCCAGATTTTTAAAAATTGTTTAAAGGTTTAGAGAACAAGCCTTGCAGTCATTGACCTCTCTGTAGAAAGGTCTGCTCAATGTGAAGCTTCATAGATCCTCTTGTTTTTGTGAAAATAAGTATGGCAGCACCTCCACTTCCTCTAGAAAGCATGTTGTGTGATTCTTGACTTTAGAAGTTGCTAATTAACAACCTACCTGCACTATTCAGTGCTGCCCAGTTCACAGTAAATTACTTGTCATAGAAAAATCAGTTAGTCTGGCCTCCCGGAAGTCTGACTCTATCCCAGGTGAAAGAATAAGAAAAAATGTTTTTATGGTTGAAAGATTATAGGTTGAATTTAAAGTAAACATTTATTATTTATTCAATGGTATTTCTATTTCCACATTGTTATTGTAATGTAACAATTAACTGTTAGAATTAAGCAACTAGCAAAGCTATATGTGTTTCCACCTTATGTTACCTATTCCATTCTCCTTGTTTTGATCTTCTCCATCGTCATGTGGGAGTGAAGACTGATGAATAGCTCAAATAAAATTTCGCCCCACCACTTATGGAGCCACCGCTGAAGGTGGATCTTTTGTAGGCAGATTGTGGTATTTTGTACACTCACTTTTTGAAGTTGTATAGATGTATAAACAAAAGGTTCAGCATGTCTCCCCAGGGAGGAAGACCTTCTCCTTTCTGATTTGTGTGCTTATGCACAGTAAGTTAATAAAAACAGTGAGAGAATATTTACAGCTCTAACTGTGGCAGTTAGTTTATCTTTTGCACAATGATTGCAAGGTAAACTGTGGAGATGTGCTGCTCAAGTTACAGTGGTAACTCTAAGGAAAGCATGGTTCCAAGTATTTGACTGAGCACTGATTGACCTCGTGTTGTGGTAGGAGAAACAGTCATTCAGGTACAACTGTTTTGCCTACATTTTTTATTTATATATGTATTACTATTATTTATTATTATAGTGTCAACTGGCCGGATGAATGTTATTCAAATATTTATCTACTTTCAGTAACTAATAATGGGTCTAAAATGAATTTACATGATCTCTTAAACCTTCATGTAGTTGAGAGGGAAGGTCTCTACTCGCCCTTTAAACTGAGCAGGCGGGTCTGTGAGGGGGCGTGTCCGGTCCGGGATGTACGTGTGGCTACTTTGCCTCTGCAGTCAAAAGTAGCCTCATCGGAGCAGACTGCGGATCACACCGGGGGCACTGAAATAGGTGTTCACTGGGGGGCTCGAAAAAAATGGTGAAAGTAACGACAGTGAAGACCAAGCCGTACACAGACCAGAAGCCCGGGACAAGCGGTCTGAGGAAGAGGGTGACTGTGTTCCAGCAGAACCAGCACTATGCGGAAAACTTCATCCAGAGCATTATTTCTGTCATCGAGCCTGCCGAGCGCCAGGCGGCCACTCTGGCGGTGGGAGGAGACGGGAGGTTTTTCATGAAAGACGCGATTCAGCTGATCGTTCAGATCGCAGCTGCCAATGGGGTCAGTAGGGGGAAAGAAATACTGTCCACCTTTGTCGTTATTCCCTGTATGTGTGTGTGTGTGTGTGTGTGTGTGTGGAGCTAGCATGTTAGCTAAGAAACTACCGACTGCCCGTTAGCATGTAAGCTAGCAAGTTAGCTTCAAGCAAGCCTGTCAAGAATATCAACGTCAGTCTTCAGTACAAGTCTTCGTTTATTTTGAAGGCTGTTTAGTTAGATAGACAGAGGTCGACTGACTTATTGCCAACCTACAACTCATTGGATTGTGTTTACCAGATAATTCACTCGTAACGTGACGTGTTACTGACATTATGTGGTGACAGGTGTTTTTAGCCGCTTTCAGTGCTCTGCTGCATATTCAAACGTTAAGTAAAAGTGCACTTTAGAAAATGAATATAATTTAAAGCTGTCCTTCAGCTAAAATTATTAGCACGTACGCTTCCGTGATCGCTGTGTATAAAGAACCACTGCTACTGTGTTTGTGCAAGCATCTGTGTTCATATTAAAATGACAGGTGTCACCTTTGACATTTACACGCTGACACGACGACCTCTCTGCTTTAGCAAAGATTCAAACCTCTTTGCTTGGATCTCCAAAACAATCTTAAATCTTGCAGTGTCTTACAAATGAGCAGAAACAGGTTTTAGTGTTGAAGCGTGATGATAAACGTTGTGTTTTATAATGAGCTGTGGTGAGATGCCACTGGTTCCCTTCATTGTGATGTTACTGCAACGATTTTAGGCGAGCAGGGGGGCGTGACGAGCAACGTGCAGCCAGTCACGTTGTCCTGCATATGTCTGTACTGTAGCGTAGATGGGGACTGTATGGTCAAGTGCAGAAATAAATAAATGAATGAATACTACATAGAGTACGTTTGCGTTTTAACATTGGTTTTTGTAAATGTTTAAGTATTAAAACAACCAGTGCACACATCCAAATTGATTCACTTGCACCTCATGAAGAAGCCATCTCACATTTCCCAAGGTCATTGTGGTTGTTTAGAATCAATCCGTGACCTTCCCTCTCATGAGATGGCCACTCTTTATCTGGTGTTGTTACTGCACACTGCCAGTGGCAAATGCAGGGTTTGTCAGTGATGCCAGTTGGTTGAAATTGCACAAAGATGTGTCATATTTTATGCCGTTTCTCCACAAGTGGTTACTGTTAGGAAATAAAGCCGTGAGGCAACTGTGTCAATGCCAAAGGTGCACAGACAGAAGCGCTGCAGTGCATGTGTTTGCACAAAGCAAACTCTTGCATGTTTAAATAGACAAAGTTCCTGCACTGAAGCAGTGATACAAAGGTACATAAGTGATATTTTTTTACGTAACCTCTTCTGCAGCAATTAAACATCACAAAAGCAGTAGGTAGATATGAATTGTTGGAATATAAAGCAATAACTGTTTTGGTCTCAGATACACTTGTGCACAGTTTCCAATGATGTTATGAGCACGTTGGTGAATTTGCCATAGTTCATCTGTGGATTTAGGCTGTCTTGGTGTTTTCTGTCTCTTCGTGTAATCCTGGGTTTACTGCCTGATGTTGAGATCAGGGCTTTATGGGGGT
The DNA here is from genome assembly GCA_032362345.1 of Sandelia bainsii. Taxonomy (NCBI): domain Eukaryota; kingdom Metazoa; phylum Chordata; class Actinopteri; order Anabantiformes; family Anabantidae; genus Sandelia; species Sandelia bainsii. Next base: position 19,994,461 of record JAUMHL010000021.1, on the reverse strand, counting down.
CGTGCCATCTGTTGCAGAACTCCTTGTCTTCATCTTGTCGCTAAAGATGGTTCTTTATGGCGCTGGCTTTTTGTTTTTGAAAGGTGTCACGCTGCATAATACATTTGGGCTTAATTCAAATACTTCCCGATGGTATTGTATGATGGATAAGAATCTAAACATTAAAAGTGCAGTACATATTGAAAATAACAATTAGTCTCAGTCCATTTAGTCTGCTTATCCTGGCCTTTCAGTTTTACTCTTGTCATTTTCAGATTGATGTTGTAACATCTTCTCGTTGTATATAGACATTAAACTGTGCATTTCTTGCCTGCAGATTAATCATCTGGTTATTGGTCAGAATGGCATCATGTCCACCCCAGCAGTCTCCTGTGTGATCCGCAAGATAAAGGCAGTTGGTGGCATAATCCTCACAGCCAGCCACAACCCAGGTGGCCCCAGTGGAGATTTTGGCATCAAGTACAACATCTCCAGTGGAGGTGAGTTGAGATTGCATTGTTCTCCCTGTTCCAGTGAAGAGGTAGAGGGAAATGTGTTTCAATTTAAGAACACTGTTTTGACTTAGACATATCATTTGTCTTTTGTAGCATTTGCTACAGTGTATTTATACATATGTAATCCCTAACTATTCTCTTTGCCTTTTCTTTGTGCTCAGGACCTGCTCCAGAGGGCATCACAAACAAAATATTTGAAATCAGCAAAAGCCTGCAGGAGTACCATATCTGCCCCGAACTGAAAGTGGATCTGTCCAAGATTGGCAAGCAGACCTTTGAAGTGGAATCTTTCAAGCCCTTCACAGGTACGATGACAAGGACGGTAGACTCCTGCTCTCTGAGAAAACAGAGAAAACAGTTTATGACAATTCATTTGTTCAAGTTTAAAAATTAATATCAGAAAAGGATGACAGTTTTTGCTTTCATTTGATAATGGACATCTTCTCTACTGCTCCTAACTCCTAAATAGGATGGGTTCAATAGTCAAGCTGGCAAAATACCCATAGAATCTTTTATTTGCATTTTCTCTTGAAGTAACCTCTTCAGACATCAGTAAAAAAATCATCACTTCAGTTTTGATAAGTCGAACCTGACTCAAATTTGATAAACTGTTATTGCACCATATCCCAGCTCCCAGACAGCTAAGTGACCAGTGTTTGATCAAAATGTATTTGCTAGCCGGGGTCTATCTTGACATCTCAGGCTAATAGTTTCTTTTGTATTTGTCTCAGTGGAGATTGTGGACTCTGTGGAGGCCTATGCTGAGATGCTAAGGGGCATCTTTGACTTTGCTGCACTGAAGGAGCTTCTCTCTGGAGCTGGTCACATTAATGTCCGTCTGGATGCCATGCATGGAGGTACGAAACAGCACAGCACCGGTCTATGTGATAGGTAAAGTAGGGTGCAAAACTGGTTTAGAGCCAAAAGTTGAGAGTCATTAAACTAGTCTGAATAAACATACAGAACCTATATATAAAGATCCAGAAATATAGAGAGGTTAAAGGATAACTTCTAAATTAATTGTATATTCACCAATCCCCATACAGACATTAATAGTAACAATGAATTGCCTCTACTTGTGCATAATGTCCATAATTTTTTGGTTTGTGCCACAGACCTCTGTATTTAAAAACACATTGACCAGAAACATTGCTTTTAATAGATTTGTTAATGACTCTTGTGTGTTTAGATGTATAGTCGCACACTATACATCTAAATTCACTATTATTCACTGTTATTATTGTTCAGTGTCATACATCATATTTTCAGAGCATCACAGTATAAAGGGGTTTGAGTTCATGCTTTAGTAATAAGCAAGAGTGTGGGGGAGTGTGCATCACTAGCAACACATTAGGGCCCCTTTTAATGACACACTGTCTCCCTCCAGTGGTTGGTCCTTACGTAAAGAAGATAGTCTGTGAAGAGCTGGGTTCTCCTGCCAATTCAGCAGTCAACTGTGTCCCCCAGGAGGACTTTGGTGGCCACCACCCTGACCCTAACTTGACCTATGCTGCAGACCTGGTCAACACCATGAAAGGAGGAGAATATGATTTTGGAGCCGCTTTTGATGGTGATGGTGTAAGTCAGCCTACATTTTAGGGAAGGTGATTTTATAGTTGTTTAATCAAACAGTGTATTACTAAGAGCTCAGTTGTGAAGTTTTTGAACCTGATTTGATTCTGTGATGTCACCTCTTATGAAATGAATTTAATAAACTCTGGTCTATTAAGTTATTAAATTTAGATTTTTCCTTTTAATAGACCAGAGTCAGGATGGGCCTGTGTCCCAGAGTAAGATTAAATTGAACTCATTTTGACTTTGGCACAGTCTTTTACTGATGACAGTTAATTTATTTAGTTAGCTGTTTCTTTCCAGCTTTCCCCCTGAAACTTTTCTCATATTTCATGAAAAACCAGACCAAATGTTAATATATAACAGTATGGGTAATACGATAAGAAATGTGTTGAAATCATTAAGCCATACTTAAGACCATAATAAATTTGTCATCCTTCTGTTGTTCAAAATTATAATGAGGTGTAAGAAATAGTATTATATAATAAGTTTTGTTTTGGATTTAGAAATACTACAGAAAACTATCTCTCATATCGCATGTCAACATCTGTTGGAATTCAGTACCTTCTTTAAAAGAACTGTTCTAAATCACAAATCATTCCTGCTATTGCTGATTTTTACCTAAGTATGTTGTTTATCCTACTCTTCAGGACCGTAACATGGTGCTTGGTAAACACGGCTTCTTTGTGAACCCTTCAGACTCTGTGGCTGTCATTGCTGCCAACATTACCAGCATCCCTTACTTCCAGAAAACTGGCGTCAAAGGACTGGCTCGCAGTATGCCAACTAGTGGAGCTCTGGACAAGTAAAAACCATGTGACTTCACAGCTAATCTAAATTGTTCCCTCTTGGGCAAACTGAAAAAAGCACTGAACTCCCATCAGTTACAGTTGATGTTTTCTTATGCGGTTCATTGTGTGTGCCACTTTGTTGCAGTGTGGCTAAAGCTCTGCAGATGCAGCTGTATGAGACTCCAACTGGCTGGAAGTTCTTTGGAAATCTGATGGATGCTGGCAAACTCTCGCTGTGTGGAGAGGAGAGCTTCGGCACTGGTGTGTCATCAGATGTATATAGTCAGACACAGTAAGAGAAAGACCGTCATTTATTTGTTCACTTATGCTCTCTCCCCTCCCTCTTTTAACCATCCAGGCTCAGATCATATCCGTGAAAAGGATGGCCTTTGGGCAGTGCTTGCATGGTTGTCAATCTTAGCCACCAGAAAACAGAGCGTGGAAGAAATCATGAAGGATCACTGGCAGAAATTTGGAAGGAACTTCTTCACCAGGTCAGCACTGATCCATGTTTCTGAAATTTGAACTTAACTTCCAAAAGAGAGTATTTCAGGTTGTCAGTAATAAGAATGCTTTTAATAATTGTCTGTCCCATGCCTGCTGTGATAATGATGGGATGTCACATTATACTCTAGCATCGTCAATAACTGCAGCCCATGCAATCCAGAGATAGTGAATTCATGTACACACATGTACAAACTACATTTGTGAATTTTATTAAATTGAATCCACGTCTCTCTGTAAAAGGTTTAAACAAAAACTGAACATTATAACTTCATGAAGGTTTCAGTGTTGAATTAGACTGCGTTATTTTTAGCAAGGTGTAGTTGTCTGTAACTGTCTTTTTTGGTAACTGCCAATTGCCCAATATAACATGTTTTTAGTTTTTCAAATAAAAAGGTCAGAGACACAAACTGTCTTTGGTCTTATTCCTTCACATTAAAGTTAAAGCCACAATGTTCTGATCAAAAATCTTCATTACAGATATGACTATGAGGAGGTTGACTCAGACGCTGCCAACAAGATGATCAAGGACCTGGAGACAGCAATGTTCGACCCATCCTTCGTGGGAAAGAAGTTCTCGTCAGGTGATAAGACTTATGAGGTGGCTGTCGCCGACAACTTTGCCTACACAGACCCTGTGGATGGAAGTGTGTCCAAAAACCAGGTGAGTGGCTGCAAGGCAGAGCTCATTAAAATTTCACGTAGACACACTACAGCTGTGTTTGTCCCATCCATTTTCAATTTAGTTAATCGAGGAAGTCCTATAAAGAACTTGCCCAATTTAAAAGTGAAAGAGCAGAAACTGTTTTAGTAACATTACTGTATCCAATCTGCACTACCTTATAAACCAGTTAGTTTCCTCATTGTAGTCTAACCATAACATTTTCAAGTCGTCTAACCTTTTTTCACCGTATTCAGTCTAACACATTTATAGTACTGACTTAGTTCAGAAATTGATTGATTACATAACTATTAGCATGCATGAGACCTCATATTTTCTGCCTCCACATGTTTTCCTGTTCCTATTCATTTCCATTTATCATCATCTCTCCTGTGTCTCTCTCTCACTCCGTCAGGGTCTCAGGATCATCTTCTCTGACGGTTCTAGGATTATTTTCCGTCTCAGTGGTACAGGCAGCGCAGGAGCAACCATCAGGCTCTACATAGACAGCTATGAGAAGGACCCCCAGAAGATTTACCAGGACCCCCAGGTCAGGGCAATAATGACTAATTCCAGCAATTTAGTTCCTGTCATACTAGAGAATTAAGATATCAGATAGAAAAATGAATATATTCCTCTATGTAAATCATAAAAAATAAAGCACAAGGAACTGGGTTAGTTAGTCACCCTGCCACCCATCTAGGTAACATCTTTCTTCTTTACAACTGTTCAAAGCTTAACCCATTATGCTGTTGCCATTGTCTTTACTGGGCTTTGAGTGCTTTAAGGCCATAAGACCCTTCAGGGTGGCTGGAATAATGTGCAGTCTGTAGAATTGACAGCTTGCTGTGGGTCGAGCTCTCTGAAAACCAGTTCCACAGTTTGTATTCAACATAGGAGATGATGGAGATGTTTGGCTATGTCTTGAGGTATTGCAGTCTATCAGAGACTCTATGAAAAAAGGGAAACTTGGCACAAGGGAAAAATAAAGCGTTTGAGTTCCAACAAGACACTTCATAAAGTTATTTTGACTGGTGTGGACAGGGAGATGATGTAGAACAAGAAACTGAGTCAAGACCAAAAAAGTGTCTAAAAGTACTACTCTAGCTCTTTATTCTCAGTGCTTACACGCCATGAATGAACAGATAAGCAGAAACATATTGCTTCAAAAATGAAAACTTTGCAGATAAATGGCCAGTGGGTTAATGGTTCAGTTGGCTGAGTTTGGATTAGTTTGATTTACATGCTCAGATGGTTACATTTTGATAAGAGCAAGTATTGTGAATAAGACAAAGCACTTCATATTTCAGCCAAAGCAGTTGTTTTCTGTATTTATTTTATTAATTGAGTTTCCACAAAACTGAAAGCAAAATGTTTGCTTTCAATTGACATAATAGTTGAAAGAAAACAAATACTTTGCTTTAAACTAACATGATTCAATTTGGTGAAACCTAAAACTTTAATTAATAAAATTAATTACAGTCAAGGTTTCATTTTCTGACTGTAGTATGTAATGCTGTATGGTAAACCTTGTTGGCGAAACCAAGGTTTGATCATCAAAATTGTTATGAATTCATTTTATTTTCTCTACCAATTAACTTATGATTATAGCTGTAAATGGTTTAAAAGCTGTATTGCAAAAAATTTCAACAATTTACCTGCAGGAAATACATCGCTACAAAAAGATGCATGTATTGGAGGATGTGTGAGAACTGCATGACCCGAACAGAAAGTTAGGTGTTCTGAGTGTTTCTATTATGTCATTATCCAGGTGATGCTGGCTCCCCTGGTAGATATCGCCCTGAAGGTCTCTCAGCTCCATGAGAGGACTGGACGCACCGGCCCCACTGTGATCACATGATTCTTCTGCCACACTGTCTCTACTCACCCTCAGCAACAGGATACATCTGCTCTCTTGGGGGTGAAACTGCCCTTGAATGCTGTCTTGGCTTCAGTTGCTGGCTCTCTTAAAAACAGAGCTGGATGAAAAAATGAAACTCAACATGCAGGCTGAATAGAAGAAAATACACACGGAGCACTTGATTTATCTTATACTGAAAGTTATCCACTGGTATCTTCGAGTGTTAAGACTAGAGTGAGTGTTAAAACACTGGAAAAATTCTGCCAAAGGCATCAGATAAGTTGTCTTGACAATTTTCAAATTCATAAAAACGGTTATAAATGAAAAATAAATATTTGTCAGAATAGTAGTTGTAACAGTTTGGTAATGTGATTTAGGGGAACGCTCACAAGTGGATTGAAAAACTTAAATTGAGTGTGACTCATGTAATTTTCTTTAAACTACATTATTGTCCAGATCTGCTCCTGAACTATATCATTAAAAGGAGAAACTGCCATACTGACTATAAATCGGTAATTTGGGGCAACCTCAACCCCTCCCTACACTTTTCCCCTTACTGACCCGGTGCCTTTCCCTCCCTCTGTTCATCTAAAGCACCAAAACAGCCACACAACCTGAATCATGAGCCCACAGCTAAAGCCTTGACAAATAACACATCGCCAATTAATAAAAGAACCTTACATAAAATAATGAATGTGGTCATGTTTAAATTTCTGTCTGCAGAACATGTAATACATTTACAATAATTTATATGCAGATGTTTGTAGTAGGTACGCAAACACACAACATACTGTGTTATTACTGTAATATTTATAGTTACTGTACCTTTCCTTGAAGAGTTAGCTGGTTGAGCTGGTTTAACTTGCCTTAGACCTGAATTTAGAAAACCCTGGATTCATAAGAGATTGTAGCAAGGGTGTATGGGGAAATATCGTCTTTTCAGCTCGGAAATTATTCTAGATAATCTAAAAAATCCAATCCCCCTACAAATAAACCAAGCCATGGGACAAGCTTTCAGAATAAAATGCTTCAAAAAAGTAGTCATGAACTCTCCAGATGCATTCCTGTGGCAAGCAGAGCAGCATAAATGTATGACTTTTCTCACTCCCTCACAAATTATATTGTGTAATAAGAGTCACTGTAACCTCGATTAACGATTAAGAGTTATAAAGTGTAAAGGGGTTAAGGGATCCCACGGGCTATATCTAAATACAAACAGACGAGAGCTGAAACAGATCAAAATGTCATTTTTGGAAAGCAGTGTTTCACAAGGGGGATGAGTGAATGGTGTTTGAAACAGCTTGGACTATTTGAGACTCTACAGGTACTGGATTGGTGTCAACTTTTTCTTCACAAAATTCTTGTATCCGGACGTAAATAGGCTACAATTTAGTTAATAGGAGTGATGGTGGAAAATGAGGTGCATGCTCCGTGTTTCTCTCTGAAAACGAAAAGGAAAATTGGCCTCGATCTCAGATGCCACATTTTTCACCCGTTTCTGTCGTGTATGTCAGTGTCATTGCTTCTGACTAATAGTTAAAATTCATGAGCTGGAACTAATTGGCCAAGAAACATTTCTCGCACATATCTGAAGTTTGATATATGACATTATGTTACAGCGATTACTGCTATTATACATTTCCTGTTATTTTACTGACCCAAGCTTTGAGGCACACATTTCAAATGGCATCACTGACTACAAAGAGCTAGACCTAAATATGCATTTTCAATCTTTCATCTGTGTTTACATTAAGATTGCAGATAGGGCTTATAAGGCCTATTGCTAGCCTTCAGAGGGACGTATAGCTTCCCTGTATTTCCTTAAGAGGGTGGAAACTTTTTCATGCTGCATTGTTCAGACCCTGTCAAACTGACATAATGCAATGCATAATGTATTCCTCTTGTTTGGCTTGTAATGGCTTACAGGCTGTATTTGGATTGGCTGTCATTACATCAGGTAATCACAATGAGGCTTACATTAAGCTGGCCTGGTCGGCAGCTATTAGATGTCCAAATGGCTTTCTGTAGAGCTGCCATGGAGCTGTGTGTTTTTTAGAGCAGCCTGTTCATTGCTCTCTTGCAAGAAGAGGGCAACGTGGCAGACAAAGACATCATTCTCACAGTCCTCAAGTAAGGACTAAGGCAAACAGGTTTTACTGCTCCAGTTCTTGTGGTTCTGTTTGTTCACTTATGCACATACGATATTTACTGTAAAATGATACAATTTAAGAGTTGGAAAAAAGTGACCATTGCATAACACATGAATGAATGAAATGATTTTCCACATTGATGCTTACAAAATAATACCTCCCCATATAATCTCATTACTAGAGAAATTTAATGGTGATCATATTATAGGTTATCTTCAGCATGCTGCCAGTAAAGCTAGTGCATGTACAACCCTGTTCTTCAGACAGTTCTAATGGCTGTCATCGTCAAAACAATTGTGTGTAACCAGGGGCAAAAAATTTGTTTCTGGGTCTTTACTGACCCACATGTATCCCATCTCTGTGCATTATAAGCAGTGTTATAACATTGCTGCAGATATAATATGAGTCTAATGAAAGAGTCTAATTATTTAGGTTATGTGCCATGTAAAAAAAAAAAGGATCTGCTGAAATTGGATGAAATTATGAAAGTCAGACTACATTTGAAATGTCCTAGCAGAATGTGTTAATAATTGCCTCTACATAAATGAACCATGTCCACTTAAAACAAACTTAAAACCCACTGTTCGCTGCCTTCTTTTCGGGCATGTTACACAAAAATCTGGAATAATGTTTACTGTAACGGTAAATGCCTCTCTAAGACACAGTGTGCTGTGTTTCCATATGATTGCACCAAAGCTAGAATTTGGGTAACCTAAACAAGCCTGTCTTAAAGCAAGATATCACCTCCAGCTTGTCTGCTAGATCTGAACAAGTTTTGACAGATTGTCTGAGGTAAACAAAGTCTCAGACAGTTCCCCCCAAAAACTCACATTTATAGATACAGAGTCTCAAGATGAGTCATCATCATATTTACACCCTCAGTTTTCTGGGTCTGAAGCCAAAGTGTACAGGATGATTTGTGAGGCCATAAAAACTGTTCAGCAATGGGACAAGATGAGTTGGAACATTTCTGACCACCAGTGTGGAATAGAAGCTGGATTATGTCCACAGATCACTCTCATCCATTCGTCAAGTGGCTCTAGGAAAACAAATTCTCTGAGAAACTCAGACTGGGACTTGACATGAAAAATGGAAGTTAAGGCTTTATTCTGTACCAGTGCAGTACTCAGTATTTGTTCTTTAGTGCTGTATCTGTCAGACAGTATTGGCCTGGAAAAGTTCTTGCCTTTCCTGCATTTGTCATATATTAATACTCACTTCAGTATTTTCTATGATACACCAAATGACAGTACAGTGAACAATGCAAAAGCTATATGAAAAGGTAAGTCCAAGAAAATTCAATATGTAGTTCAACTCTGGTTTTTACTGAGGTGGGTGCTAGACAGGGGCCAACATTATCTTGTCAGTTATTTATTGATGTCTAAACTGGGAAGGAAAATCTGATTGAAACACAAATTAGTAGAGTTATCAGAGATTTGAAGGAAAAGAGAGAGAACTATTTGGGAAAAACACAAAAATACTGTGCAGATGTGGCATCATCATTCTCTTTTACTCATTGAGACACCATTGCCAACTTTGTAACGTGGAGCCCCCCCTGTCCATGGGCTGTGGCTGGTGTAGAAAGCCTGAGGGATCTGCTCTTCAAAGAGACCTTCAGAACCCTAATCCAGTCCACTATTAAAGTTAGATGACTCTCACCATGCATGGTTGCAATTTTAATAATCATATCCTACTAGTCAAAATTAAGTCGGCAGACATCAAGGAGAAAAAATAGGCCAGTGTCAGAAATAATCTTGCTACTTGGTCAGCCCATTGCTGAGGTCTTGCCCCTCTGGAACCTTTTCCCCTCCTTTGAGGCTTCTTGTTACAGGGAAAACCACCTAAACACAGCTTAGGTTAAATTCGTTTGACTGCTTAAACAGCTAATTTAAAAGGGCGCCTCAGTAAGAAACACAGCTGACATATGATGTACATCACCTCACACGTTTCTTCAAACTATAATCAGTCATGCTCAATTACTCTTTGTTCAAGTGTTATCTAGAGTTATTTTGTTTGAAATTGCTCTCTGTGTTATATGACTAGAGCACAAGAGCCCTTTGTTGCGTTAATTGAAATGTTATGTGAAATCATTCACGAGTCTGCACAGGCACGCACACACATAAGAAGCTGATGTCCACCAGAGGTAGACACTTAAACCACTTGAAGTTCTCGAAGTTGCATACTGCAGCTTCAAAAGCTAAAAGTGCACATATTTCAGTGTTAGACTCGTTTCAGTTACAGTGCAATTAAATCAAGAAGAATCATAGTCCACTTCTTCAAAATAAACACCCTCTTGCATGAAAGAATTATATCCAGCCTGTATAAGTGAGACTGAATGCCTAATCATCATTAGCAAATGAACTGTAGTCTTTACTTACATGCTGAGTTGTTTGAATTGACCACAGTAGTGGTTTTTATCATGGCTTTTGGCAGCTATTGCGGTCTGCTGCTTTGTATCCCTCAACTCTCATAATCACCATATTCTTAATTTCCTCAACCAGTCATGTAATGGAGAACCAGGGACAATGTAAAGATGTGTTGACATATAATATACAGTATTAAATGAACTGAACACAGATTCTGATAGAACAAAAATTTGAAATGTTAAGCTTTTAATCCACCAAACCCAGACACACACTAATATTAGTTTACCGGATTCTTGGGCAGTGTTAGCTCCAGACTCTGGTTAGCAGCATCACTCCAGAGATGTGTGTGTAGAGAGAAGGAAGCAAAATAAGGTTTTGATTGGGAACAGTCAGAAGGTAACCACAGATGTCATAGACACCTGGCCTAATGTAGAACAGGTGGTGAGAGGTGAAACCCTGACACTTGTAAGCAACCCTCTACACTCTCTCACTGGCGTCCAGTCCAAAATAATCTAAAAATACTCTAAAACATTAGTATGCATACATACTATTCCTGAACTCTGTAACAGATTAATTGAAACAGATTTCGCAAGGGAAGATAGATCCTTATAATGAGCCGGGGTAGCTCACATTATGGGAGTTGTAGAGAGGTAGACATGGGTTTAGAATATTATAAGGATCCTTACTGATTACTTGTGTAAAGATGTGTATGTGTGTGTGTGTGTGTGTGTTTGTGTGACTGTAGTTGTATTTGCAGGCATGAGGAGTGTAGGCTTGATTCTTCTAGGTACAAGAAGTCAGGCCTTCTATCTCTGTAATGCATGCACAGAAATCAAAGGGCGTCACTGACTTAAACATTTTGAGTTGGTTTTAATTGGATGGGTAATCCATCTAGTTATAAAAAGTTAGCTCTACATCATTATAAGATAATCCAGAGAGATACATTAAACACTGTGAACAGTTGTTTATTAATTCACATCACTCCCTGACTCTTTGAGATTGTGTGTGTACAGTAGTTGAAGACAGGTTTGCTTTCTCTAAGGTTGATCTAAGTGGCAATATGTACAGTTCTTTCTGAGAAGTTCAGATTTACTTCAGTGGATTATGTAGCAGTCATTGTAGAAAACATAAGCCTGTACCGGAATCTTCTCAGCAAGACTATAAGTGCTATATAGTGTAAGGTTGTACTGAATTCACCATTTGTGTTCTGTGAATTTATTATTGGTATATGTTATTGTTTTTTTTTTCTTTTCATGAGAAAATATTTTAGTCATATGACATGTCGTAAATCATGTGTATGGAGTCAGCCTGAGACCAAAGTGAACAAAGAACTGAAAAGCTTTGTTTGGGTTCACGATTTTTTGGCCATAATTTAGGTATCTGAAGCTATAGTCCCAAATAAAATGAGGGCATGTTAGACATTTTGAAATTATAACAAAAAGTTCTTAAAGTTTAATTATTATTTTTAAGTATTCATTAATAATTTAATTGTCAAAATTTATAGGCTTGTAAATGTGCGTCACAAGCTTTGTTGGCTTTAACTTTAAACTGAAAAGAAAGCACAAACAGTTCCACTCCATGAGCCACATAGCTGCCCTGGAGATTTGATTGTTTTAATTGCTGATTGCTGCCCAGTGTCCTTTTGCTAAATGTATTTGTCCATATAAAATGTGCGTCGCGCCATCTGGCAGTTCCTGAAGTGAACATACGGTGGCGACACATGTCTTACAGGAGCCATGTGGCCGTGTCTCCTCAGTGAAGTTTGTAGGAAGGATTACGCTCAGTTGGAGAGACGGACAGAGGGGAAAAGTGAGCTGAGCTCCAGCGAAAAGGGAAGAGACAGAAACCAGAGGAGACGCAGACAATTTTCTTCCACACTCTCATTTTTTTTTCACGGGGACACTTTTGGTGCGCTTTGAAAAGGCGAAGGAAACAGCGCACCAGTTATCAAGACACTGCAAATTGAGTCGTAGGATTTTTTTTTTTTTTGTGGAGCTCGAAATTAAATTGTGAGTGAGTGTAGTGGATGTGAAGAGCAGGCAAAGGTTTAACACAGAGCCGGAGGAATGTATCCAAATCGGGCAGCGGCGTGCCAGCGTCTCCGGAGATGTCCAGCCTGTGCTCTCTGGATCGCCCTGCTTCTCCAAAGTGTCCTGGACCTGAGCGCCTCTGGTGAGTTTAAAGACGTTTTTTCCCTTAACTTGGATATAATGCCCGCCTGGTCCCTGAGCGTTTGCTGGATTTACTAACTTGGTTCATCTCAGCACGATGTAATGTGTCAGCCCTGCTGGAAAATCACAGTTTGGATTCGCATGTACCCGGAGTAGTCAGCAGTGGTTTTTATGGTGACTTAATGGTACTTAGTCATCCACCACTATGCTCCTATAGAGTAGCATCTTTTTTTAAGGCCGCTTCATTTGTTTTAACTCTTAAAATAATCTCATAAATGTTCTCAAACAATTGTTCTGTCCATGTAAAGCTGAGCTGTGTGCCATCATTCAGCCTCCCCTCTCATGTAAATGATCTTTGGTTTTTATATCGCCCTATTGTCATGCTGAAGCCTCTGCACGGGGGACTTTACTCTATTGGCAGACAATAGGGGACTCTTAACTAGTCAGCTGGAAAACTGTTGTGACCCAGCTACAACCCTCAATAATTTAGGTCATTTGAAAGATAAGGGATACATAAAGTCTTATTTAAAAGGCAAACAGCTATTGCATTTACCATTTAGGTTTGGTTGATTATAGGGTAGTGCCTGTTTTAGGCAATTAGATGAGGATGCAAGGATAACTTTAGGATAAAAATAGCCCAGTCTGTTGCCTTTAAGAAATACTACTACCATGTGTCTTCAGTGCCTTTTACAAAACAAACACTAAAGTAAATCATCTTATTTGTGGTTTGAACAAGATTTTAAAGTTGTTTTGCTCATTCAACTGTCTTAGAAACGATATTTCTTTTTCCTGTTACTGTACATGTCTGAGTGTTTGGTATTCACATCTTAACAAGTGGCCTGCTGGTGTATATAACTGGCTTTTGGTTGACTAATAGAAGTATGATTGAATTCAGTTTGAATCTAAATTGAATTGTTTATGAAGCCCCTTGTGAAAAGCATTCTAATTTGTTTTGTCCTCTGGATGTTGAGTGTGTGCGTATAAAGCAGTCCTCTTTTCCCAGATGGGTAGTGATGAATTATCTCTGGAAGGTTTTTTGGAGTTTGTTTGGATTATCTCTGTCCTCCTTAAATGCTTTTGGCTGTTATTTACAACAGAGGTATACTGTATTTGATGCATTGAGCGTAAAGCTTTCAGCTACGGCCCTTCTTTCTTTGCTTTATCTGTCTTTTGGCATTTCTTTCTTTTTCTGAGATGAATGAATCAACATTACTTAACCGTATGAATGAACTATAACTTCAAATGGGGGAGAACTATACTGTAGCTTCTCCCTCTATTTCATTGGTGCGAATGGCCGTGTCTCTATCCATGTTATCCACACAGTTCCACAAAATCCACCCTGTAATTTACATTTCATATGTTAATACTGTTAAACCAGTGATGCAGCTACAGGATATGTTTGACAGTGGGAGTTTTGTCTCAACAGTATGTTTCAACTATAATCAAATGCGGAGAGTGTAGCACCCTGTGATCACTGGCCAGTAGATATAATACATTATGGCTGTTTGGTGGAAGCAACTGATCAAACGTGACCTGGAAGAAACTGAAAGGCATGGTCTCTGTTTGCGGCTCTCTGGTTTACCAGTCAGCCTCCAGGAGGAGGTCAGAGGTCACTGAAGTGTCACTGTGGATCAAATGCCAGAATTTCTAGGAGCAATCAGGACGTCCCCTGGCCACAGCAAGAGTATTTTTTTTTGCATAGCAGACTTGATAGAGTATGCATAAACCAACAATAAAAACATGTATGGATGCTAGGACTGTGCTTTGGCAAGAATCTGGAGATATGTATTACATATAAGTATTGCAATACATGGATTATTCAGTACATTGCTCTACTGCAAGCAAGACGACATATTGCGATTTTAAAAAACATCCAATTTTAGGAAAACACACCACCATATGTATATGCACCATATACAGGAGTTTTAATAAAGTTGACTTTTTTTATGCAATCAGAATATCCATTTAGTGCTCGAGGGTTTAAACACACACAACACACAATGAACCAGTGTCTGCCACAAGTCTTTCTTTACTGTTAATTAAGAAATCGATACAGTATTTTTGAGAATTGATACAGTATCACAAAACACATCCATAATGGATGCATGGTTTATGTATTTCAAGCAACCCTGTCTCCTAAAAAGTAAGGTTCTGTACAACTGAACTGCAATAACAAATACATAATTGCAACTGGACCAGATTTTCTGTTAACATAATGAAAGTATGTTGACAGTCTAAATAACTGAATACGTTGGTACTGAACAGATCAATAAAATGTACTAAGACAACTTATTATTTCACCCAAAATATCTAACAATCCATTTTCTTTCCATGAAAATATCTGTTCTTACAGTGCAGCTTTTTGTGACTATGGCGTTCTTAACCTTTTTTATGGTTGGGTTAAGGAGCTCACAGCATGTATGCACTCAGTTGATAAAGGTTTTATATGGCCAGGTCATTTTTTTTACAGCAAAGATTTAGCACTGCCAAACGGGCTTATTCTTAATTGGTTGACTTGACATTTTATCTCAGGTTTTGCAGCATGGAAATCATTGCAAGCAAATACCACAGTGCAAAGAAATGCAC
Organism: Sandelia bainsii; assembly: GCA_032362345.1. Lineage (NCBI taxonomy): Eukaryota > Metazoa > Chordata > Actinopteri > Anabantiformes > Anabantidae > Sandelia > Sandelia bainsii. Next base: position 19,979,305 of record JAUMHL010000021.1, on the reverse strand, counting down.
CTTTTATTTAAACATAATTTATGTGCAGAATATTTTAAAATAGTCACTGTCATTCCATCTATCAGCCTTTGCTCTTTAGTGCCAAAAGAACAGCCTGTGAGATGTTATTAAAAATAAATTGACGGCAGTGTTTTCCAACTATTTAACTGTAAATGTTTCTAAATGTGAGACATTCACCTCTGTACATAAAAGGTTCTCTACAGGGCAGCGACTTAGTGAAATGTGTTTAGAGTTGCATTAAGCCTTTTAATAACACTCAGGAAAGCTATAAATCACTTTGGGTGCGACTGCCTCTGCACCGTTTTCAGCACTGTTGACACTAAAGGCATTTCACTCCTGGGAAAAAAAATCTTCATCCTACAGGCTGAGTGTGTAGAAGCTTGTCTTGTTCTCCCTGCTACTGAGATGTCTATCTGTACTGATTTATGTCTTTTGGCATTTTCTTAGTCTTGTATTAAGGGAGCAATTCACAAGAAGGTGAAACAGATATCAAAGTTTATGGTAGCACTTTTTTTTTTTTACACATCCTAATTAAATTAGTCCAAATAAGCCACTCCATCTAGTTTTAGATTGCTCAGTACTTTTCCTCATGGCAATGTTGCTATAATTTCTTTTTTATGTGTAACTGTATTCAGTTTACCAATATTTTATCCATGTCTGTGAAATGTTGGACTCTGTCATGGTCTGAATGGTACATCTCGTTCAGATAGATGACTCTGCTGTGTTTATAACTCAACTCCTACCCTGCACAATTCACTAATTCACACTCATTCAGGCGTCAAGTGGTGTGCATCCCTAAAAGCTTTTAGCAGACACAGATGAATGTGGCAGGATCTGTATGTGTGAAACAGATGTATGGTCTTTTTCTGGAAGGAGGGATTTTTCTTTATATATATATATATATATATATATATATATATTTTTTTTTTTTGAGACAGGTTCACTCCATTTGAGCATGTGAAGTAGGCAGAAAGTCTTGGACATCAATTTAATTAACATATAGTCATAAATCATACACCCCGACTCTGTTTTATGTCACTGATTTAAAACACCGCTCAGTAAACCACGTCGTGCAATGGCAATTACCTACTTCCCACTCATTATTAAGCACATGTGTTTGCCAAAGCCCAGTCTTCCTCAGTTTTGCCATAGGCCAAACTGTTTGGAAAATATTGTGTGCTAATTGTTTAATTGATGTACAGCCAGTGGGTGATTTGCTTTTAACAAGAACAAAAGTATCAAAATATCAACTAACTAAATTTTCATTGCTTTTTTTCTTTATTTGTAGATTATTTTGTTCTGCTCATTGATGACCACAGAATTCCCCGGATACGAAATTTACTTATGATGTGAGATGCCAGTACTTGTTTTCCATTGGGTTGCGGCCTGGAATTTCCTGGAAATATGCTGTCAGTGCTTCCTTGACAGAGGAAATTTGTAAAAAATCTTGATTTAGGTTTTTCTTAATTGTAGATTTACTCTCTGCAAAGTCAGGCAAAAGCATCTCTGTGAATTTTACTGTAAGAAGTGTGAATTTCCTGCATTTGTGTAGTATTAGCTGAAAAATGCTCCATTTTCCACAAATTGGACTCTGTAGGGCACAATTGCTTTTTAGTGGTCAGAGCTCCTTGGAGAGGCACTTTATAATCAAAGGCTAAAACGCAGTCACTCAGATCCTCGTTGGAAATGTTTGATAAAGTTTCTGCCACTACAAAGTATTTCATGCTTGGCTACACCTTTTTCCTACAGTTTACTGTTTGCACAGGAGGTCAGTCTGTTAGAGAGAAAACTACAGCACTGGGTTAAGAAAGAGAACAAAAAAACTTCTCAGTGCTGCAGCTGAGAAGCCAGTGTGTAGATGACAGTGTGGCACTTAAATGATTTTAACAGAGAGAGCGTCTGGACTGAGAGACGAGATAAGCTGCAGCAAGCTAGCATTAAATGTTGTCAAAGGCGTATGGTACATTAATAGACCAAGCGTTTTCCATCTATTGACCTGTTTCTTATATTTCCAGCTACAAATTAAATAGCTTTCTATACTTCCTATGTTGATGTCTTTCAACTTCTGTCTGGAAGACAAATTACGCCTGCTTTGTAAAAAATGTTCTTTGCTGTACTTCATTCACATAGTACAATGAGTCCTTTTGCAGCAGTTGTAAGGGAAGCTGTAAGTGCAAGAGTGTGCTGATGACAAAGTGACACTTTAATGAGTCTAATGGAATACGCCACACATACTGCATATCAATTTCCCATATGGACTTGGCACAGTTTAATGTTGAAGACAGCATGGAGTAAAGAGCTCTGAATTTCATTGAAACCACTCTTCATTGCAGTTTTATCAAATTACTGCTTTGCTTGTGTCCTCCATGGCTAGCTCTGCCCCAACTTAAAACAGGGAGATTTTGGTACATTACATTTAATAAAGCGTTGCTTGAAACATGGCTTTTTAAATTCTCGTATATGTGTCAGAGTAAATCTTTTTAAACCCTGTTTGCATAGCATTAAGGACTTCAGAAACCCCCACTGCCAGCAGACGGGCAGATCTCTGTTCACCCACAATTAGGTCTTTGTGCACCACCACACCTCGAAGGTATTAAATAGTACAAACTTTATGGGCTTCTCCCCCAAAATATTGTATTTATTTTCCAAAAAATATGTATTCAGTGGAAGATTTTTTTTCACTTCTGGTTTTCTGATATTTGCTAGGATTAGATTTGTCTTTATGAAATGTGTTTCTTCATTCATAATTCTTATGGTTGCAGCATGTTTATCCTTTTCACAACATTCCTTAAATATTTGGTATAATCAGTCTGTGGCGCTTATGTGCAGCTGTCATTCATCTGTGTAATAGATTGCAGGTACCAAAGTCAAAACTCAGTTGAAAGATCATACAAATTAAGTGCATGATGTCATGTTCATACAATTTATCTATATTTTTTGAGGAAACTTGTGTAATTTCATCTCTGTACAAGTACATAGCACACACATATACTAGTACTACTTTCTGCCTCCAAGAGCTCAGAAAATAGTACAGCATGACATTAAAACTCCTCGGCACTCTTCTTATCTGACTGCCCCTCCACTTCTCAGTTCGTTTTGGCCCTCGAGTGGCTCCTCCACATGGCCCTTCTTGCCTGACTGATTGACTGACTGGCTGAATGACATGCTGCTCTTGGCTACACTGTGTGTGTTTACTCAACAATAACTGAGAGCTAGCTGGCTCAGCTCCTGCCCTCTTTAGATCCACAAACTTAACGACTTATACTAGCCTTTGATAATGAGTTTTCAGTATTTAACATCTTCAATTTGAGCCGCGCACATCTTTTGTGATGTCAGCTGATGTAGAAACATTTAGACAGAGTCTGTGGTGATTCTGAGGGGGGAGTTTATTCGCAGTTTGGCTTTCTCATTATCAGTTTTGATACGCCATTGCGGTTTCACGTCTGCTCTTTTGCCTTTGCAATGCTGTGGTTGCGCTGCGAATCCATTGGACCATCAGCTCCGCTCAGACATTTGCATAAACTCTGCAGTTATTAATAGAATATCATCACATATTAGTTTCATGCCATATTAGTAAAATGATTGATGGCAACTGTATCAGTCAAGTCTTTCTTTTTCTTTGTTTTTGTCTGTCTTTCTGTTTTCATTCCTCCAACACACACCAGTGATTAGCACGTGTCCCCTGCAGCACTGTGTAATGTGGAAAGTGGGTAGTGTACAAACTTCGCTCATGGAGTTATTAAACCAGAGATGTGTGGACTGCAGGAAATTGAATTTTACGGGGCATTTAATGATTTGTGTTCAGTGCGAATTAACTTGGTGCTTTCTTTTTAAATGTGTGTGTCTGTGCAGTGTCTCTCTCTGTGTGTGTGTAGCTTATGAAACGCTTGTCAAAGCTCATGACTGATTTGTGGTTCACCCTCTCAAGTATTTATGTTTGTACAAGATACAAAGAGAAGTGTGTTTGGCTGCCTTCAGTCTTATTGTTTTGTAATTACACTCAGTAGCTATAGAAACTATAATCCTGTTGTAGACTGAAGTTGAGGAATTCTGTCTTTTGAGGATTAGTTCCTCTAAATGGGTTTTATTTTTAAGCTGTTGGTTTAACAAGTCTGCTTTAGCCACCAAACAGATTTGGGGATCTGCTAAAGTAATAACAAGAAGATTGTGAATGTCTAAGCCTTATTCTCTTTCATCGTTATTGATCTGGGATACAAAGTCAAAATTGAGCACTTCTTGGGTCCACAAACAACCGACTTGATTAAAGGCTGTGTTTATTGTAAATGATCACTTCATCAGAATAATTATTCAAACATGTTGAATATTGTCATATCAAAAATTCTGTGTAATATTTGAGTGATCCAGTTCCCAAATGTGTGCTCTTGAATTTATCATTGCATTCACATTTATTTTGTTTTCCCATCGGATTAGTTGTTTTCTGGGACTTTGTTATTATCCTAGTCTTCTTTTTTCCACTTTTTCTCCCCATGTAATTTCTCCATATGTTTTTTTTAAAAATAAGTTATAATAAAAAGCACCAGGCTGTCCGTACCTGTTACTGCAGTGTGTGCGGGTGTTAGGTTGTGCCAGAATTGGGGGGAAAAAATACAAATGTAATTTTATTAAATTAAATAATGTCACTTGTTTACAATTAACATGCTAATTATTTATCAGATCAGATGACTATGTATGTAAAGTATTTTAGGTTGTGATAAATATGAATATAGACGAGAAATGAAAAACTATACCACTATTAAGAATGGCCTCTGAAAATAGGCTTAGTGAGTAAGTGACCAAACAAATTCCCCCACCTATCATTCACCTTTTTTGTTTTACTAACCTCTTTTTGACACTGCAGACATTGGCACAAAGGCAGAAAAAAAAAAACGACAAGGAGGGAACAAAAAGTGCTTAATTTAAGTACATATAAAGTGTTGAATATGTTAAAAGGAGAACATGCTATTTTTAAAAACTTTAGAAGGACGACAGCTCAGTCACAACCTACAAGTGTTACTTATTCTAGGAAGTTATATATTTTATTACACTCTACATTTTAAATTTGTTTTACTGCTGCACTGAGTAAAATTTAAACTTTACACTTTTTTCTATAAGGAATTGGGGGTTCAATACGTAAATTTGGAACTAGATCCAGATTCAGTCTTATGAAACCCAGTCCATATTTGCTGTACAAGAATTCAAAATGAATAAAAGCTAGGGAAAGTTTCAAAAAGCAAAAATTTGGGGTGTTAAAATGATACATATTGAGATATAGTTGGCAAAGTGTTGACATGGTCTTAAGTGGTGTTTTTAAATTTATCAGCATGAGTGTTAGTATGGCCTTGGTGTGATTGTTTAATCAAAGTCTTTGTCGCATTGTTCTGAAAGCATGTCCCCTATTAACGAGCAGCAGTGTTCACTCAGCCACTTGATTCACACACAAAAGCCTTGAACTGGGGGCTCAGTCCTCTATTCTAGGGGATCTCAGACTTTCACATTAAGCAGACAGGCACTGGTTCTTATCCTGCAGACAGAACTAGCCAGCACCGGCACAGTGATGCTATATTGTGCCTGCAGGATTGCTGAAAACAAGGTCTGTTTGAATGTTCAGCATGTCTGCAAATTGTGACGATAATATTCAGGGACAAACAGCAACAACGACCGAAAAGAGAAACTGTAAATAAAACACTGACTTAGCATGAATAAGAAAGGCACCAAAAACCATAAGAAATTTGACTTAAATGGAAATTCCCTTTCTATCCATTCTAATCCTGTGTTAACCACACTGACCGAGGAATCTGGAGTTAAAGGTCTCACTGGCTGTAATTCTGAAGTGCCGTTAGTTAAATGCCCATCTGAAAACCACTGCTGGCTAGCCATCTGCCTAATTCAGCACCAACTGGGAAGTCTTTGCCCGTGTGGCATTAGAAGTGGTCAAGTATTGTCGCATCAATCACAGTTGGCGATAGGACATGGGAAACAGTTTTCAGGTCAGTCCTTTGGTCAGAATAGACAAAATGTGCTTCTTCCATGTGCATTTCTCAGATTTTTAGCTTAAAATTCTTTTGACTTTAAAACGTTATTTTGTTCCAGAACTATAGCTGTGAGTGTGAGATCGCTCAGCTTAAGGCATGCTCAACACTTTCTTGACAGTCTTAGGGAGATGTTATAGTAGCCCTATAAATCCATTTTGGCTTCACAATCCTGCCATACATCTGTTACTTTCAAGGCAAAGTTACCGACTTCAGTGTGGCCTAACTATTCAGATTGGCTGTTTTAAATAGAAAAAAGTGAATGAAAAGAATCCAAGACACAGTTGGACATTTTGCGCTACCGACTGTCCAGATGTGTTAACTGAAGGCTCTTACAATCACTGAGGGAGTCGGATGGTTGATGTCTGGGAAAGTATACGTTTGTGTGGTAAAATCTGCAGAAATGGTAATGGAAGGGTATGGAACAATCATAGTACAGGAATAATTCTTTGTGTTACTGTGGCATAATGTGTGCTGTCTTCTCTTCTTTTTTTTAAGAGTTGAGATCATGTACAGGGACTATGTATTTATGTATGTGGATGGAAAGGAATCTCATCAAATTGGATCCCAACCAACCAGGAGTTTGTACATTTATACTGTGGGATGCTGAATGCCACTCTTGCCCTCTGCAGAATCTCTCCCTCTCAAAGGCAAATAAAAAAAAACTATGGGGAGTGTTGAGGGGTAAATTGAGTTTACCTGTTAAAACGGCCTCCTTGTTTTTCATATTTCCACTTTAAACATTTGTTTAATTTACCGGAAGATGTTTATCAAAGCTGACACTGACTTGGGACCAATCCGAGTTTAAGTTTACTTAGTGGTGCAGTTGTGTTCTGCGTGCCATGTTTGTTTTCCTGTCTCTCTACATGTGTGTGTCTCTCTCTCTCTCTCTCTCTCTCTCTCTGCTCCCCTTCTTCTCTCACTCTCTCTCTCTCTGCTCCCCTTCTTCTCTCAGAGAGCATTGATTTCATCAGGGCAGGAAATTAAACTTAATTGCCCTGTGACTCCCAGCAGGAGACGGGGACACAGGGAGGGAAAGAGGAAGAGGTTCATCTAGTAAAAAAAAATAGACCAACGCTAGTGTTTTTGAAAGGGATGAGAAGATTGATAGTCTTAGGATGTGAGTGGGGATTTGGATGGGTCTGGCTCAGCGCAGAGAAAGTTGATAGGGATAGGTTGCTTTTGAGACATGAAAATATTTTTACAGAGGCATTTGACTGACTTAAATTAACTTTCAGCTAATCAACCAAAAAGCTGTAACATTTGACTCGTTAAAGAAAGCTCATAATAGAAATGTAAACAAAAATTAGAATAAAGTGAAAAGGACACAACAACAAATGGCCACTGAGTGAGAATAAATAAAGGTGGCTCTCAGTAGTCAAGGACTGGTGGCCTCTTTATCGCTGACCTTCATCCCTCTATCAGAAGTCAATGATCTTCTTCTCAGAGAGGCCTATATAAGAGGCTTAGGCCCACGTGATCCCACTGCCTGTTTGTTTAACCTCTGCGTGGCTGCCTCAGCATTGCCCATCCATCTCCATCTCTCTTACTATTTCATCCAGCCATTGTAGCAACTGGAACATGCTTTTAGGATATTTAGATCTAAAATATGATGTAAAATGCGCACCCTTAAAATTCAAGTTAAACACATTATGTCATTACCTATGCTTTCAAATAGCAACATTCTCAGGATTCAAGTAATCTTTGGAACATAAAACCTGTCATGTCATTACGGCCATAATTGGAGCAAAGGAGAGGTGGCACAGCTTCAGCATCGTTCCAGACATGTAGCTGCAGTCCCACTGCACTTAAATAGAATATTTATTGAGGTTTTCATTGAGACGAACAACTGTTTATACTGTTGTATGCATTGTGTAATGATGTTTTGCAACAAGTCTGGGGCTCCTCCCTCCAGATTTATGCAGCCTGAAGCATCCTGCAGCAGAGAAATTGGGAAAAATGGAAAAAAAAAACCTGCAATGGGCATTATGGCTTATTATTGCTGACATGCTCTGTTGAAGCGCGCATTCGAAATGGACCGGTGCTGATAATTTGGTGCGAGACAGATCGCTGTGGCTGTGATTCACGACTGTTTGAGTGGGAGGTCAAACAATAGTGGAATGGGTCTAAAGTTTCCCCTGCTGGTACTGTTCAGCAGTTTGGACTACCGCCAACTCATGGCAGTAACTTGTTCTAGATTCTAGATTTAGATTCTGGTGGGGTACAAGATTGTCTAAGCTTTCCTTCCTTTAGGCTTTCTCCCTCTTTGTTTTTGTCTACATCTCTTCCTCCTCTTCTCTCTACTCATCATCTGAACCTTTGACAAAAATAAAGAATAATTAAGGATTTTTCCATGAAAAAAAATTATTTAGTGAGTCGGGACCAGACAGCAGTGACCCATTGTCCCCCACCACCCTTGATTTGTGCTCCATACTTTGTTAGTCCATTTACTCTTTAATTTGAACTCAATTCAACTCCTGCCAGCTGGCTAGCTTAACCTCTTCTCATGATGTCCCTGAGCAGGAGTGAACTCTGTCCTTTGTCTTGATATTTGTTTCTGTGTGTATATGAATACACAGATTTGCCTACCTAGACATTTGTTGCTTACCAAAATAAACTTAATTAACAGTCACTAAAAATAGCTACTACAAACAATTCATATGCTTCATTCAGTTGTCATGCAAACAGTGATCCTTTGTGGGGCAAGTGATAAAAAAGGAACAATCTTGCATCCTTTTGCACATGTATTTTCTTCAGTTCAATTCAATTCAATTCCATGTACCACTTTTGTTGACAGTGAGTGAAACATACATTTTTGTGATATCAGTAATATCTGCTCAGACACTGTGTTGATGAGCGTATTTGTTAAATGCGTTGGGGAAGTCACAAATGTTCTGCTTCTTGCTCAATGTGTTACATCACCCCAGACACACAAAATGCCTCCAGAAATTAGTAATAAAGCCTCTCTACTTATAATGTGACAACCACACGTTTTTTTTTTTACACAAGTAGCTAAGACTCTCCTGGCTTAACAGTAATAAAACCTAAAGGAAAACTGTAGTTAAGATGGTGCCAGGTAATAGAGAAGTGCTTTACTGCTTGTTACATAGGAGATAGTGGCAGACGTGTTTGCCCTTGGTCTGTACTTACACAGTAATACAGCCAGAGTGTGATTTGTGGTATGCATTTGTAAACGTGCACACCCCATGTCCCAGTGTTGGTGGTCTTGGAAAGCCACCAAGATCACCCGGCTGCTCTGTAATGTGAAAGCAATTAGCAGCCAGCAGTTTTACACAGCGCCAATATGTGTGGAATAACAAAGGCGAATGTAGGTCACCAGTGAACCATAGGTACACGGTGTGGCCATCACATTTCTTTGGATCACGTGCACTTATTTCAAAGTATTGAGAGAATGACAAAGTTATTGTACTTGGCTAATTGGCTTTTTCCTGACAGTTTTTGGTATATCAACTTGACATATTGATCCATAACAACTTAAAATTTTATATAAAATAGATAATTGAACAAAATACTAAGTAAGAACTGTGCTGCAACAGAAATGTAACAAAGGGGTGTATTTCAGTCTTTTCAGCTTCCAAGGAAAATCATCTTGGTAGGGTTCATAGTCAAATTCCTGATGTAGATTGGTTTGTATTGAGTTTAAACCCAGATTTATTCAGCTCCCTGTAGACTTCTTTGATGTTTTCACTCTCCGTTTACTTCATCTGACATTAATTTTAATGAGACGGACAATCCCCCTGATAGGGATCTGGTTCTGACTTATGCGGGAATACTGTAAGTCAGTGCCACACACATTCATATTGGGTTAGATTGAGTTCTGTCTGTGTGTGAGAATTTTGGAGTGTGTGTGTGGGTATGTTTACAGTGTGTGAGCAGTGTGCGTGCCCTCTGTCACATCTGCTTGTGTTTTTTTTTCATGAACTGGTAAATGAGGGGAAAAATACTCCCAGCTGCCCTCTCACCTGGTCTAGAGGCTTCTGACTTCCTTGTTTTCTCTCTCACGCTTTCTGTTGTTCACGTCGTGCTTCACCAAACATGCACATGCACATGCACACACTCACAGAAACACTTCAAGCGGTCTGCTGTGTTTGCATTTTTGTTCATCACTTTTACAACCATATCAAAATATATGCCTGCCTTTTTTAGCCCAGCTAAGGGTAAACAAGGATAAAAACATGCACATGTCACTTGGCCTGAACCATTAATATGCTCTTAAGTAAGATATTCTGTACTAGCGTCCTAGCATAACCTCAGAAGTCAGATTAAGACGAGATGAGAGACAGTTTGGCAGGGCTACATACAGAGCAGGAGCAGACCATAACCTCCTCACATGGCAAAGTCATTTTCACCTTGGCCGCTGTGGGAAGAGGAGGCCAGGGGCAACATCCACCCCTCCCATCCCTCACCTCAAACCCCCAGCCGGCATATTTCGGCTATCTGGAGGGAGCAGGGCTGGGAGATATCAGCCCTGAGAGCTGAAAAGCAGCTTTTGTCTCAAGCGATCCACCAAGACCTTGTCTGCCTGCTCTATCAGCAAATCATACTATTCAGCACAACTAGAAATGCAGGAGTGCTTACAGGACAGCGACAGGAGGGAAAAATCAACCAGATGAAAGGCTTACAATGCAAAGTAAACAAAGCAGAATTTTTGCCAGCTATAGATCAAACACTAACAGTCATACAAATCTGTTTTCTTTTTACATTGTAGGTTAACGGTGACGTTGACTAATAAAACAAGCCACCGGGGGTGAGAGGTGGCGTGAGAGAGAGAGAAGGTTGTTTTAAATTTTCATATTGAATTTAACATCTCCGTCTTGGCTATTTGCAAATTGTGTGTAAATTCACTATGTCTGCACTTTCTATACTGAGGGAGAGCTCTGAGAGGTGCTCTTGCTTGTATTCCCTCAAAGAGAGCCACGCTATCACTTTTCTGTCTTCAGGCTGGACCGTACCATTTAGCACTGACATCCAGAAATGGGAGTCTCCATCAGCAGCTATCTGCACCTTTCAGTCTCTTAAACTACTTACTAAAAAAGTTTTGACTGACAGCCATAGCCACCCTCCTCCTTCCTTCGTCTTCCCTTCATGCATTCTACAATGTTTTTGCTTTCATGACCCATCTTTTCTTCCTCTCACTGGATTCCCTGTTTGGTACAACTTATTTATCATTTCATTTATCATCCTCCATTTCTCTTGCCCAGACAGGAAGAAAACTACGTTAGCTGGGGAGTAATTTCAGCAACCGTGTCTATCAAAGCAAAGCTCACAACTGAGATTTAGTAGGCTTACCGCCTTTCACTCTTAACCTGTCATTTCTGGCAAAAGATAAACAAGGAAACAGTGCTCCTGGTGATACATTATAGTTAATATTACAAGGAGAGTGTGACATGTAATCCCACTGGGTGTATTCACATGTACACTAACTTATACAAAACTCATACATTTTGGTTTGTGACAGTCAGCACACACCAAGGGGTCACTGTAATCCCTGTCAAGCCTTATTGGGCAAGTATGTCTGCATGAGAAATTTGACTCCGGTTTCTAGTGACTCTCAGTGTACTTATAGTAACAATCACCGTGTGTCATGTTGATGAATTAATTTCCACCTTATTGCATTTACTTTACTGACAGTTTCTGTCATTCATTAATGCAGTTTTTATTCAAGAACACTATGATATTTGTATGCTACAGTGGTATTTTGAAAAAGAAGTATTAAATATTTACATATACATATATACGTACATATGTATTATTTACATATTGACTCACAGCATATTAACCATCCTATGTTTCAGAATCTGCAATCTGACTGTCAGGAAAAAATCTGGCTTGTATAGGCTATTTGGCAAATGCTTAAAGTTTGACTCTCATCCCTGCTTTCTTTTAATGTTGTTGCAGCCTTTACACAAAGGCCATAAATCTGCTGCAGTCCACTGCTCCAAATAATATGTTTTGCCTTTGCACTGCCTGTTAGGAGTTTAAATTGAATCCTCTACAAGTAGCATAAACCGCAAGTCATCTGGGTGGTGTACTGTAGTGAGTAGGAAAGCCCCTGTTAAACCGCTGGGCCTGAGATCAGGAGCTTGTGTTGGTGAACGCCCACACACTTCCAGTGTCCCTAAACAAGACACTGAACACCTACCGGCCCTTGGAGAGCTCTTCATGAACTGACCCTGCACTCTGACGTCTTTGTAGAGCAGGGAACATGAAAAAGTAAATGTCCCTACTGGGATCTGTGAAGTAGCCCATGCAGATCGGTACACTTCCTCATAATCTGATTAAGCCTAAGCCCATCGGTGCCACTAGACAACCACACTTTCAGTCCTTTGACTCCATAAACAAGAGCTGTGCATCTGGAGTGGAAATCCTGATATCAGTTACTACCAGCTCTAGCCTCCTCAGCTAACTGCTAAATGCAGTAACAGGACACCGCTGCCCATCTTTCACACAAAGTTGGTTTTATTTCTATATAATGTACTACATGCTGGGCGTATTCAGTAATCCTTTTCTGACGTATTTTGGCCTGAGTTTCACCTGTTTCAGTTAATGCTGTGGAATTCACTGACCTTGTTACCACAGTTTGGCTTACAATTACCAAACCTTGCTGGAAGGTGACCTACAGTTGTGAGATGTCAGAAGTCAAAAGGCCAACAAACACTGGCAGCTATTAATACCATTTAAAAAAAAAAAAAAAAGAGATGACCAAACATCAGTTGTTGTCTGTCTGCATTATCCAATTTGACATATCTGTCTAAAATGAGATGTCAGATGACCACATTTAACTGCTGTAAGACTACTTTATTCACAGTTTTTGCTGCCTATAACAGCTATGATTTGACTCAACTTGGCATCTGTGCTTTGAGCAGTTATTTTAGTAATTTACAGCTCCCCAGATCCCATTAATTCTTGCCTGCATGGATGCTATTTTGTCTGTTTCTGTGAATTTGGTATTTTAAAGGGAAATAGTGAGAGATTCACAGAACATTAAAAGCTGCTGAACCATTGGTCAGGCAGTGATGCATTTAAACAGCAAAAGACAGACTGCCTACATATTTTTGCCTCTTTTTCAAATGTCGTTCTGAATAAAACACCTTTGGGAGCACTACTGTATAACACACTGTTTAAGGTCAGTGACCCCTCCAGCTCACATCGTATTTATGTATGTGTGTGTGTCTTGCACGGGCTACATACATAGTTCATTTTTTAAAATAAAACGTTTATTGTTAAAATGCAAACAGAAACAGTGGTATTTTTTCAGTCCTGCTCTGCAAATATGGGACTAATGGTTGTGTTTCTAGCTCTATCTTTAGTTATGATCTATGAATGGGATAAGAGAGCCCAGCAGAGGGTAAAAAGTGGAAAAGGTACACGACCAAAAAAGGAGGGAAAGAAATACAGGCATAGATTGTTATTGGTCATCATTTAAATGCATTAAATGAATTGTGCTGCATGGTAATATTTTAGGTCTTCATATGCTACTGGTTACACGCCGAGCCCCCGTAGATGAGGGAAGGAGATCCCATGAGAGTACTTAGTTGAAGAGGTGCAGAGAATGAGTGAAAGTAAAAGAAACAATAAATGAAAGAGGAGGGAGAAGGAGCAAACAAGACGAAGGACGGAGTAATGTTGTGAGGTTAATTTTTTATGAAACATTTAAAATGGGTTGAAAAGAGGAGAGAGAGAAGATTTGATGGCTGTGGTGGGTCTGAATAGGGCAACCCCACGTCCTCTTTACCGTCAGATGAAAAACGTCTGACCTAACCCAGGTCTTTAATTGGCACAACCAGTTGGATGGATGTGATATGTCAGTTGTATTGTGTGAAAGTGAGATAATACATTGTGTCATCACTGGACAGTTATATTAAAAAAAGGTTTAGAGGAAGTGTGGCAACTATCTACAACTGCTTATGCATATAAAAATCCATTTATGCTGAAGTAATGAGGAAGAACATTAATTAGATTTTCTATTTTCTTTAAGCAAAAAGCCACAAGTGTGTTGATGCTCAATGGGATTGGTAGTAGATGAAACTTTATTCTTATTACAAGAAGTCGATAATCAAATAATTGTTAATAAATGTCAATAATGCCGCTTACTAGAGCTTTAAGAAAAGTTCTGCTCACTGGCTGTGTGGTTAGAGGGCCCCGAGCCCAAGCTTTTCCCTGTGTTTGGGAAAAGAAGAAGGTCCCTGTGATGCCGTAGCATGCTCTGTGCGTGAATGACGGGGCAAAAGGGAGTAGTGGAATAGGAGGAGAGGAGATGGCTGAAAGAGGTAGCTCAAGCAGAAAGAGAAGGAGAGGGGTTAAGTGGAGGCAGGTGTTCCATGACAAACCTTACAACCCCCCACCTCTCCTTTACTCTAGTTCCCTCGACTGACACTGGTCCACTGAGAGTACTGCCAACTTGCCTTGAACGGACACTTGTTAGTCATTTCGCTCTTTTGCTGTTACCTTCTCTTGTTAGCCCTTCTCCACCTTACCCTTCTGATCTAATCTATCCTACCAAATTGCACCCTTTGCCTTTAATCCCAGGTTTCTTTCCATGGTCTCCTGTGTGCTTTCTCGATTCCTGCTGGACCACCTGGCCTTGTGGTTTGAAATCATATAAAACTCCTGTTGCTTTAAGCAGATGGACAGCTTTCCCACTGTTCTCCTCTGCCTGACACAGCTGGCAAATTAATTTAGATTGGATTGTGTTCTTTCATCGTGTTCCAGAGGTTCTTAAACTCCAGCTCAAGAATAGAACAGAACAGTACACAAATTCAGTTTTGATTGCTCAAAAACAGAGAGCAGGGAGCACCTGATTTAGGTCATTTTGTAACTTTGTTAAATGAAATCAAATCTGTCTGTGATTATACATATTAGCATCTTTTCCAACCCTTTTCATTTTTGGCATTTTGCTATCACATTTTCATCAGTTAAATGCTGAGTATATGCAGTGATTGTAGATTACTTTTTTGCCTTTTCTGGTTTCCTTTGCCTATTTTATAAGGCAACCTCACTCCATCTGTCACACGCGATATCTTAGACTGAACTGATTTGATTTTGTGGGAATATTTTGGAATAATGTGCACCAGTAGTCTACTCCTTTCTGGTAATGGTAATATCAAAAGGATACCATTTGGCCTTATGGGTGCTATAGTGCTAAAGGCAGTAACTTTGATTCTTATGAAAACTCTCCTGACATTTTTAGTGTTCACTTTTTACATACACATAATTCATGAAGAATTCGGTGCTAGATTTTTACTAAATTTCTCAGAGTAAGATCTTGAATACTTACATGGAAGTTTGCAGCATGGACACAGATATGTTTGGGTGTAACAGGGTGCCTTCTGTCAAAACTGATTTGTGGCTAACATTGCATTGATATCCTACAGTATCTCTAGACAGATGAGTCAAAATTAATTCTTAATAGCAGACACCATGGCTTTCGTTTGACCCCTCTAAACTAAGTATGAGTCATAGTTCAACAGAGGGTTCACAGGCCTCTGTTGTGTGCACGTTGAAGATAACTGGAATGTTTAGAAGTTGTTATGACTGACAAGTGTGTATCTTCTGTTCTACCAAGACATAGTCTGTGTGAACAGAGAGGATAATAGTGTGATTTTTTTTCCCCCCCACAGTGACTGCTTCTTGTTGTTGTGTCCTTGAGCAACTTCAGACAAGCAGTCAGCTTCAGTAAAACATCTGGAAGAAAGACATGGGGCTGTTTTTTTGGTCTGAATCACAACGTATCATCCCACACACACTTTTGTGCACACACACTCTCACACTTAGATCATCAGCAGCAAACCATACACACAACCCACTTCTGGTATGCTTTCACTTAGGTTTTTCTGTTGCTAAGATGAATGAATTGGAGAATCTGTCTGTGAGCTTGTATTACTGTCTTTCTTTCACTGCCATAAAATGATGCACCAACGGATTTGTTTTTTCCACATGGCTTCATGGAGGTTTGATTTAAAAAAAAAAGAAAAGTTTTTAGAATTTGTTACAGCAATAAACACGCACATCTTGAGGTATTTATGTATTAATGAGCAGCTACTCAATTGTTCAGGGCTGTCAGAGGTTCCAGTCTCCTCTAGAAGAGAACAGCACTGATAAATACAAATGGATAAGGAGCAAACTCAGAATAGTAACAACCACAACAATTACAACACTGGTACTGATTAAAGACTTAAAAAGAATGCAAAGTTTCCATCTAGTTAATGAGCACCATCTACTACTAATGTGCATATTGTTTTTGTTGTACCAATATTGTGTTGACTTTTTAAAGCCAGTTCCAATAAGTAGTTAGATGTCATTAAAATCAGTTGATCTTCTGATTACAGTTTACTACTTGTTCCTATCTTTATCAGAAAGAAGACAATGTAAGCAGTTGTCATTGTCAATACAGTGGATTTCAATAACAGAACTAAAATCACTACTTTAGCATAATAAAAATAAAAATAATCTTGTTTTATACTTTTTATATTTAGAATGTAATAGATAAAGCTTCCTAGGTTGCAGTGTATTAAGTCATTATGTCTCTCTCTCATTTACACACACGCACACACACGTGAAATGTCTATCTACTTAAAGTCAAATCAGACAGCGATAACAAGGTCGCCACTTCATGGCTGCCTTGCTACCTTAACTGGTGTCTATTTGTGATAAAGAGCCAGACCTTATCAACGTGTTATCACCAACAGGAAGAGAAGCAACGTGCCAGACAGCAGTAGTTACAAACTGGTGAGAGGGAGACTTTGTGTTCTTTATACAAAATAACAAATTTTTAATTAGAGAACAATAATTCAGTCATGCTCTTGCTACTATGCTTCTCGGTTGTAGTTTATAAGTCCTGATTAGGTGTTTTAAAGTTAGTTATCCTTTTTGTTTTTAGATGAGCAAGTGATACCTTGTAGTGTTACCATTTTCATTGTGATGGCTGATTTATAGCTCCTATAAGTAACATAATTAAGCTGGGTCATCTATGTCCAATGTCCAGGCCCTAAATACTCCTGAATTCCCAAAGCTCAAGACCCCCAAGTTTGACCAGATGCCGGGGTGTCCAGTAACCAAAGCTTGACAATATCAATCGAACATAATACACAACATAGAGTTTAATAAAAAAAGACCACCAGACACCGGATAATTTGGGATTTTAGTTGTTGAAGTGATAGTGGAATTGTTTTTTTATATTGGCAGACACGTGAACCACCCTATGCAGTTAAAATGCAGGTAAATACTAAATGCAGTTGTCTTTCTAATACTTTACGTGATAGATGTATTCTGATTTCACCACCATGTTCAGCGAGTAAAGTTTAACTAAAGGCACTCAGTTTTATTCAGGTAACAAAAATGTTTGTGGAAAATTTGTTGACTAGTGTTGTACAGACACATAGTGATACTATTGTGACACTGAGGGGTTAGGTGAATATTACAATATTTGCAACTTATTGCCTAGCTCCAGTTCCCCATATCGTCCAGAGACCCCTGACATTTAGAGGTATATTGAGAAAAAGATATGGAAGAAGTGAGATAGGGAGGGAAAGAAGAAGAGTGGCAGGTGGAAAGATAAAGGCCAGCAGTAACCCTTCACCCACCAATATGCATTAAGTACATGTTGTCAGTTGTGAACATGATTAGAAGTTGTGGTGAAAAATGAGGCAGTATTTGGTCTGAAAGTCCCTTCACACAAAGTGACTAAAGCCAGATACGATGACCATGTGGGGTGTATTTTTAGGTGTGTGTGTGTGTGTGTGTGTGTGTGTGTGTGAGACTGTACATGTAAATCTCACAAGTCGAGACAGAATAAAAGAGAGAGAGATGAGAACAAAAGCTGGCACCCAGGGTGATTGTGATACAGATTCAGAAAGGGAGCAGGAGGGCAGGAGGTTATTGGATTGCTCCGGTCAACTCCAGAAATGAATTCTCCATGACTCCAGGTATGTGAACCCGGCTGAGCCCGGAGAAATCCTCTGTTTATGCTCAGGCAAAGACCCGCAGATTAGGCGGCCTGGTATTCACCTGATTAAAATGACCTTCTTGTGTAAACTAAGCTGGTGGGTTGAGAGCAGTGTGCACACACACAGGACCTTTTGGGACCTGGATGGTGCATGAACAATTCTCTCTGTGTTATTAAAACACACACACACACAATGAGAGTAATGAGCATTGATAGTGCAATGAAGCTGAATTACCATGGAGAAGAAGTATAGAAGAATCACTGGTGCTAAAAAAACGATTTTCCAGTCTAGTGTTAAACACAAAGAGCTCAGAGAGTGGTGTGTTTTTTTTATCAACAAAGGTTCACCTGTATCTTTGTTTTAAGTATAGCTAGATGTTTTGTGTTTTCTATGGTGTGGTGAAAGGATAAAACGGTAATCGGTCGAGGTCCAAGGACAGCACACTCAGTTTTTTTTTTGGACACTCCATCAACCGACTGTCTCCTCTTCATTTCTGCTTGTTCTCCGGTTGCTTTTTGTGGTCGCCATTCTCATGTGCTACTGTATGATTGTGTTTTACATTATGTTGCATACTCCATTGCTGTTTTTCTCTCTACTTCTCTCAGTTGTCCTCTTTCTGCGTGTTTTATGAGCTGAGGTCAAGTAGCGTGAATATACATATTCCACTCTCCATTAGAATATTAAACTAAAACCCACCATCTTCCTTCTTTCTAGTGCAACATGTGGTTTTCAGGTTTGTGTGTGAGTACTGTATGAGTGAGAACTGTATCCTGTGGTTGAGATCATTGCTGACAGCTGTCATATTGTTGTTATGCAGTCTTTCCCTTGACAACATCATGCGTGATTCCCGCACCCCCCTTACTGTTGAACATTACTGCTAGTCTTAACCTAGATAGCTGTTATTATCTACTTGTTATGATTCACATAGAATCACTGCATAGTGTATGAATATTAGTCCTGCAGGTTGATTTATCACAAAAACAAGAATGTATCACAGCAGACATTATGGAAAGGGAACTGTAGTACAAACATACTGTGATCCATTTAATTTACACTGAGTGATATCTACGTTCAGCATCTCTGTTGTTAGAACAGAGAAAAAAGAGAGAACGGCTGGATAAGCTGTCTTCACCAGGGTGACTGACAGCAGAAATTTACTGGATGAACATAGTTTTCCTGTCAGCTCAGCAGAAAGAGATCAGTGTTGTTTCATGTCCTACTATAAAAATTGTCCCCTGCCCACTACAGAGCTTGGGGAAAGTCAAACCAGAAAGCAAACTCACTGTGAAACATGGAGCCCGATCAGTCATTATAGATACCGGTAAACGTTTTTACAGCTTTTAAACTGATTGTCCGTGATAAACAGTTTTCTTCGTCTCACAGTATAGTCTTCTTCTGACTAACTAACTAAGACTAACAAAGACCCTGAACATAACACATGACTGAATCAGACCATTTTTCCAAGGGGGAAAAGAAAACGCTCAACAATGAGACTTGCAGCCAAAATGCAGAGAGGTGTAAGATGGAAATGTGCAGTAATGTAATCTTTTACTTCACATTAATATCTTCTTGTGCTCATTGGAATGGAATTTCAACAAAGTCCAGTGCATCTGATGGTTTTCAAGTGCAATTTTTCAAATCAGCAAAATCAAGAACATGTAATCATATAGTAACACCAAAATTGGGGTAATAGGATTAACACATGACTGTAACAGTATGCAGCTCCTTCCTGCTGGGGCACAGCAGCATGGAGGACAGCTCCCCTCCATTGCTGGCTGCGTATCAGTTATCTTACCTCACAACAGGTATTGGGATTGCAAAACTGACTCCAGATCAAAGTCAATGAAAGGGTACCCCCGACCTTGAGTCTGGTTTGAGCAGGACTGCAGCACTGTAGGGGTGACCCTGTCTAGATGTTGCTAGAGTGCATTTGGCAGTATATATCCACTAGCCACATTTCTTATATAAAAAGTTTGTTCCTTAATTTGATATTATTTGTCATAAAATGTTGTTTATACTTGAGGAAAAAGACAAAACCTGTTGCCAGTTTATGAAACAGTTGGTATACTTGGTTGGACGCAGGGCTGCAGAGGACACTGGGAGGAGTGGGAATGTCAAGACAAAGACTACCAGTAGGGAAGGAATGCTGGTGTCCTGCTGAGCTAATCCTAGCTGGAAGAAAAGAGAAAATGTGGGGAGAGAGGGAGGAGATGAAAAGATGGCAAAGGAAGGTCTCTGGGTTTGGGCAGAAATGGAAAGGGTTGCTGGAGAAAAAATCCTCCTCCCATTCACTAGTTTATATCTAACTTTCACCTGCTTTCTCTCTATGGCTCTAGGGTGTTCTCTTTTTCGCTGGTGGTCCAACTTGTCTCTGTTCAGTTATCAAGGCATTTGGAGTTAATGAGACAGCTGTACTATTTGATAGGTGAAGTCCTTTTGAACAGCTTTTTTCAGTCTGTACGGCCCAGCGCTCACTTGTCTTTTTAGTCTTGAGAGGACTGAGTAATGCCATTTTCACCCTTGAGGGCCATTTATGTAGAAACAAACACATTCCTCAGCTTGTTTTGTTTGTGATTGGATGGATGATTTTAAATTAGATCAGATCTTCTCAGTAAATTAAATCTGTAAAAATCCCCTGCTAAAATATATAGTAAAATATAGTAAATTGTGCTAAGACTTTTTACTTGTGTTCATGTCTCTGAGGGTTCTGTAACAAATATTTTTCTTGGACAAAAGTATCTATTGTTTCTCTGGAAATTGTTGCATGTTTGCATTTTTAGCATATGGGCAGAGGTTTTATGAATCTGTTTGTAGCCAGTTGTACTGTTGCATTGCTGAGCGTGCATGAGCAGTTATGTTTTTAATCCAAGCATGAGAATAGGCTGAGAGAGTCTGAGCCTTTTGATTTAAAGCAGATCTTAAAAGCCTCTGTATGAATGCTGGAGAGGGCTGCAGCATCAGATTAACCCCCCAGATAGTAACCAGACCACTGGGAGTTCAGGGAACATGGGCTTCATGGTCAATCAAATGGTATGCAAAAACTGAACTGAAGTTTCAAAGTTGATGTACAAGTACAAGATTTTGCAAGACCTCAGGCTGTGTCTTTTAATCTAAATTTTGTAGTGTTCATGTTTGTATATTGTCTTTCTATGGTCTGCACATGTTTCCTGTAAAAGGAAAAAAAACAATCAGACCCATCTTCCAGATAGCATGAAAGAAGTGCATGTCATGATATATGTACCCACTCCACTCCTGAAGCCAGCATGTTGCCTCACTGGCTGAATTCAAACCATTTCCTGTCCAACTTCCTGCACCAGGCCTCTTGGTTTTGTCCTGTTTGGTCCAAGCTTGAAGCAATTACAAGCAGCTCAAGGGAAATCACCACCCTCTGCTATACGCTCGGGCTCATTTTTCACAACACCGCCAAGTCTTTTAAGGTGTTGACAGAGACATTAAACACTGGGCTTCTGTCACTGATGAGGGTTTTGAAATAATGGTGAGTTTATATCGGCTGAAAAACAATCAATAAGATTCTTTAAATAAGAGAACATGGAGAAATTTGATTTAAGGTGACGTAATAGCTGGTTATCACTGACACAAATTACAGGCATCTTTCAAATGGCTTTTAAAATAAAGGAACTTCTTGCCCAATAAACAATAAATGCATCAACCACTTGTACATATAAGGTGTCAAAATGCTTTTTTGGTGTATTTGAATTGTGAGTGTGGATGAAAAAATCTGATTTATCCCTCACTTTTGACTGAAAGTTGAGAAGTTTTAAAGAATAAATTGAGAGGAGTAACACTCATGGACAGTCGAATATTTGCTGTGCTGAGTGGTCCAGATGGATTTCCACAGTGACATTGAAATTGAAGACAGGATTTATATGGTCGTGCCACTTTTCACTCCTCACAACCCATCTCACACAAAACAGAGGTCAGCATTTCCTTGTCCCTGCTGTCTCTGCTTTTCTTCCTTCTCTTTTCTGCGTGTTGTTTTTTATTTCTGCCTTTCTTGCCATTTTTCTCTCCACTTTTTGGCTCAGGAAGTTTATCTTACTCAAATCCAAAAAGCCAAATGATTTAAAGCCCTTTTGCCGCTTTAGGCCAAAAACTGGTTTAATGTCTTGTTCTCGATTATGTGTAGGCAGAAACCACAGAGTGCGTTGTTCATTATTTCCAGGATTTGAAAAGAAAGTGTAGTTAGCAACATCTTGCTATAGTTTCTTTGAGTGTGAAGTTAATACGGCCCTAGATAGGTTTTCAGAACTGAATGAATTCCTTGATAAAGCACAAATCACAGGGGGAAATGTAATATCAAGAGAGGGAGGTGAGGAAAAGAAGGAGAAGCAGGGGGGGTTGGAAAAGGCTGGTGAGACACGGATTTCATTAGAGGTCCTTGTGTGTATGGTCCTTCTCCAGGAGAGAGGGCATTGTTCTGTTGCCTGCTTCCAACTCAGAGCTCCTGCCGTGGGCAAGACTTGTTAGGGAGACAGCCTCCTGTAGAGGAGGTTGGACAGGGGTTATCAAAGGACAAAGGACTCTTTTGGTGTGCTGACAGGCAGACAGGTCAGATGCTGTGGTCTGTGTGTGTGTGTGTCAGTGTGAGTGAGATGGGGTTTCTGTAGTGTGTGGTGATGTGTGTGTGTTTGTGCTCGGGCACAAGAATCCTTCTCTTGCGTGTTTTTACGTGTATGTTCACAGCAGTTGGGTCAGTGTGAGTGGAGCACTGTTGATGGATAGCAGGCTGATCAGCTCCCAGGAGACAGACATCCTCTGTGTCTTTGTGTGTGTGTGTGTGTGTGTGTGTGTGTGTGTGTGTGTGTGTGTATGCGATGATGGAGCACTGATCAGAGCTGCAGTGTGATAAGAATGACAGAAGGAAATGTTGGAGCAGGCTTTTGTTTACTCCACTCGTGGCCCTGATGAGCCGACTGATCTACCAAACAGCAACAATAAGTTAAAACCTCACATCTGCTGACATGTTTATTGTAAGATTTAACTCTGTATACAGTTCCCTAACTTTTTTTTCCTTTTACAGAGAAAACAGAGGAGCAACTGTAATCTGTCAATGTCCACACAATGTGAAGTAACATTGTAATAAAACTGTCTTCATTTTGCTGGACCAGTGGGACTCTTTTGGGGTCAGATAGATGGCTTTGTGCGCACTTAGATACTGCTAGTTGATACAAAATAGTAAAAGTAGAGCAGTAGAACAAATTATGTTCTATAAAAATGCAGCATATCTTGTTATTTCTGTCATTATCTAGCCAAAATCCATAGATTTCAGTTTATTTGATATTTTTCCACATTTCAACAAATCTGAGGTGAAACTTGGATCCCAGTGGAAACCTTAATAACTGAGGAACCACTGAGGTAGTGTACAGTGTCCTTATCACCATCCGTCATCTGTGTGCCATCCACTGGGTGTTTTGAAGAACTTAGCTTGTCATATAAAGGATTCAGTCTTGCAAGATTAGTTATTAAAACCAACAGGGAACATTCCACCTCCACAGGCTTCTCTTTCTCCCTCTATCTCCCCCAGATTTTTCACAGCTTTACGTTTTACCTTTTACATTTTTTAGTATTTTATTTTTGTTTCATTCCTGTCGTACTGCTTTTCAGCTATTTTGTGTTTATTATACGTTTTAGAAAACAACAACAACAAGGTATGTGCTCATTGTACAGTCAAACAGAAATGGGACTTGCAGGCTAACATGAATACCACCATCCTTTTCTTATGTATACTTTTTTTTTTTCTTCTACTCATCCTTATTTTCCCACTGCTGTTTGGATCCCAATGCTTAGTACATCCACGTACAGTGACTTGAGCCTGCCGTGTTTTGCTTTTTTCCAGGATGCAAAGCGACTTTTTTTATTTCATTTGTTTTTAATTATAAAAGAGCGTAAGAGCAGTGCTCTTTTAATTGATTTGTGGGTTATGCAAACACTAAGAATATTTCTTCTTGCCTGTGTGCAGTTCAGTTTGGAGCACACTCTGGTATGAGCTCCCAAATACAAAATGGAGTTAAGTGTTTAGGTGTTGGTGCTTTTATGCAAAGTTAATGATGTTTTTGGGAAATGACAGCAAAGATTATGTAAGCAGACAGTATAAACCATTGGCAGATGATTATCTGTCCTATCTTTCCATACTTAAGTGTTTCACATTCATACTGCCTCACTTCCTCATTGTTTTACTGATTTTGAATGTTACTCAGTGGAGTTGTGTAACATTTCTAGCTGCTGTAGCAGGCTGTCCCCAGCTATTTCCAAGTAGAATTAATTATTACAGCAACAAATGCATTCCGGTGTCATTTAGTTTAAGAAAAAAAGAAACGTTTGTCAGATAAGATCTGAAAACCTTCCATGGATATACTGTTCTTATCTGAAAGGCTGGCATGTATACTAAATGTTTTCTTTGACAGTAATGGGATTATACGTATATGACAACCATGGGTCAAAGCCACAATATGGTTGGCACACCATATGTGCTTTAATCCACAAGGCCTTCATTTGCTCTGGTGCTGTTTATTAAACCCTCCGTGCTTCCAGGGGTGGCAGCCTTGAGTACTGGATCCTGGGGCACCTTGATGGATTTGGTATGTTATTGGGCGAGACACAGAGTGTTACACCCCAACCCCTCCCGCCACTGCATGTGTGAGTGTATATTTGGGTCTGTGCTTGTGTGTATATGTGTTTAGTGGTGTGCACAGAAATGGAGCCATATTGTGGTGTCTGTCTAAAAAGCTCCAGCAGCTTTGAGGACGTATGATGTATTGGATCTCATAATAAAATTTGTTGGTTTTCATACAACTTGTGGTGAACACTTACATTTAAACATCTCAATCAGGTACCACATGCTCCTTTTTTCAGTATGAACACAGGGTTTTTGTCAGTGTTTGAATATTTATTTACTTTATCACAGTCACTAACAGGTTTTTCTTGTTCCTGATGCAGAACTTTTTTTCTCTTACATCGCTAATCCATACTGTCATAGTGTCATAGTTTATGAATTATTAATTACAGTGTGGTTGAAAGAGTAAATCAATAACCACAAATGAAAGAACTGGAGCACTTGAAGATAAATTCTTGGCTTTTTAGAAACAAAAGTAACACAGACCTGTTGGTGTGTTATCCACATGCATGTACATGCAGCTCAACTTTGCATTAAGTTTGATGCTCAGCTGGTTAAATCAGTAGTAATTCTGATTAATTATGGCGCTGAGATGTAAACAGGTGCCACTACTGCTATTTAGCTTTTCGGGCAAGTCGTTTTAAACCGGCCATGAATGTATTTGGAAGTTGCAGGTTTGGTTAAGAGTGATGCAAGTTTGCAGATGTTTAGTTCAAGCACTTGTCATGATGTGTGCTGAACTTGAGGCCGAGGCTAAAATCCTTCCTGTAGTGCATGTACTGGTTGTTGTTTTCCCAACCCTAGGGAAATAATGTACAGATGTACAGCGGGACTTTCTTGTATTTAAAGATACAAACAGCATGTCCTATCCTTGACACGAGGTCTTTCTTTAACATGAAGACACATTATCCTTTTGATGGCTGCAATATCATATTATTTTCCACAAGGGAAAAAAGGTTCAGGAAGAAACTGGTTTTCTGAAAGGTAATAAAACAAAAAGGACCACCCAAAGTCTTTGAATAAACAAATACTCGTTTTATCTCAGCTACTCACTGAAAAGATTTTCTCTATTGGCACGGATATACACACAGACACATCCACTGTGTCCATTGATTTAGACAAGCATACGCACTCTGATAAGGGAGATGGTGTTTAGAGTGTATACACAGACACATGCAGTATGTCTGTTCACACGTATATGATATGTGAGATCCAAATACAACCTCATATACTCAAACATACAATCCTGTATAAACACATTGTTCCACATTTATCAATCAGTTGACAGCTGATTCATAGACTGCTTGGCTCACCTACCGTTGGCAGACTAAATGCCTAGAGAAAG
Source organism: Sandelia bainsii (assembly GCA_032362345.1). Taxonomy (NCBI): domain Eukaryota; kingdom Metazoa; phylum Chordata; class Actinopteri; order Anabantiformes; family Anabantidae; genus Sandelia; species Sandelia bainsii. Next base: position 19,953,331 of record JAUMHL010000021.1, on the reverse strand, counting down.
CTGTTGCAGCATGACCCTACATGCAAACAGCGGTTTGCAGTGATTTTCAGCTGCAAAGCATTCAGCCAACACAAAATTTAACTTTAAAAAAAATGCATGCATGCCACGTCTGGGTGTGTGCGTTTAATGGGGATCAATAAGGATTTACCTCTTTGATTTATGGTCTTAAATATGGGCAAAACTGATGATTATTTTTATTGTCAATTATTCTTTAGATTATTTTCTTGACCTTGATCCAAATAATAGTGACTGTACTGTATATGAATCATATATTAATTATGTTATTTGTTTATTATTGAGGTCATAGATGGCGGTGGAGATGTACTGGAGTGCATTATACAGTATATAAGTTTCTAAGGTCTTGGCTGCCTCGTTTATGTAAATAGGGTGGTCAAAACCCACTATGACCTCAATATTAAACATATAGTAGAATTATCAACAACAAGATTCAAGATTCAGAACACTTTATTAATCCTAGAGGGAAATTGTTTTGCCTTGTTACAGCCGCTCTCAGTTCAAAAGGAAAGAAAAGAACCACAACCAGAAACAAAAAAGATCAGCACCAACTCAAATACTCAATACTTGATGCAAAAAATCTTGCTATCTTGGCCAGGACTCCCTTGAAAAAGAGGTTTTGAATCTCAATGGGATTTTCCTGGTTAAGTAAAAGTTAATAATAATAACAATAATAATAATAATAATAATAATAACAAATACACAAAAGCACAGAATATACTAAACAAAAAACTTAGAAAGAACAAATGAATCTAAAAATGAATGAAATAGGACAATAATGACATAAGTCCTTTTACAGGTGGGTTAGGGGTTGTACAGTTTTATGGCCACAGGCAGAGAGGATCTCCTGTGTCTCTGTGGAGCACCTGACGTTGATCAGTCTCTGGCTGAACGTGCTCGTCTGTCCAGCCAGGACACTGTGTAGTGGGTGGGAGAAAAACTGAGAAATTCTAACCCTAGTAGGATTCATGGCAGAGCTGCATGTTGGATTGCTTTGGATTACATTAAATTATACAGTTGTACCTAATACAGTGGCCAGTGAGTGTAAAATGCTTCAATAAAATAAAAACCTGCCATTAAGAAAGAAAATACTTTTAATATTTGTGGTTGCATGTGTGTTGTATTTCATTATAAAGTCATTTCTCATATGATCATCATATCATTATATACTGTATCATATATCATTGTGTTATGTTTCAATATTCATGTATTCTCATACTCAGTGCAGTGTTAGTAATAAAGTTTGGAGTGAATTTTAAGTCCAGTCTTCCAGAGGTCTTTTGCAAGCATAGATTCTGCCATGACATATTCATTTTGTAATTTTAATGTCAGAGATGGTCATCAAAATCCTGGAAGATTGAGATTTTTTTCTTTTACATACATCCAACAGTCGTTGGAACAGTGTTAAAAGTCTTCTTCTGTTCATAAATCTGTTCATTTTGCTTTTCATGTTTGAATTGAAATGGGTCATCTACCATTGATATCCCTCATCTCTCTTAGGTTTTGTTGTGCTTTATTTTCGCTCTTTCTCTCATTTTTTCTTTCTTTCTGTTTTATATTAGTCATTAGAGATTGGTGTTTTTAGCAGTTCAAGTGGAGCTGTCATATCATGCTGAGGGGCAAACAAACACAATACAGAAACATGTGGACTGCACATGAATCACATCAAGTCATAATACCTTATTATGTTTCTTCTTGCCTTCAAATCTCCCTCTTGCTGTCTACTTCTCACTACTTGCCCTCTCCTTTGTCTTTGTTCCAGGACCTTTTGAGGGTGTTTTTCAAAACAGGCGTTATTGACATTGAAGCCCTAATCAAACACAGGCATCTCTGCCTAACTGAAACCATGAAGGGAGCGGGGGGGGGGGGGGGGCAA
>JAUMHL010000021.1:19921781-19944046 GCA_032362345.1 Sandelia bainsii | reverse complement strand
TAGTGCATTTTAGGTTCATCCTGAAATTTCACCCGAAAGCCGAATATCCCTAACTTTTTGTGAGTAGTGTATGTGAGAACTGTCTTTACAGTTTTATTAGTTATGTTATCATATGGTAATCTACCTTTTGAAATTGCCATGCTGGTATTTGAAATGAAATGGCACTGTAAAAGTAAATAGTAACGTGACTTATTTATTGCTATGCAGAAAAGTCAGATGTGACTGTTTAAAAATGTCTTTATTGCTCTGTGCTTTTTCAAGTCCATATCTTTGAAATTTGAGCTTCCAAAGGCGAATCATAAATGTTTATTAAAGATGTGGGATTCTGTAATGTTGGCAGTGTGTTGTAAAGCCTTAAAGTTGAGCCAACAGAGAAGATCACAATGGAAAGAGAGCCAGGTTGATTATTATTTAAGCCATACTATGAGAAAGATCTGGAAAAACGGACAGTACTTGTGGAATGAGCTGAATCACAGGAAAGATAAATGAAGTGAAACCTTTTAAATCCACTCATACACATATCAGTACACCCAGGCCTGCATTGTCATCCAAGAACTATCCATGAGCAGGTTTGAGTAAAGCAGTCTACACCTCCTTTGGCATCTTTTCACCTGCTTATCTTGATGTGATGTCAAATCACCATTCATCAACATGAATTAAAGACAGCGCAGCCCACACATCATCTGGAGGGCGGAGGAGATGGGGTGGATTATGGGTAATCAGAGTGGGCCTCAAGACAGAAACTGAGGATGAGCGGGAAAGGAATGCAAGAAAGGGATGAAAGAGGGGGAAAAGAGAGAGAGAAAGGACTGTCAGGAATAATGGAGTAGCAACATTTATCAGTCTCTGGATCTGCATGTGCGAAGGAGGGACAGAGAGGGAGGGAGGCAGGGACGGAGAGATGGATTTAGGGAGAAAGGGAGGGCACCTCATATGATGGGTGAGTGAACAAGGGAGCACAGAGGTCAGAGTTCACCGCAGTGAGATTTTTTTTCACCTTTAACAAGCCAAAGAAAACTCAGTGCTCACATTTTAGATGGTGCTGCATCACAGCATCTCCTCTAGATTTATCTGCTAAGGTTTTGTCGATGCTGGGATTGGAATAAGGATTACTCATTATTAATTACCCTGCTGGTAATTTTTAAAATAATATTGTGATCTTTTTTGTTCTTTCTTAAAGTTTTCGAATGCCCGGCACAATATCTTCAAATTGTTTGTTTCAACCAATCACAAAGTCCAAAACGCAAAGAGATTATGAATGGTACAGTGTTAGCTTTTAAAAAATAAATAAATAAATAAAAATCTGCCTGGAGACATATTCAATCCACCTGGATGTATTCAATCTAAATGACTATGAAGGAAACAGTAATATAGCTTCTGGCAGTGCAAAACAAAGGAGTGGGTGCAGATGAGTACAGTGAGAGTTTGGGAGCAGAGGGATGAAAGAATGATAGATCTGCTGGTTTGAGAAATGAGAGACAGACACACTGAGGCAGCAGAAGAAAGTTGATGAGTGAATGAGCGAGCAGCGAAGGGAGTGAGGGATGCTGAGTGTGTCAGGCTGTGTTTTCCCAGACCTATCGGTATCCCCTCTGTTTGACCCTGTTTTATGGCTCTTTTACAACCCTTGCATGCTGTAGCTGTCTAGATTCTCTTCTCCAGGGCTCTGTTGCCCTTGCCAAACCCACCTGCAAGCCTCAGGTAGGGTCAGCTGGGCTTTAACACCCAACATTTCTCCCCCCTTCCTGATTTGTCTCTAATTCAGTTCAAATAGGAGCTCCCACTTTTCCGCCACTTTTTCTTTTAGACTAACATCTGTGTGACCCATACTTTCTCACACACTCATTCATCAAGACTTGGGCCAGTAAATGTCAGTGAAAAGAGAGCAGGTGTTCCTTATATCATGTGCATTAGTATAAATGAATTGTTCAGTTTAGGATTTTGTAAGTAAAGATATTTATATTAACTTCGTTGTGCAGTTGAATTCACATCCTCATCCATTATCAGAGTTTTTTTTGGCTTGCAGAGTTGCAGCGGTGGGAAGCCTTTACTCAAGTACTGTAAAAATGTGGTGCTTATAATAAATATTATTATTGGCAACTGTCTTACTTCTTACACACTACAGTTATTTGAAGCAGCAGTCAGCATATGGTCACCTTATAGAACATGATGCAGTATTACAGTTTTGTATAAAGTAGTCAAAATTAGCTCCACTTTAACTGGCTGCATCATTAAAACACATAAATAAATCAATAATAAAATTCAGTATTATAATTTATTTGGACCATTGTGTGTTGTGGGAACTTCTATTGTGATAATATAGGATACTTTATAAATGTTGGACACTTTATCGTTTACTTTATTTACAATGAAAAAGTTACATATTTTGCAGTGTATTTGAGGAATATTATGTCAGTTTGAATCAATTCTCTTTTCTCCCCTTGAATCGGGTTGAGTTTACTGTAGTTCTGCTGGCTCTGCACTCGCTCACTTACCGGAGATCATTTATGAGCTTTTGAAAACTCCTTAGCTCACAGTTAGACTGAGCAGTCCTGGATCACTTTTTTTCAAACATGAATTGATCAATCTAGGTGCTCAAAGCTTAATTTGATCCAGCGCAGACCAATGGACAGTCCAGCCCTGTGTACATGTGTATGTGTGTGCATGTGTCAGACATAGAAAAGGCTCCACTCATATTTATCCCTGCCATTTTTCAGACTGTACTGAGAACTCCCAGTGCTCCAGTCTAAGTTATAGCCTGCTCATTTTGGCCTCATAGAGTCTGCTATTGTCACCAGGTCAGGAACAGTTACACTCCTAAGGGAGGATTAGTAAAGCGCAATAACCTGGCTGTTGAAAAACTTAGCCGTTTTAGCTAATGCAAAGTTTGACTTAAGGTCCAGATACAGGAATGTGTTCTATCTAAGACATTTTTGTGCACTCTGCAGTAAAAGACATAAGCAGCAGCACATAACCTCTGCTCCTGATACTGTGAAAAGGTTTTCCTCACAAGTCTAAAACTGTTCCCATGCAGAAACCCCCCAACCCCTGCGCTTAGATTTAACAAGGTGAAAAGTGGCAGGTAGGAAAAACCTTTTTCTCTCTAATATTCGTTTCTGGAAAATGCGGAAAAAGCCTGTAGTAAATTATGCTAACAAGGGGACGCCATCCTCTTATCCTACCTTAAATCTCTGCAGTCTCTCTAAGTGTCTACAATCCTGCTTAGTGAGCTACATGCCCAATGCACCTCCACAAACAGGAACTCTGGGAACGGACCAAAAAAAAAAATACACCTCAGCAGAGAGATACAGTAAACTAAACCAGTGAGCGGGGGAGGCACCCAAGGAGTCTCTCAGCCACAGTAGTAGCAGTGTAAGTTCTGCTCTCTATTTTATATTTATTTATCTATATATATTTGATGCATCTGCTTTGAAATGCAGCTCATTTATGAACATGCCGCTTCGGCTCCAAGATGGGGTGATCGTGTAGTGTTACTACACTTTTTCATCAGTGCAGATCATATTACATTACATTTTAATATGTAAGGGGTAAGTAAGTGAGTAAAAGACTTTAAAATGATAGAAATATTCATGGTTTATGTCTTCGTATTTTATTAGTTTTGTGTGATTGGACTCCTTAGAAGTCTAAAATCATTTAATGCTTTTTGTACTGCCATGTTAAAGCTGTTATTTTGTATATTTATCTCATTTATCTCTTTTTGTTTTGCTTTCTGACATGCTTTACCTCTAAAACACTCTACCTTATGCGCCCTCTCCACCAATGTCCTTATCTCTTAAGTCTCTTCCTCTTGCTTCAGCTTCCACTACCCAGTGAACTGCTGCTGACCTCTGTGTTTGTGTCAGTGATTAATGTCCCCCTCCTGTACAACTCCCCATCCCATTCAGAAAAAATCCCAGTCTTAATGGAGATTGAGATCACAGTCCAATAGTTTGCTCCATAACTGCTGAGAGATATGGGAGGGAATAGAGACATGAGATTTTACAGTCATTGCTGTGCAGATAAACGCAAACTCATTCTGACCAGATGTTATAATAGTGTTAGCTCATTGTTTGTCCCCCAAGAATGCTGTTTAGAACAAATCTAATCTGCTCTGCCATTATCTGCCTTGTCAGGACTTGTGGGCGTGGTTAGATCAGATTTGATTGACAGTATCTTGAAAACAAAAGCAGACACCCGAGGGCTGTACTCAGATTTTGATTCCAATATTGCTCAGCACATATTGGTGCACAAAAATATTTTGCGTCACTTTTCTCCCAGTGTCCCAAGTACCCAGGACCGTTCTCTGCTTTGGTCTGGTAAAAAGGCCTTTCTTTTTCTCAGTCTATGGTTGTAGTTAATGAGTACCAGACCACCTGTTGGCTAGACTTCAGACGTAGAGACAGAGGGACTACCAATATGTAGACGTGCACGCACACACACACACACACACACACACACACACACACACACAAAAACACAGGCAGGCAGAGGGAATATCTGTGTGATCCTGTTACCTCAAAACCTGAGAACATCAGATATTAACTTCAGTGATCCAAAGCGAGAAAAATGCACTCCAGATCTGCTCAATAAGCTGCAAGTGAAAAGAAAAACCATTTCCCCCACTCATTTGATTGAGTAACATTTAACAAAGGAATGAATGTATTTTAGATTGTGTAGCACAGTATCATTGATTTGACTTGACATTTTGTTTGAAAGCTGTTAGGTGATCTGCCATGCTGATGATAGCTGAAATTAAAAAGACCACTTGTGCATACACTGTGTCTACATTGTGCAGGATGTCTTTAGAGCAGACATGGTGTTAGTCTCTCCAGTGATTGTAAACACTACCATAACACTGCCCTTCTCAGGTTTACATGTTGCGTGACTATATTGGTCTCTGTGTGTTTGACCAGGTGTATTGTCAGTCATTTTGCTAATTTGATTCTTTTTAGGATGACAGTTTTTCATCTCCACTAACTTAGCTTTGAAACCATGATGCTATCCAGTGTTAAACCTAAGCCTCTTTATTTTATCTTTTAGTCTTTGTATTTCTTCTAACTCAGTCATTCACACACAGCAGGTGACAGTGGTAAGAAGATGATTCATCAGTTTTTTAATCCTCTAAATATTCTTTCTGTTCTTCCTAATACATGAGAAGCAAAGAAAAAGCAAATTTTCAAAATGAGCCTTACCTAACGCTGGTTTATGTTGGCAGCTCTCACCTGTAACATTTTTCCCCTGTGCTTGAGCCAAGTCTGAGGAAAGCGTAGAATAACCTTTTTGCTTTGCTGTAATTCTTCTGGCCACGCAAAGGTCCTTAGCTCTCACTGTTGGGACAAAACACATTGAAGCCAATTCATGGTTTCCAAGTGCCCTCGAACGGACGAACACAGACAAGCTTCTATTCATGCGTATGTGGGCGAATTTCACACATGCACACAAAACATGATGGGGACCTCTGACAGTGAGCAACACTGTATGTTGTGTTTGGCTGAACAAAATTAAAAAGTTGGGGAAAATGTATGAAAATTACTCTGTGTAACTGAGTAACAAGAACAGTACATTCACTTCCTTAAATGAGCATCGAGTTAACTTGTCTGGCACATGTGCAGGCAGTACACTCACGCTAGGGACAACCTGTGTCTACTTTGTTTTTTTGGGCAGCATATTGTATATGGGCACATATTGAACATATGTGTCCAATATGAGTTCATCCAAACCATCGTGTACTTGTGCAGATTTGCGTTACAAACCCAACATACAGTTGTGGACATGCAAACGTGGAAGGTATGAATTGTTTTCCAATTCATCCACTGAGAAGGAGGAAGTCTTGGACAATTTGTCCCTCTGACCCCAGCTAATCTGCAGTGGCAGACTTCACAGGCTGGAGGGCTCCGATCTTTCCCTTTGTACAGGCAGTTGCATCCCCTTCCCCCCAGACTCCAGGTCACAGCAAGTGAAGAGAAGGTTGGTGAGTTTTGAATATGGCTTCCAGGCCTAGGGGGGAACAGACTGGGTGATGTGTAGGATTGTTGTCTCCTAAAGGAGAAGACGGAGACAGAATAGATTGGGGTAGATTCATGGGAAATGTGAGAAACAGAGTGATATTGTCAAAGGTGACACAGGACAGACAAATAATTCTTTGTTGTTGTGTGAGGTTCTTGCCTATTTGTTTTTTTAATGTTTAAGACAAAGAAGCAAAGTGACTGAAATAAATTAACCAGCATGAAACAGTTTAAAAAACAGATGTTTATAATTACGTGTTTGTTGTAACATCACATAAAACACTGTTGTAGAATCATATATGTGAACAGTATCTAGCTTTAACAAGCTCTCTGATAATCTCTCTGATAGGCATTTTTGTCTCTGTTTGACATTGTTAAGATTGTGTCATTAATCAGGTAATCTGACAAATAATAGAATTATCTAAAAACATCCAAGGACATTAATATTGTAGTATTATAAACAAAGCAGTGGCTACTTAATAAGTAAAATAATGAAATAATTATACAGTGACTTTACAGTTTCATCTGTTTTATTTCATTCTACCTACTGTACTGCACATATATGTGTGCCATACAAAAAGTAATGTTAACTGTCTTTGAGATATATTGAAATGAAAAAGCCATGTCAGTCCAGCCATGATATTCCCAGGTGTACCAGACTCCAAAAACACTTAATCAGCTTATGGTCACAAGTGATTTAAATTAAGTATTTGTGCAGCTGCACAGCTTGAAGTTGAACTAGTAGGTTTTACAGTGCAAATGAGTTTTACAGTGTAATAGAGAGAAAGCAGAACTCTGAAGGTGAACAAGACTAATTTGCTCTCAGAGGGGCATAGATGGCTTGTCAAATCACGCACGCACACACACGCACACACACGCACACACACGCACACACACACACACACACTGTATCGACATACAGTAGGCACACAGTGACGAATGAGCGTATTGTGCACACGTGGACTCGGGCACACACAAGGACACTCACACACCTCCACCTCCATCCCTCACACCCTCCATCTTTCTGTGTCTGTCACCACCAGAGGATTATACAGCGGGATACCTTACACCGCTTTTGCAAAAAAATGTAGCCTGGAGAAGCTCTACTCTAAGCGAAAACACAACCATTCATCTCCCTCCGTCTCTCTGCTCCCTTGTTGCTCCCTCGCTCTTTCTTTTCCACTTTCTTTTTGTTTCTCCACACTTTTCTTCGTCTCATGTTTTCTCTGGAGCAATGCAGATAGAGGACCACAATGGAAAACTCTATCCTTTTTGTTTTGTGCTTACCTATTCAGTTACATGGGCATTTGGGAATTCTGAAGTTTAGATTAATGTAGTTTCGCTGTGCTAATTATGTCAATGTCAGACTGTGGTTTAGTGATAAATACAAGAGGGAATTAAATAAAAAGGCATATAATTATGGCTATTTTTTCTCAAAACAAAATAAAAAACAGTTAAATTATTCAGTGTTTATTTTGGATATAAAAATTGGAAGAAAACATTTTGCATTTTCAGTGTGCTTTGCAGCCAAGCAACACATTTTTTTTTTAAATTTAACTTAAATTAAATTTAACTCTTTATCGATTCCCATGAGGATATTCAGGATGCACCACTGAAGATGTTGCTGCCATTTTTCAGGCAAGAGGGCAACTTGGGGTACAGTGTATTGACCAACAACACTTTGACATGAATATCGGGAGCTAGAGATTAAACCACCAACCCTGCAATTAGTTCTCCTGAGCTCTACCCCCTGAGCCTTTTTTAGTCTCAGAAAGTTCAACACTTGCTACAACATACTCTGCCTAACAATGACTATTGAGCAATTGTCAACAGTAAAAGGAAAAGTAACAGTGAGGAAGCAACTATCACCTGGATAATAACTAAAATGTGATCATGAAGTGTTTCTATTTACCACAAAAAATAATGTCAGTGCTCTGTGTGTTTCCACTACAGATGTGGGTGTTAAGCCCAGAGGAAAGTTTTCCTTTGTGGCTGCCTAAGAAAAGAATTAAAAACATCTAAAATCTCATACACCATGTGGGTTACTTGGCATGTGTTCCTTGCCCAGGGCATCCGAAAAGCTTCCACTGTTTGCTTATGAGAGCTGTGACATGCTCTTCACCTCCCACTCACTGATCTCTGCCTATTTAAAACCAGAGGAGGGGGGATTCACATATTGCCTGTATAGTCTGCGAACTCTATCTGAGAGCAGTAAATCAAAGGTACAGTATATGTGTGTGTGTTAGTGAGAAATCATATCCGGCCCTGAGGTGGCATCTGAGATGTGTAACAGACATGTCCCTGCTTATATCCCTCTCTGGCTCCCACATAAACATAAGCACACATACACCAAGTGTTCTTCCACATCCACTTCTTCTTAATTTCATTACTGGACAAGAAAAGTAGGATAAGAACAGGACAGTTTTTTGTCTTCCTATTTCCTGAGTTTATCCTACAAGTGTGTTGAAATTATTAACTGATTAATCAGTTGACCAAAAAAACTACCAAACATACTGTATTAAATTACAACTATTTAGTGGTTCTGCTTTATCTGATTGTAAATCAAATGTCATGGGTTTTAAGTTGTCATATTGGGTTCAGGAAAGTGTTGATGAGCACTTTCCTCTATTTTCTAAGATTTTACCTCACCTTTTCTCAACCTTACTTGGATCTACTCTTGTTCAGATTTTTTTAGTTCTCTGTATTAATTGCTCTCCAGCTTTTATTCTAACACAAACACACACACACACACACACACACACACACACACACACACACACACACACACACACACTACACATGCACAGAGGAATCCCAGGTATGCTGTGTCCATGCAGGCCAGAGAAGAAGAGCTCTGTGCATGTGCTTGAAGCCGTCCTGCTGCTCTGGGCCGTGATATGATGACCAGATAACAGCACTCTGAGATGAAAGCTTGGAAATGTTTTTTTTTTTATCTCTTCTGCTTGTTCATAGTCTACATGCCTTTGTTCCTGCCTTCCACTCCACCTGTGTGATGAAAAAATGTTGTGGTCATGACTTTGATGTAAATGTGTCAGGGTTAATAATTCAGTCAGGGTAAAAAAAAAAAAAAAAAGTGCGTCTTTCACAAATCACAAAAAATCTTAAGATTATCCTTATCCATCCTTGCATACATCTGGTGACAATAATAGTATTTCATATACAACAAAGTAAAGAGTTATGTCATCTACTTTTAAGTAGCTTAAGCAACAACCCAAGTATATTTTTTCTCTTTACGAAGTCTTTAAAGGAAACATTTGACCTCTGCTTTAAACCCATGACCCAAACTAAAGGAGGCTGACACGAGAAAGAAGCTCGGCCACAGCTGTTGGCCCTGGACTTACATGGAAACTCACCTACATGTTGTTCAGGTACTTTAGATCTTTAGATAGCAAACTGCATTCATAACCAAACAGTACCCTTTTAAGAGCATTTTACAACTTTCCAGTGAAGATCCTAAGAAGGCAACCCCCCCCCCCCCCTTCTCCGTCTGCCTCCTTTCACCACTTTCCTCTCTTTGTGGAGCTAACCCACATCCTCCTGCTTTTATTCAGCCCTCAGGTTGGCCAGAGAGAGATCTGGGGCTGATTAACCTCTAATTAATTTGATGTCATTGCTGCATTCAAATGCTCTGAGGGCTTGTTTTTCTGCCTGCTTTCAACCAGATGCTTGTTGACCATAGCCAGCATCAGAGAAAACACTTCAGTTCCCCATTTGCATTATAAAACGCAGTCAAACCAATGAAAGTAGCCCGTGCTGTGACATGCTTGAAAATATCAATATGTGTTCATGAATGCTGTTTTCCTTCAGATAGTTTAAGGGACTGGAAACTGGTGAGATAACTGTGGTGATGTAATATTTTGGCATCAATCAGGGGATGTTAGTGGGGATAGATTTTTTTGTACTGCTACAGTGACTCAATAATGTACCGTTATTTGGATTCTTCACCACATGCGCTTAGTGTTTTTTTTTTTTTCTGGGTGTGCACAGTTCTCCAGGTTTCACAAAATTTAACACAACTTTTCTTTTTCCAACAAGGCCCAGATATACACCTGTGCTATATTCCTTCTTTCTAAATGATGGCTTAATTGTACTCCAAGGCATCTACAATGACTTGGACATTTTCTTGGAACCATCCTCTAACTTGTGCTTTTCAATAGGTTTTTTACAGTTTGCTGGGATGTTCTTTTGTCTTCATGGTGTAGTTTTTCTGGCCAGTATACTGATTCACCAGTAATTGGACCTTCTACATACAGGTGTATTTATACTACAATCCTTGAAACAAATTCGCTGTGCTCAGGTGATATTCATTTAACTAATTCTGTGACTTCTTATTACTTCAAATGCTTTGAATACTTACACAGTAACTTAACTGCTGTTTTTTTTAGTTATTATTAAAACTATACATTACTTTGTAGAGATCTGGTGGTTCCTTTGCTCATGGTGAGGAACCAATAGCTGGGGTTAAAGCACATATAATAATCTTCACACATATCTTTGCTCACAATGACTCTGCAGATATGCAGAGTTAACAAACCTTTTAATATCTCCAGTTGTGTTGTTTACAAATACAAATACAAAAACATTGCTTTAGTCCTTTAATAGAACATGCACAATGGCAAATACATTCACTTCAAAAATGTATTTGCTATGATGAATTAGAAGCATAATTTTAGGAGAGATTTTAGCCTCATTTTTTTCCATTGGTGTTTTTCAATTAAGTGTCTTTCAATACTCAGAAGATACTCATTACTCATTGGGATACTCTATACTATTCAATACTTAAGCTTGAGCCTAGAAAAGTAGCTTCTCTCTCAAAATGATTTACAGTTCCCTGTGGAAATAGTGCAGGGTTACCAAGCACTATCTGTCTTTTCACTCTTTTCAACTTCCTCCCACTTTTGTCTGTCTTCTCTCCCTTTTCTACATTTGCTCCTCACCCACCATCCTACATCTGTCTAGTTTTTCTGGATGTGTAATTGGCTGTAGTTTTCATCACTCCAGCCAAATACTTCACCTGAACCGAGTCTTGCTATGAACTCCCCCTGCTTCCAGGAGTATCATTCATCCACGCTTCACTTAGATGCAGAGGGGAAATAGAAGGAAACGATGAGGCGGAGAGAACCCTGCTGTGTGGCAAGCCAAAGTAGATAATATGCATCATGAGTTTTTAGATTTGACCCTTGATCCATGTCATATGGTAATCTCACTCTCCCACCTGTTCTGTTATTCTCAATTCAATCCTTTTGAATACAATTGCATGCAAGTTGTAGCAGAAATACAATCCAAGACTTAAGCTCATATGTTAATTAAATAACATGTCATGCAGCGGATGTTATGTATTTCTTAAGGATGAGGGAATGAAGCAGTCTGGATTTCTATCCCAGCAAAACATGTGATTTATGGATCAAAGCAACGTCTATTCTCATTTTGCAAAGAAAGTCCAGGCATACTCAATGGAAGGATTGCATGAACATTCACGGAGACTTAATAGATATATATCTGCTGTCAGAAGTTGGCAAAAGGATGTGGATGAGCATAACAAACCCTGTCCAAGCATGCTGCAGCGTACATTAAACTGTGTTTGTGTGGGTATTATCCCAAGTCTGGGAGTAATTTAATAAAGCTGTAGGAAGAGAGGCAGTCCTGAAAAAGATGGTAAACCCAGCATGGCACAAAATGAACTACCTACCACACACATGCTGTACAAAGTCACACACACACACACACTCCTCTCTTCAAGCACAACACAGGCATCAGTCTGGTGTGCAACCCTATAGGCTGCAGATCCTCCTGTCATTATTGTTCCATTACCATGCCTTTCCATAACAATCAGGTGACTGTATTGAGGTGTGCCAAAATATACTGCTGTGTCTCTCACTAAACCTTTAGTGTCAATTTGTACGAGTGAAGTAAGAGAAGGAGCAGTGCAGTGCCTTTTAGAGATGGATAGTTCTCACAGAATAATCCCCCAAACACATATAGACTGACACCACCTTCTCTGTCCATGCCCATCTGTCCGAGGTTGACCTATTAGGAGTGACCTTTCGACTGGGTAGATGCATGGATGCAGTCGGCTGTTTTAATACAAGGTATCAATGTCACAATCTCACACAAACAGCCTCACAAGCACCTATCAGATGTCCAGTTTCATGAAGACTTTGGACCGGGCTGTGTGCTCTCTCTTTCAGCCAGCTCCAGCTTGCCTTTATTATGAAGGGCTGTTACTACACTGCATTCAATAGGCCCTTTGTCTTGTGTGTGTGTGTGGGAGAGTGTGTGTGTATGCATTAGTGTATTTGATAGAATGGAACATTGTCATCTACGCTGCAGTATGTTCATGGCCCTGGAACACAATTTATTCTTCAGCTACCTTAATGATATGTAATATAAATATAATTTACGCTGTAGTGCTGTAGGCAAAAATAGAAGACTTGCATTACTCTAAGGGTTGGATGATATACACTTAAAACGATTTCATGATAATTTCCAATAATTTTGCATTAACAATATAAATCATTATATGAAAATGGAACCATTCAACCACATATTTTTGGCCACATGTTTTGCAAACACAAAGTAAATTAATCCAATAATATATATAAATGAAATATTTCCTAAACGGCATGTTGTATATAGGTGTATTTTTTGTCTAAAGACAATAATTTTAAATTATACCATACAAAGGCAAGCAGAATCCTCATATTATGAAGATAGAACCATCAAATTTTGTGCATTTTTGCCTGAAAGGTCTAATGGCAGCAGACACATTTACAGTATGATCTTCATTTTTGTGCTTCCATAGCTTTGGTAAAATAGTGCATACTGTACACATTAGTTCTTCACTGCTCTAACTCAGTGAACCAACAAGCATGAATGGCAAGAAAATAATATAGTCATACCACTCTGGACCAAAACATGTCACATGACCTGCATTTTTGACTGAGTATTATCCTAAATTAATGACTTCAGTGTGGCACTGTTTTTGGGTTTGGCTCCGCCAGTTTATTGAATTGACTGGATTTGTGGGTTCTTGTCTTTGTTACTTGTCAAGTGAGTCTTACTGGTGGTTTAAATAGTGCAGAGCATTGTACAAATAATTCGGCATTGCAGATTTGGTGAAAGCAGTGGTATTGCCATTCTGGTGCTGTTTTTAGTTTTGTAAATTATCGAAATGCTTCCTTGATCGATGTTTAATACAAACTAGATGTATCTGTCTGTCTGAGACATCGATGCACAGACTAAAGAATTGATTGTTCTGAAACACTGTGTGGGCCTATAACTCAGGGTGCTTGGAATCTGATGATTCATTAGCCGGACATCAGCTTAACTTAATTAGATCGCAGTTGACGTCACAAAAGGTGGCTTTGTAATCTTTGGGCTGCATTCAGCATCAGTCTCCAGCCCTGCTGTCACCAGTCTGTGTGTATTTTCTGGTGAAAAAAAGACTATTGTTTTCGCCCGTCATGAATTATACTCCACCTCCCAGATGTGAAACACCATCTTGTTTTTGTACATTCTTCCTGTATCTTAGAAGTCACAGAAAACCCTGATCAACAATTAATAATAAGTTGCTCTGCCAAGAAAAAGATGGAAGAAGGATAAATGGACAGATAATGCAAGGCTGTGTAATTTATCTTAGCATTTGCACCTGGACTGTTTGTGTATGTGTATGACAGGATAAAAATGATAGATGCTTTGTTTGAAGGCAGCTGGATATTGAGCTGTTAGTAGAAAGAGGGTTGTAAAACAAGCAGGAACGTTGCTGCTGGTTTCACCAGTGTGGGAGGTAATGACAGCAGTGAGTGTTCCCCCAAAGGAAAACGGGGAGGTGAGAGAGTGATGATATGGAAACCAGAATAATGGCTTAATTAATAGAGAATGTGCAGAATTTAAACATACCAGCTAAAAGGGGAATTCCACAATAGAGATCTTCCTTTTACTATATGGTCACAGGTTTGAGTCTTTGAATTAGCACAAGTCTACTAACAGATAATTGGTCTGAAAAGGATACCTTTGATCTAAACTCTTCAACTTTCAGAAAAGGGCAAGATATAGTCAGACTAAAATAACAGAGCTCGGAGACGCAGCATGCCCTGTAGTTTGTAAAATCAGTGAGATGAACAGAGATAAGTGTAGATAAAAGAGGAATCCAGTGATGTCTCCATTACTCCGCTTATCAACAGCAGCAGGGAGCGGTTAGGAGAAGCCTAGCAAAGCTGTAAATAACTGGCTAACTGGAAATGATTGACTTTAGTCTGTCAGGGTCCTTGATGACGAAAAGGTTACGGGAGACATCAAAATACTGGATCAAACAATAACCTTTAAGACTTTTGAAAGTTCTACAAGATTTTTGAAAATGTTCAACAGTAACCTGGTGGAAGTATAAGGTCGACCCTGTAAAACCTCATTTTAAACTTAATGAAATTCTGATTATTATGGGAAAGTGTACACTGATCTGAAGATAATTCAAACAATAATACACAAAAGAATGAATATGGACACGCAGCTGAACACCCTGAAAAGCAGACAGACGGCAGAACTTTGGCCAAATTAGCCACATGCCAACCAGAACAACTGCCCCGAGGGGATGTCGGTGAGAGAGTGGATGTGCAGTGAACTTTCCAGCTGCTACCGTATCAAGTTTGACATCACTGTCTTGTACACCACCCGCCAAAGAGCCCTCAGACTGACACACCATCAACAGAAACACACACTTATTAGCCCTGAGGTGCCTGAAGCCTTTTTCATTAAATTGTCTCACAAAAAACAGTCGTACACAGCTACATGCAGCCATGCACACTCATACGTTACATACTTACTTGTCATTCTTATTCTTTTACCCTTAATGCCCCCTACGTAGACACTCCTTTTTGCTCTAATAATTTTCCTCTTGCATTATGCTTGAGCTTGAAATTACGGGTTAGTCAAGAGAGAACTTCTGTCAGCATTTTTTTTTAACTAACAGCCAAACACACCAAACAAGCTTTTCCTAGACACACACACACACACACACACACAATATTTAGCAGTCACCTATAAACACATCAAGTTGCACCAATGAACTCACATATCCCCTTCTTAAATACCACACAACTCACCATTGCCACCTCACAAAATCTACTTACCTTGAGACACCTCCCAAAACACACATGCAGCTACAAGCATCCGCACACTCTGCTCACGGATGCCTGCTTATTGTAAAAGCGTGTCTTGTTTGTCGCTAAGAGCAGATTATGTGGAGCATTAAGAGATCGTAAAATGTTCATGTACATGTCTTTATTTGTTGTTTTTAACGCAAGCTTGTGTGTGTGTTAACATATTGTCGTCAAACACCCTTTCTCAGACGTGTTAAAAACGACACATGCACATGCTTTTACTCAGTGTTGTTTTTGGATCACTGCTCAAGAATGGACCTGCCCCACCTGTGATCACATTATAGCTTGAGCAGGGTCGTGTGCTGCAGTACGATGGTGCCTGGAGCCCTGCTCCTGCCCCGTTTACTCACCCGCTTCTGGGCTCAGCCGCAGCAACTTGTAAAAGTCGTGGCGAGTGTGAAAATTAAAGAGATGCATGCTGCTTTTATGAGCTTTCTTTGGTTTTTCCTCTCTCTTTTCAGTCTCCATCCCCCCTGGTTTCTTTCTTTAACTTTCACCGTCTCCCACAGTGAGGGTGAAAGTGCTTTGTGACACATAGTTTGCCTTGATTAGTCATGACAATCATGTCTATGCTCGATCCTTGTTTTTTTTTTACTTGCTCTACTCCCATCCTTTTACCCCTCCTCTGGTCTCCCTGGACATGGTTTATAGTTTAGAGACCTCTCTGTCTCAATTCTCTGATCCCATTTTCAGCCGGCCATTGAACCAAGATGATTCACTCTGTGGTACTCAACCTAGACTAAAACTGACCTTGTGACAAGTTGCTCTACATGATGTGAAAAGCACTCATCAAAGAGCCAAACAAAGTTTGATTTTACTCTAGAGAATGAAGAAGAAGACAATGTGTTGTTGTGTCAATGTGTTGATCAGCCATAAAAATGTGGCAATATACATAGATATACAATCATCCTGAAATGGGAGACACTGTCAACCACCATTCATAAATCACCCCAAATGACCAGCCATTTTCAGTTATTCCTGCTTATTAGTTGCAGTTCTTCCAGTGCATGGCATCTCTGAAGGCCTCAGGGGATAAGGACAATGTTAGCAACATATATAAACCCTGCAATCGGATCTGGCTCCACACTGCCTGGCATTGCCAAGCTGTATGTCTGAGCAGACAGATGGAAAGTAGTGCCAAATCTGTTAGCAGCATGAAATGCAGTTCTTTTCCAGGAGCTAGGCGACTCAAGCTGGCGATTATACCTCTGCTTTTTATAGTAGGTCTACTGGAGTGACACATTTTCAATCATTGCTACCACTCAGCAGAAGCACAATTCTAAAGTAGCCTCTAGTGCGGTGCCTTTCGTGCTAATATGTATGATTTGTTTTTTTAAAGTGCATTACAGTTGATCTCTAGTAGGTGCTAGCCTGGTTTCACTTAGTGCAATCCAAATCAAATTCAAATCAGATCTGGGCCACTTGTATGTGGTCCTAGATCTCTGTGTCGGCATCTCACAGTCTGGAAAAACAAATAATATATAGTGTCAACAGAGACAGAGAACAATGGAGAGATGAGGAAGTGTCAGATTTGTTGGCAATTGATGGAAAAACTTATGTTCAAGCCAAACTGGAAGGAAAAAACAAGTACTTTTTAAGGAACTGAGCTACTTGACTGTCGTAAACTGTAGCAAATATGATCGTTTGACAATTTGTTATTAGTTTTAAGTTAACAAATTTAAATTACTTTTGTGCCAAAGTGAGAAGCATCATTTTGCAAACAGGCAGAATTTTTTAAACTGTACTTTACTCCACTCTCACCATACATTTCTCATGATGCTATACTATGTGCTTCCTAAAGGTCACTAATGTTAGTTGGCCAATTTGGATCTATGTGACCCAAGTTACTTCTGAAACTGTCACTTAGCGATGTTATAAATCTTTCTGTGTCTATTTAAGCTGCTAGTGGAAGCCAAGCTGTTGCCAGCCTGTAAAAGTTAAGGAGACCTCTCTTTATGAGACTGCACTGAGGACTGGGACTGTCCTTGTTGGAAGCAGCAGTTAGTACTTGTCGCTGTCACACCTCTCAGCTTAGAGCAAAATGGAAAATGACCTCCAGTGTTCCAAAACTGGGAGCAATTTAATGGTTGGTTTATATAAACCCTTAAATGTGATATATAGTCAGATAAAACAAAAACATATTCAATTACAGAGACAAATGTGAATCAATTGTAATATGTCTGCTGGCAATATTGTAAAATATCCATGGCACACTCAAGAGTGCGTGAAAGGGTAGAATGTCCTGTATTAACAGTTCACAATATGCTTTGAAGGCCCAGACTCAGGAAGTGTTTGGACTGTTTTTATGATCTAGCTACTTTACCCTAACTAACTAGCTTTTTTTTTAGGACCTTGTAACATCTGGCACTGGCACATATACATAAATAGTCAGATCAGGGCCTAACTTTTAAATGGTCCACATCTTCTAATGTTACTAGATGAAGAGTTATAGGCAGGTGAACGACTGGGTGTAGATTACAGCATCACCCTAATTATGTGTAACTGTAGTTTCTAATTGGCACTACTGTACATAAAGAAATACAGCTGCTGTATTCCCTGAACCTACTCTGTGCCTTTACTCTGAGGTCTTATCTTGCTCTTATGGCTTTGTTGGTCTTTTGGCCACATATCCCAAAATCTTTATCAAACATTATTTATTTCAATTAGAATAGACACTTAATCTGTTTACTTTTTTGATTGGTTTCAAGTCAAGTGTAGATGAGAAATAAGTTCGGTCTTAGTCTTGACCTAAGGTGATGTTGTGTTGAACTGCAAAAACTATGATGATTAAGATGATTTATTAAATGCATTGAGTCATTTTTGTGGAAAAGTGTAAAAATATTCTAGTTCCCGCTTTTCAGATGTAATATTTGCAGGTATTCTCAGAGTTTTTCAAGCTTAGACTGAATATCTTTTCTGAATACAATTTAGTTTTTGGATCTTTGTCCGGTAAAACAAGACTTTATAAAATATGAAGAAATATCTCCTAAAGTGCAAGCTGATGTTTTCTAGACAATACAATTAATTATAAATATATATATATAATAATATATAATATATAAAATACAATTATAACATTATAACTCTTGTCTCAAGTACGATGAAGTATTTCTGAGTATTGGATTCATTTCACACAGGTGCTTTATGATGCTTGGTAGGATTTCTCTGGGTTTTAGAGATTCTGAGGTAGCTAGTATTGCAAGAACTGTGCATTTTCCATGGGGATTGAAGACTGGAGACTCAGACAAACATGTGGCTTAGGATCTTCAGGGCGAACATGAGGAATGCAATTCTCGTTCACAACCCGTCATGAAAATCCCTTATCACGTGAAATGGGCATGTCAGAGTTTCCTACTGGGGTCAGAGAGGAGCATTTGGGTTTGGCTGTCTCATACTTATTTGGCAGAGAAACTTCTGCTCTTGTTTCAGCTCAGACTTAAAGGACTAGACATTTTATCCATTCATAAATACTGGGCAGATGATGTGCAATAGCGGTAATATCCCCAGTATGTTACATGATGTGATGACACTTATGAATCCTTGTTGATACATTTCACTTAGGCTGTCATTAGTTTACTGACAGTAAAAGAATCAGCATCAAGGCTTTACAGTATATATTTAAAATATTCCTGGATTACCACTAGATTTAGTGTAAAATTAAATAAAAGCTGAATTATAGGCTGAACTGCTGGAGGATTGTCTTTCAAGACACTGGATTATCGTTGTGCTGCACAGCCAAAAGAACAACACCGAGCTGGATTTGGCAGCACCGATGACCATAAGAGATAATGAAAAGTAATAAAGTGTGTGTGCAATGGAAAAGCTCAGGCTGTAAGTATGAAATATTTTATGTACATGCGTGTGTGGAGAAGATTAAATTAATTTCTGAGCCTCAGCTGTTTTTTTTAATCCTACACATACCCTGGAATTCAGATCAACGTCTTTTTGTTTGACTTCTGTCATAAATTACAGTTTTGCTTCTGCAGAGTTTCAAGTGAGGTGACGATTAGCACATGTGCTGAGTGAATATAATGAAGAAAAAATCATAAAAAGCTATTTCTGCTAAGTGAATTAGCGCGCTGAGAGGAGGGGATGGATAGCAAACACAGAAATAAAATATGGCATGAAAGGTGTTTGGTGAAACCTGTAAGATGATATAGTTATAATTCACCATCACAGCCCAGCTTTGGCCTTCAACTGCAGTATTCATTTTACAGTGCAGCATTTCTCGGTTTTGCAACCAGCAGTGATGTGGCCTCTAATTCTTTTGTGTAGCTGCAGACATCGCAGAATTTTACCTCTGCAGTACACTACACAAAATAAAGATTATGTGTCTTTAATTTGCTTAACAAGTGACATCACTTCATCATGCTGTCACAACAAAAGGAAGAAAATGAGAAAACCTGCCTTTACACTTCCCCACATTAAATAAATATGTTGAAAGATGTTGCATTACACTGGAGCAAAACAGTCTATAAGCAAAAAAATAATAATATATGAAATTAACTTAAATTTTGAAAAATGAGTCTGATACGCACAAGTGTTCCTGCTTTGCTAAGCTTATTTTTTCAGTGTTGTCCTTGGTATAGATGTGTTTTGGTTGAGCCAAGCAAGAATATAAAGCGGAGGTTGTACAGTATGTTCTGGAAGGAAGGAGAGGGATGAGATCCCCTGGAGTGGACTGGATTTATAGTATGTTGCGGTTAACCCCAGTGCAGTGATTGCTATCAGGCTTAGTGCACAGAAGTTTATTATTTAAAGAGTTTATGATGGAGAGTTGGGTTCAGCATTTTGTAACATTTTACAACAGCTAGTTGCTTGAAGGCCAACTAGCTGTTGTGTATACTAAGAAGTATAGGAGGACAATATTTGAATATAAGAATTTTTAATTTTCCCCCTTTTGTCTTTGTTGACAGTGCTTTTTTTTGGTTCTTTTTATTTTCTGTTCTTGCTGTGCGCCTGCTATGGTTGTCTTCTCCGTCCTCCCCAACTGTTAGAAAGCTTCAAAGACAGAGGAGGCATCAAAGGCTTTGGCCCCCGAGTGGCTTCCTCCTCACATCCCTGCACTTTCCTTCTTGTCTGTCTTTTAGTCTGTGCTTTTCCAGATTTGTTGTTCCTCCCCTCATGTGCAAGTGATTAGAAGACAGAGCCGAAGGAAAACATAAGCTTTGTTTTCTAGGCAGTGGGCACGCTCGGAATTCCAGTGGATTTATAACAGTGAGGATTCCTCAGATCCTAACTGGTTAAATCGGACTCTGGAGAACCTTCCTGCTATCTACTAACACCATCTATTCACACTACCCTTCCTCTGTTCTCCTTCCTGCTAATGTAGAGTTTTCTTTTTTCTCCTCTCCTTTATCTCTTCCTCTCTATTTTTCTACTTAATTTTCCTCTTCTCCTTAACCAAACAGATGATACAAAGGTCTATTCATAGCCTGAGTGACTGTTCATTTTCTCCTCTCTGTCCAGCTGTCTTGCCTCACTGTCACTCTGCTGTTAATGAAAGGTCAGATAGCCATGGATAGTACAGTTACCGCTATTGTGCCTTTTACTGGAGATGGTTGTGCTGTTCAACGGTCATCTCTTCTCAAAGCAGAAACAGAGCACCAAGGGTCTTAATATCTAGAGCTTGTCCTTGCAGTGACCTTGACAAATATTGGATTCTTAACCCAGCTGGACAGGTCAAATGGGCCTCATGGGGTCAGACAACTAAATGAAGATGAGTTGAATATTCTATTTACAGTAAAAGATTAGAAGATTTGCTCTTCATTGGATTCTTTTGGCGATACTAGCCAACCTTGAGGCCTAGAAAATAGGTAGGATTTCAAAACCATGGTAGTCTATTGACAAGAATCTTCACAGGAGTTGCCATTCAATATATTGTGATATATTGGCGATACTGCAAGCGAGATGATATATGTTGCAATTGTTTTTTTAAATCTTATTTTAGGAAAAATGTTATAGTATAAAGAACACACGAGTTTTAAAAATGTTGACTTATTTATGGAATCAGAAAATCTGTTTATTGCTCAGGGGTTTAAACACAACACAAAATAAACCACTCTCTGCCAATAGTCGTTGCATGTAAACTGTTAATAAGTACATGACTTCTGAAATTTTAGTATTTCTTTCTTTTGCTCTTCATTTCTTGCTCACACGGGAGGAGGTGGAGGTACAAAAAGCCCTCACATGCATGCCAAGAAGGTGTAGCTATACTTTTGTCTGGTGAAGCGTTTATCTTACAATACACAGCGCCAGGAACATGTTGATGTGACATTTTGTTTTAAATTGTGAAAAATGCAAATTTGACCACAGGAAGAAAATCTCTCAGGAAAATTTAGAGGGTTGGCAATTATGCATGTTGATGTGTTTATCATTCGGATGTGCAGCAGAACTTACCCAGGGTGTGCAGTAGTAATTCTCCAAATCTACATTTTGGGTCAGACCTCAGTTTTTGAGCCATTGACATGTTGATACATTTGCTTTTGGTTTGTTTTTTTTAAACACCAATGATTTGGAATAATATTAAACACTATTGGGCTCGGAGTTCTTTCAAAACACAGATGACCTACACTCTGTACTGGCCTTGAATGCCTCAGATGCTTCAGTGCAAGCTGCTTCTGTCACAGACAGCTCGTGCTAAAGCTTCTATGTGAACACTGTTTCTTTCTTAAAGGAATAGTTCAGGTTTTTTAAAGGCGGTCTTAATCAGAGGTTTATAAAGTACACAAACTCAATACTTAAGTAAAAGTGCAAGTATTTGCCTAGAAAAATACTCCACTACAAGTAGAAGTTCCCTTTAATTTTTCTACTCAAGTTACTTAAGTTCTTACTTAAAGTACAAAAGTAAAAGTACTCCACAAAAAAAAAGTGTATTTTAACAATATAGAATTTGATGCTGGTGAAAACATAAATGTAGAAGTTATGTCCAGATTTGCTCAACAAATTCTCAAAGGTGAAAATTATGGTAAAAACGTGTTGTTACCTACAGACTGTGGAACAGAAAGAGAAGTTGGTGAAGGTGGAGCTGATTTTAACGCCTTATATAGTGACAGGAAGTTAATCCATATATGATACATCAGCC
>JAUMHL010000021.1:19895809-19921681 GCA_032362345.1 Sandelia bainsii | reverse complement strand
AAAATGGAACTACTCCAGTAAAGTACAAGTAGCTCTAAACTGTACTTAAGTACAGTACTTGAGTAAATGTACTTAGTTACTTACCACCTCTGGTCTTAATACAAAATTGGGGTGCATAAATATAGAATGCTTAGAATAGAATAGAATAGAATAGAATACTTCTTGTTTGCTAAAACTGATCCTGCTTTTCACAGCACTGGTGAATGTTTCACCAATAATTTGAGTACACCATGAGAAATGAGTGCCACCATCACTCTCATTATGGAATTTAACTTTTAGAAAAACTGAATTTGTTCAGTTTACTTTTAGTTTAATTTACAAAAATCTGTGGAGTTTCTCATCAATAGCAGTGATGTGCTTTGGACCAGGCTACCATGTGCTCAAACCATCCCACTTAGCAGACCCCAGACGTGCTAGACCATAGTAGAGTGCCAGAAAATGGCAATTTCTACCAAAAACAATCAAAGTAAGTGAAGTGTGGATCGTAGAGTCCCGCTGGCATGCCTGTGTGCAGACTGGAGAGTAATGAAAGAATGTAAAAGGGCCCAAGCTCAAATCATGCTTCAGTCAAACAAAGGAGGAGTAATAAGGTATTTTGAAAGCAGGAAAACTCTGAGCCTGCAAGTGATATAAATCAGGAGGCTGACAATACTGCGTGGTGCACATTTGTGTCTCATAGATCATGCATGCAGTGCAAATGGAGCAATAAAAGATATGTTATCCACAAGAAGTTTGTATTGCTGAGCTTAGTTGTGCATTATACATGTTCTTTTTCATTGTCTGCATGTACTGTGCATGTCCAGGTAAAACCAGAAGTAATGCTGCTCACATAAGAATACACATGTACAGGATAAGTTGAGTTAAATTTTGATATGTTACATCACACAAACAGAGTTAGGGGGACTATAAATATCATCAGGACTAGTTTGTGTGTTTGTCTCATCATTTATGATCTGAGGGCAATTTGGAACAACACGTCTTGTATTTAATCTTTACTTGTAAATGTGGTATTAGTGGGTACAGTTCTTTTGAAATGTTTGTGCTGGCGTCATATTTTTAAGTATTTGTCTAATCCGTCAGTGGTCTAAGCTAAAAAGCTAGACTGACTTGAGGTAGACTCAGCAGGAAGACCTGAACACAGTCCATACTTTTCAACATGCTGCTAGCCAGTGAGAACCACCCACTAATACCACATTTAGTTTCCCATTGTGAATGACTTACTGAAAGTCTTGTACGATCAAAATGTGATGAAGCGCTTCATCAATATATCAAGGTCGTTCCATGCAAAATGATGACAAGTGCACATTAAGAAATAGTGTTAGGTCCATCTGGTCTGCAGGTTTTGCAAAGCAACCCACTGACTTGTTCCTGGCTGCTAAATTTAACTTCTCTCTGTTTCGAAGAATACTTAACTCGAAGAATACTTAACTTAACTGCTTCTTTATTTCTCCTCCACTTCTTCCCAAAATCAGTAAACCCTCTGCTGTCTTTTTCTCTCCTTCCACCTGGCTGTCATTTTCTGAGGTTGAAAGGAAAATGAACAAACTGTATTGTAGTGACTCTTTACACCAGTAAAACACTTAAAGAGAAAGAGCTGAACCTGACTTCTTTTCAAAATCAGGGAATGACCCAGTGCCTGGTAATTCTCAGCAGTGGCTGCTCAGTTCAAAGGCTTCATACTATATAATAGGCAGACAGATGGAGCTAACGGAGTCCATCCGCCAGATGTGGAGTCTGACACACTCTCCAGTGTCAGTGCTCTCTGCCTGCAGCTATACAATACAGTACACACACTGACAAGCAGGCAACATACATTCACACATGAATATGTGGCCTGGTAGCTCAATGGGATAAGCATCAGACTGGGATGCAGAAGGTGGCAGGATCAAATCCCAGCCCAGACCTAGCCCATCCCCCATACCAGGTGTGTCCTTGAGCAAGACACCTTGTAAGTCGCTTTGGATAAAAGCGTCTGCCAAGCAAAATAAAGTAATATGAAGCTGTAGAATTAGTGGTAGATCTCTCCACTTCACCACTGGGATCTTCATTGCTCATCTTTCTTTTAATTTTGTTGCCTTTTCCGCTTGCCCACTCACTTCCATCCAACTATCTATGAACCTAATGCATAAGACTTGGGTTCAGCTTATGCCCTAAATGGTTTCCTCTATCAGTTTCACACCTTTTATAAAAACTATGAAATCATTCTGACATTGCAGAACTGTGTGCTTCATTATACTCAAACTGTATCATCAAAGACTTGGACAGAACTGGAAAAATGCCTTCATCTGTGCCCTAAACTTATGATATATGGTTCTGTGCTCACACAAACTATGCTTTGATCCAAACTATTTCTGTGTCCACATTTGTCACTGCGGATCTGAAGTGAGTGGACTTTCAGTAGCCTAGTTGCCCATTTCTCAACCTCTGTTTTGCTCTGCCTTTTGAAGAGGGAGGAGGATTGTTTATGTTAGCATGAACCAGACGTCAAAGCATCATGGCTTTTATTGCTTTGAAAAGGGCCCAGGACAATGTGTGATGAGAGACTCTTTAAACAGTATAAGCTGGTGGGACAGACGAGGAGAAAAAGGGAATTCCTGCAAAGATAATGAAGTAAAACAGTGCGTGGACAGTTTTCTTCAGCATATAGACAAGAGTGACATGGTGAAGAAGAGAAAGGGACAGATGATTCTGAAATTAGATGAAAAGTTCTGGTCCACCAAATGAACCACCATGATACCATCAGGGCCCTGTGATATTACTGTAAACATGTTCCATATGCTCTCACTGTCTCCACCTTTGTCTCCTTTTTTCCTCCTCTCTGCCTGTCTCGCACCATCTCTTTTAATTTCCTTTCTTTCTCCATTCCTCACTCCTTTTGTTTCATTCCCCTTTTCTCCTGCTGGCTTGTTGTTTTATTGAGGAATGCTCCACTGTGGAGAGCATTTGATCTTATAGCTGCTTTGACCTAAAGATGGAGGGAGGGAATGAGGAACTGAGTGAGGGATGAAGGGCTGCATGTGTCCACAATTACACCACTGTGAAGCCAGCGTAATTCACTGCTTCACTCAGCGACTGGTGGATGAGAAAGAGACGCCTAATCAAGGCCAGAGTAAGCGAAGCTGCTGCCAATTCTAACACATACATAGAAACTGCACATGCATGGACTCACACACACATGCAGGCTTGCTAATAAGTGCCGTCACACAGCTCACTACATTTGAAGGCTTATGTTACACACAGTTTCTTGCCCCACCTTCTGTCTTTGACTTCGCTCCCCAGCAGTCTCATTAAAAAAGTGATTTAAATTATGGACCAGCAAAAATTTTTATTCACATGACATTGATGTTTGCAAACTTTTTATATGTAAGACAACCTTCAGCATCAATTGACATATTTTGCATTCAAATTGCAATACCTGTTTTCTTTCCTAAATCAGCTAAGCCTTTACTTCCACGTTCGAGAACATCCATCTGTTCGGTTTTCCATTTATCAGACTTAGACTTTTTTTGGTGTGTCAAAAGTAATCCAGTTGATTGTTGTCTTTAAGTCCACACTGTAGTTGCAGTACCAACATAAACTGGTGCTGACTCACCTAATGTAAACATAGAGCCAAGGGCTCAGCAACAAAGTTAAACTAAATCAGTATATTTGGACAGTAAGGCCTATAATGTCCCTTGAACATGGTTGTTACCCTGTTGAGTAGCTTTACACGTGTAAGCAAAAGAAAACTAAAGTGTGCAAAACTTTATCACAGAACATGTATATTTCCATTGAAATGTTGAAATATACCATTTCTAGGTATAGTAACTTGTCTGGAAAATAATAGTATACTGTGGGGTGTAGGTTTGCAACTTTTTATGATTTTCTGTATTGATTAATCTGTCAGCTATATTCCAGATAAATGGATTCGTTTTTCAGTCTGGACAATAAATGTAAATGCTTAAAACTGTTTCCTAATCCTCAAATGTCTTTTTTTCTGTCTAAAACCCAAAGATATTGAATTTACTTTCATGGAATACTAACAAAAAACAGAAAATATTAACATCTGCAACACCATTCCAGCTCTAGTGAGTGATAAATGTAAGTTTAACAACTATGTTGTTGTGCTGCAAGTCTCTGAAAAAGGAGAAAACAAACAAGCAAAAACAAAAAGTAAAAAAGAAATAGCATGAAGGTGCATAGCAGGAGGGATCTTGCAGTT
The DNA here is from genome assembly GCA_032362345.1 of Sandelia bainsii. Taxonomy (NCBI): domain Eukaryota; kingdom Metazoa; phylum Chordata; class Actinopteri; order Anabantiformes; family Anabantidae; genus Sandelia; species Sandelia bainsii. The sequence goes on along the minus strand of JAUMHL010000021.1, from coordinate 19,917,480 downwards.
TTAATCTCTGCAACCTGGGAGACTGTGAATAGGAAATGAGGTAATACAATAGAGATCTTTGTGCCTGTAGTACTTCTTTAACACCTCTGCCGCCATCTACCTATCTTCCTTTCCATCGTCTGGGGTGGAAGTGGATCAGTTATGAAGTGTGTGTTTGAGAGAACCGGGTTCATAGGAGGTGAAGTGAGACTGTGTGTGAAGAAGTAAGCTGGGATGCTTTACAAGGTGTGCTTAGTCAGCCCCCGCACCAGTCATCTGCTGAAATGGAAATTACAGCAAACTTTGGAAATTTGAGAAGATCTATGAACGTCTTTGTCTCTTGTGGCAGATTTTGTCTCTCACTCTGACACTTATTTATGCCCCCTTTTCTGCATTTTGCTCACTCTTAAGAAAATTGAGGCTTTCCGAATCCTATCCCCACCTTTTCTTTTTTTTTTAACTGTCTGTGTTCAATCCAGAATGATGTCTTTGGGTGGAAGCGTTTTCATAATCAGCACACAGTTGCAGCCAATGGAAAACTACGTCAAATAAAGCAAGGCATGATGTTCCATCCATCATGGTTGTTTTGTTTTTTGTTAAACTTCATGTGTCATAAAATGTCATCATCATTAGTTGTTGTTGGTGTAAATTATGACTGATGAGACTGAACTTTTGAAGAGCAGTAGCATACAATTACAGTAAAAGCTTCAAAATTGCTGCATGCACATAATTTCCTAATGAATAATCAACATTTGTAGTGTAATTTATCCACATTCATGGCTTTTTGAGGGTTGGGTTGGGTAGGCTAAGCTCCCCACATATCAGGAACATAAAACCAGACTCATGCACATTTTAACCAAATATTTTTCTCTGTTATTTTCTTCTTCACGTTGGCCTTCAGCTCGCATGGTTTCTTTTTCCATGCTGGGTTTTCTATCATCTCTGTCTTTTCATCACTCCATATGAATCCTGTCTGCATCCTTTTCCTCCTTTGCTACTTTTCAGTATTTTTTTTCTTCACACGTTGTTATTCTCCTGCTCACACACTGATGATTCCCAACCTACAGTTTAAAAGTCTAGCCTGTGTTTCTTCTCAAAAGGCTTCCCACAACATGAGGTTAACCATATATCATCTCTTTCATCACTTACTTACTCTGTGACACTTCTACCTTTCTTTTTCCCCTTTTTGTTCATTTTTAACACTTTTTGCCCTCTGTTTTCCCCCCCAATTCAAGGCATATCCAAAGCAGGTGTCCCAGCCCCCCCTGCACTCCATCTTCACTCTGTTTGACATGGAGATCAGTCAAAGTGGAATCAGAAACCAGGGATTCTGTCTCGCACATGGTGTATACGTTCAAACACACTCACCTTAGGTCCATCTGGTTCTTCACTTATTAGGGCAGAAGGCTAAATTTCACAATTGACCGACCTCCTCCAATCCTTTCTATAAAATTAGCCTCACAGGCCACTGGATTACCTGAATCCTCTCTTACATGTGTACTTGAGCACAAAAAATTGTGTGCAGTCGATTTCTGCAAGCTGAAACCAGGTTTCAGATTTTGCTTGGGAGGGGTTTAGTTCCACATTGGATTAGAAGGGCTGATTGACAAAACCAGAATACAGTTCCTGACAGTCAAAATTACACTCTTCCCTCTTTTACCAAGCATATTTGTAGCAAATTAGCTTTTAGAAAAGTGGAAGGACATTGAAGTTATTTTTTTCTGGTTAAATAACATTAGAGAAACTGTTAAATATATATATTACAAAAGTGTTAAACAAAAAGTTTGGTATTTTTCCAGAATTGTAACCTTTTTTTGTGACATGCTGTTAAAGACTGAAGATCTACAATTAGTTTTACATGAAGCTATTTTATGGGTAAACCAGAAAATACCATCTGACCTACAGCCGTTTGGTTTTTTATTGGCCTGTATTACTTTTACTAGTCTGCGCCAGTTTTTGTAGATGCCAGTGTTGTAGCTACTGTGCGTACTGTACAGTACTGACGTGACACCTCCGTCTTGTGTGTTAACAGGTGATTAAGACTCAAATGCATGGTTGGTGTAAAGCTAAACTGCACTTTTTATTTTTTTCCACATGAAATAGTGATTGAGTTATTCTGCGATGCTGACCCACATTGCTCATGAATTACAAATTGAGGGATTTGATCTTTTATTAGTTCAGTAACTTTGGATCTACTTTTGTCAGTATATTTTCCATTATTATCCACTTTCCTGACAAGCACTCATTCCACACACATTGTGTGTGCATCTACAACTTAACTTAATACCATCTTGAATGAATGCATGTCACATTACTAATTAATATCTGAATAATCTCAATATATGTCTCCACACATTTTAAAAATATATGTGCCTTTTTTGTGGGTATAGTTTTGTGGAAATTTTGTCTAATTTCCTGGCTTTAAATAATTTTTATGTACTAGTGGAAAGTGTTTTGGATGCTCACAGTGTGGATTTGTCTCTGGCTTGTTTTCAGCTCCCACTCTCAGGACACAAATCTCTCACTTCTCTTTCCCACTACTCATCTCTCTTGTCCTCGCCTTTTCTGTCTTACATCCTCCTGTCTTTGTCGGCTACCTTTGACTCTAAACAGGTTGGGGAATGTTGGTGCTTATTTTCTTAACATGGGACGAGGAGAAGGTTCCCATAGAGTATTGATGTGATTGACAGGGAAGCGTGCTGGAAATATTCAGGGGTTCTCTGTTTGCCTCAGAATCTTGCTGTTGGCAGCTCAGACTTGGTCTTCAACACAGGGCTGGAAAACCAAAGAATAACACAGGACGTTTTTACTGGAATGAATGTTTCTTGCACACACGTTTTTCTCTTACTTTAATCTCTGTCTTAACCTCTACAATATATTTCTCCTTTTTTTCTTTTCTCCTGCTATTCGCGCTGTTTTTATCTCTGGCTCAGCTTCTCTCTGTCCCTGTCATACTTGACACTGGCCTGGAGTCAGATTTCTTGTGGTGGAGTTTATCCTACAGCGTCAGCCACTGAGAGCCGAGAGCTAGGAGTCATGGGTTGATGGAGACACGATGTCTCACACCCAGTTTCCCAAAAGCATCCCAGAATTATTCAGTATAGTTTATCTATATAGACATAAGTCAGCAATCAGTGTCTCGTCTAACACATTAGGTCAATTTACTCACTTTAGCAAAATTTGCAAACCGCACTGGGTACATTTTTGAGTTCTTGATGGAAATTATAGACCTTAAAAGACATTTTGCATTGTTCCTTTATAACACTGTCAGATCCGTAATAGATAAGAATTGATGCAGAGGAGCCAGAGCCTCCCTATTCCAAACATTCTTCAGTTGTATTATACTAGCAGTAGAGTAGTCACAAGAAGCTAACGTCAAGCAGAGACGAGGAGTGGGTTAGAGAAGTCTGGTGATCTCACACTTGTCTTACTCCATACCTCCATTTTCAAACTTGTAGCATTAAGCTCAACGGAAACTTCTTTAAGCGATGTTACTTTTTTGCAGCTTCTATTATTGATGTAGTAGCCCTTTCCAAGACTTGTAAATAGAAGCTAATTAAAATTGGTCTAGCCCTTTAAAAAACATGACCATGAGGATTTATTATATTATATGGCTAATAAAGTATTTTTCCTTTTTTGTCTGGATACACAGATTGATGTGTATGGGTTTTTGCATTTGTGTGTGTGTGTTAGTGCGTGTGAATTCATTCACGCTTTAGAGTCAAATCAACCATGACCACTGGCCTAAAGGAAGACAGACCAGCAGCACTGTGGTTAATAATGCTAATGTTCTCCAAATTACACCATCACTGTACTTGACTTTTCATTTAAATCAAACATCATTAGCCTGAAATGGTCACACTCTGTGTTTCATTAATAGCCTCTGACCTAAACACTCTTGATTGATTTATTCCAGCCTGCTAACACTTTTGCTCACTATATATCCTGCAGACAAAGGGAGATTCAGCCTGGCCAGTTAGAAAATACTGATAGATGCAAAGAATGGCTTTGGAATGGCTCCTAGCTCGACTGCAATCACATGACGTTTAAATCTGAGTCACGTTTGAAATCCAGTGGTATAATCCTGGAGTTCTCAGATTCCACTGCTCGTGCCTCTTGTTTTGAATTTGTCATCTCCGAGGAATCTAGGAATGCCAGCAATAAGCTTATGGAGTGTGTACATGTCCCTGACTGCACCTGAGCTGACATCCACACACAGGTTTTTGTCAAACACACACCCACGAAAAGGCATGCGATGTGGCATGTGTCTTATTCACACCATGCACACTGTTGACACACATGATCCACTATTTACAGAAAAGTCACGTACAAAAAGCCAAGCAAGATGACTATATTAATGTCCCACACACAGACAGTCTGACTGGCTTTGACTTTAGGTCTTAAATCTTAGATTCCACACGTAATCCATGACACACGCAGACCTCAACACAAACATAATATGACATTTTCACATTATTAAATACTAATATGTGAAGTACACAAAGTAGAACATCCATTGCAGAAAAGTGACATGATAACATGCAAGTGTGATGACTCCATTCACATTCTAAAGATGGATAAACAGACAGCTACATCAGATTATGTCAAGATTTAAGGGCTCAGTCTATCTGCTTGGAAGCAATCCGGTTTTCCAGAAAGCTGAGTGCATGCACACACTCGCACACTTGTACCAGACCTGTCAGGTGAAAACAGATGAGTTTCACAGTAGGTGGTAACATGCTTGTGCACATTCCTCACTAGCCTACTTACACCACTGGTAACGTGAGCCGAAGGGAGCCTCGCCTAAAATGGCCTAACCAGACTTTATACATCAGTGTGGTTTCCATTGCAGAGCCTCACAAGGACAGCAGGGACTTGTGCATTAACTGTTTAACCTGTGAGGCCAAAGAGTCCAAATGGGGCTTCTACAGAGCCACAAGCACAGCATGAAGTCACTCCAGTCACTCCAAGAACAAAATTTCTGTTATGACGAAACCAGCAAATGTGTCAATGCACTGCCCATCTGCAATATTTTACAGTGCTACCAAAATTGTATCCAGCCCTCGTGCTTTTTATGTCATGATATTCACGTTTTCACAATGACTTGGCTTTGGTACGCTATCCAATTTGGCCTTGTTGTGGGAGAGGAGCTGCTATTGGGTTTCAGTGCACATAGTGGAAGCCCCCCTCCATCTGTTTGTGTTTCATGTGGTTAGGCAGAGTGGTGGTGGAGACTGGGAGATGACATTAAACTACTGGTTTAGACAAGTAAATCCCCATTGATAGCTCTATGGAAATTCTTGTTTTGCCTGGTACCTCCAGAGAGGTCAGAGGTCAGGGTCTGCCGCAGACCAGCGTCCGTGTATGATCACTTGAACAGAGCTCTTCCAACTTAAGAGCGGCTCTCTTATACACTCAAAAACTGTTGTCTCTTAAGCTGTGATCCCCAGCCTGGACTAAGGAATGCTGGGTAGCAACAGTTGTCACTGTGAGCCTAATGCTGTGAAATAATTTTCAGTGAAGTCACAAGCTTCTTTTTAAAGGGGTCTCAACAGCTCTTGGTCTGTGTCAGCTTTAGCTTACTCTTGGTGTGCTCACATTTTCTTCGAGGTAGCTCTGCAGTGGTTGAAAAAGGAGGAGGAGTCAAGATATGATGTTTGATAAATTTGTGCAACACATTTAGATCAGTGCTTGTCACTCTATAGTGTACACAGATATTTAAAATATCAATATAATTTTTTTAAAAGTCACCTTTATCAGGTTCTTTAATGTTAAAGAAAATAACAGGCACATCTAGTATATTTTGCTCCGTGTGTGCCAAGATTTTGACGCCAGGCTATTCAGTAATTCCAAATGCATCTCAACTAAGTTGACTTTAAACATCGACCCTGCTCAGCTCTGTGTTATTTTTGGACATGAAGCAACAGTTCTTGCAGTGTGCTTTTTATGTTAAAGAAATTTCAGCCCTTTTTTTCCCTCCTGTGTTCTGTTGTCTGTTGTTCTGATGTATGAAGGGCCTTGTCAAACAGCCTCCTGTCATCTACCCTGCTCACATCTCTGCCCCTCACCCCCAAACTGCCCCCCCTTTCTTCTCTCACTCTGTTCTGTGGTCTTATAAGGTTACAAGGTAGATCTTTCTGAGGCGATGCAGGGTACTGTGTGCGTGTGCATGTGTGTGTTAGTAGTTTCTGTGTTCTTTGGTCCATGATGTCCTCAGGTGAACACTCGGTCCCTTAACTGGGGCTGCTTTTATTCCCTTATGCACTCCAGTTGAGCCTGGGAACAAACACCTGCACATGCACATGCAGGTGCAGTTTTGCAAGTGAACACACTCACACATGCATAGGTACACATTATCCTTTGTCAAACACTACTGTCTTGTCCACTCTCTCTCTTACCAAATTAAACAGATAATGACAGTGTGGGCGTGCTTATTTTCTAGCTCGCTGGAGTACAGTGATATTATAACCAATGGATAGGGCAGTCAAAATTACAAAAATAGGAACAACCCCTTTATTTGAATAAGTAAAATCAACATTAACTACTGTTCTGTAATGAATCTAATTTCCGTCTCATTCTTCCCACTGGCCACAATTCCTTGGACTCTGTGATGCCCATGTATGACCAGTGTGAACAGTAATTTACATCTGACACAATGACAGGGAATAAAATCTACCCCAAACCAAAGCCAAAACAAATCTGCGCTCTACTTGGTGGGACCGAAGCCTACTTCTTAAAAAGCAGATTTTACGAGCGCCTTCACTCTGGTTTTATTATTATTTTGTCATATATTTCTTCCTATACTCTCACATTTTCCAGGTCTTTTCTCTTCCATTTATCTCTAATTCCTCTTCTCTCCTTTGCCGCCCTGCGTCACTTTTCTTCCCTCCCTCACATCTCTCAAGTTGTCACTTCTTTTCTCTGCCACTCGGAATACAAAATCTTTATCCTCTCATATCCCTGTCCTTTGCCAAAGACTTTAGCTTTCCGCTCATTTTCCAATTTTAAGCCTAATTGTACTAATAATTCATTAAGACAGTCGAAGCCCTATATGGTACTAAGTGTGCAACAGTAGTACATTAGCTACCTGATTTACTCTTCTCATTGTCTGTAACTGCACATTTGTGTACATTGAGGGAGCAGATGCTCATATAAAAGTTTGAACTACTTCCTTTACATGAGCATGCAATAAGGGAAGGGAGATGCATCTGTGGTTTATGCAAGAGATTCCAAGCATTTAAAGTGCAACAGATAAAAAGACAGTGAGTGAGCACACAGTTGAATAGACACAGAAACGTGAATGGAAAGTGAGAACCAATGAAGACAAATTGGAGAAGGAAATAACTACTGTATAGCTAGATTGTGAAAATGGAATAGTTTTGCTGTTCTTAGAGATAACCCCTGAATCAGATCACTTTTCCAGCTAATAAGGATGTGAGTGGAACGTGGGAGAGTCCCTAATAACAGAGCGGGAGAACTCATTCATCAGTCTCACTCACCACACCAACCACTCTGGCTCCAAACACAGCCCCCCAGACCATATAACTGCATATTACTGTAGTTGCTACACATAACTGCTCAGATTGGACAGTTCTGATTTGGTTCTCTTTCTGACTTTGTCCTTCACTTTTCTTTACTTCATTCTTTTTCCTCATTCCCATGCCTCAGAGTTTGAAGTTCTGCACTAATTCCCATATGCTGCTGTCCCAGTAAAGTCACACCAAATTCTCTGAGCTTTATAGGGGTTAAGCCCATGTCCCTGCGTGATTTTTATCATCATTAGCCAAATACAGCTGGATGGGGATCAGAGGCTGCTCTTGTGGAACTTTCTGTGGGGAGTGATGATGTCTGGACTTCTCAAAGGCATTAACCATTTGCTGTATGTTTATTGTCACTAGGATGAGTGGCACTCAGTTGCAAATGAGAGAAGAGCTTCCAAAATGTTCAGTTGTATGAAATATGCCATGCCAACGGAGAGGGGAAAGTGATACTATAATAAAGGTTGTCAGACATCCAGATTTCTGATGTGCCATACCCGAAGGGCCTCTGAACTTCAACATATCACCATTTACATGCTATGGAAATATGTGCACAGCTCAGGTCCACGTTATTTTGCTTCAGGGCAAATTATTGCAAGGTTTGGGTTTTTAACAGCTGAGATAATGATAATTTTAATAAAACCCAATAGGCAGAGATGGTATCAGTGCAAAAAAAAAAGTTTGGGAAGCTGGCTTGTGACTGTTTAAATGGAAGTGATGTGAAATAATAGACAGCCAGTTTAAGGGTAGCTTAGTGAGACGGCATGAAACACATTTAGACCAATGATGGTCCATTCATTGAGAAATGTGACCCACATACTATACATATGAAGTGATGGCAGTAAAATTATCAACAGCTTTTTATAGAGAAAGATTGATCGGCTGACCTCTAGTATTTGAAATTATTATAAAAATGCCTCTTTTTTTAAAAAAAATCTGGTGTCCCAATTTGTAGAGTGGTGTGAACAAAAAAGTGCTTAAACCTAAATAACAAAATAGGTGGTTTTTCCTTTCAAAACATGAAAACAACCTTAATGACAATCTCTACATTTTGTAAGATTTAGGCAACTAAAACTGAAGGTCACTGTTCAACCAGTTTTAACTGTTAAGTGAATAAAACATGTTGACAGACACTTTGTACACATGATGGGTATTCCAGCTCAAACCTAAAGAAAATTCACTGCAATCGTTTCTTCCTTTTTTCTGCTGTCATCTAAGACTTTTCATCCTTACCAATAATGAATATTGTCAGATGGGGATCCTCGTAATTCTCAGATCCAGTTAACATATGGAGGACCATTAGAATCAGGATTGTGATCCAATCACAATCAAACAATCCAAAACCACAACTGCGAGAACTGCTGATCTAAACTGACACAGGCACTGTGAAGGTTTCTATTTTTAGCCCCTCATTAACAAATAGACCCAATACAATTGCTTCCCTCCGTTGCTGAGTAACATTAGAGAGCTAATCTCAAAATTACTCTGCAATTCATCCCAGATATCCCAGATGATTGTCTCAATGAAAGAGAACTAACAGATGTGACCTAAATAGAGGAGAGATAGAGTAAAATAACGAAACAAGTGAATTACCTCTAGTCAGTTTGGACAAACTGTCATATCTGCATATAATGTTACAGAAATCACGTCTTGCTCCTGAAAAAACACATTTCCTAACAATACGTTCACACATATAGAAACAAATTTGCTTGCAGTAACATGATCCTGTGGTTGTGGGGTTGTCAAGCATGTAATTTACATATTTTGCTATGACTGGACACTTGTTTTTTACACGCAAACAGAAGTGGCAATTTGTTTACATGTGGCGCCTTTTTTTTTTGTCCCGTTAAAGTCATGTCATAGAGCATTGGGAAGCTGGAGGCTGTGATGGTCAGCTTTTCCTCCATTTTGTTCAAATTCCTCCCCTCCTCCTTCCCGTTCCCCCTTTAATTCCATATCCAGGCCCCTCTATTGAACTCTCACCTGGCTGCACTTGGCTAGCTTTGAGTTAGTGAAGTTAGTGAGCTGCAACGTCCTCTCTCCTCTGTCCTTTGTGAACCACAAAGCTCTGCTCTTCTTAAAGTCTATGAACCAAGAACACGGAGAACATTTAGACTCAGCTTGGGGCCAAGACTTGCTTACTTAGGATCCATGCTGTAGCACAAGTTGTGCAAGTCAGGAGTATGTGAAACAAGCAAAAAGATACAAGGGGATAACAACATAGCTAGTGGAGATTATGAGTTATTGTGTGATTATAAATCAAATGCCAGTTTAGTAAAGAGGTAACATAGTGATTGCATGCATCTATTTTTATCACATGCTACAGATCTGTAGCAATCTTGACCATAACTCATAAAAATGCCAACCGCTTGTTATGAGCCAGTTGCTGAGCCTCCAAACTCACTCACTAACAGGTGCAGAGGCCCAGATCACTGCTCATTAACACAGCTCATTTCACAAGCACCACCACATAGTCGTTACCATCCTGACACAGCATGCGTGAAACAGCACATTAACACCCAATTAACATGACCCTGTGTCAGGTCCTGTTGTTTGCAGACTTGCACTTGCTCTCCTCACACTCGAGGAGAGTGTCACTCTGCATGGCAAAAACATAACAAAAGTGATGTTACATAGATAATTCAGCAATGTAAAATGTTTTTTTAAAGTTGGTTTACTGTTGAAACATGTTGAGTACATGTTAGACTTGCACATGACTGTATGCACACAGTTCTGTCAGTACATATGCTTGCATTTTTACATGTGTTTGGGACTGTAGGGTGCATGGCCTTCGTTGGCAGGCAGCCATTTGGTCATTCATCATGTTAAACTATCTCAGCCTGCACCGAAACACGCACAGTCACACACTGGGTTAGCATAACAGGCAGAAATCATTGATGTATTGCTGATTGACTGTGAGACTGTACGTGTGTTTCAGAATCAAGATAACTGTTTCAGTCCTTGTCAGTTCTGCATGTTTCAAAGCCTGAGTCTTTTTTATTTGTCAAGCATCACCTTATGACCTGTGGCAATGCACACTGAAGCCCATTTTCTGTCTCTTCTCTCCTGTAATGAGAACCAGAGGAATGTTCTGTCGTCAGCTGGTAATAATGCAGCATTAGGTCCACACAGCTCGCCGATAGGCTCCCTGTTATACATTCAACCCTTTGATCTACCCTAGAAAATGTGCAATGCTCTCACCAGTGGAGTTTAACATTTAAGGATAAGAACTTAAATCTTAATCCCAATATTGCAGCTGCGATATTATAATTCTCTGTTTACCAAATAATTAAATTAAAGCAGCATTAGCCACCATTCAAAAGTTTACCATTTTGTTCAGCTTTGCCTGACTTATTGTAATTGGAAATGCTTTTTGGAGTGACCACCAGGTGTGTTTAGCATTTAGCTAGCAATTTAAATCCTCAGACTGCAGTTATTTTTCTGCTGTTGCTACTATACTGGCGCTTCACATAGTATTTCATTTCCAGATGGATGTTTCCACACATTGTTTTTCTCATTCAAGTCCCAAAAACCTATTCAAGTTATATCACAGATCATTTCTTTAATTTTGTTTAACATACTTTTAAGCAGTTTTATTTTTTATGGGTCCATCAAGTGGAATGACTGCGGAACTAATTAAATTATTGAACGTCACTCTTCTTATTTAGGTAGTTTGGTAGGGCTCAACAGTCAGAAGCATGCTAATGGTCTTCTCCATTTCCTCTGTTTACAGGGTCTGAGTTTCCCCAAGACCCCAATGTGCTCGCTACCACGTGGAACATATCTAGTAATGGTAAATACACACAAATATATACATACTCACAAAAAGCAGAGCTCAGCACATTCTTGACCAGGCTTTTTCCAACAAAATGCATCTGTAACAAGCAACACATGATGATATGGTCACAGTGCATTTAATACATGCTGCATTGAACTGTAACCCCACATGTGTTGTCTGACGTTACATTTAGTAATGTGTTGACAATAACACATCCTCTGTGAATGGTCACTTTTAACAAGTCTGACAACACCAATTGTTTCCGTATAGGCCACTGTAGAGGATCACTGTACAGTAATTGATGGAAGGAATTACACATTGAGCTGCTCAGCATGTGGAAGTACAGCCACTGGGCAGGACAGCATTTCTCAAATTTTTACTGACCTACTTCAGTTACTATTGAAACAAATGCTACCAGTAGAGATTTAGAATGTGCTGTTGCTTTCAGTAAGTCTTACACTTTGCAATTGTTCATTAAAGAATCTTTCTGAAGACTTCTACAGTGTGAAGTAGTACGAAGTACAGCTTGCTTAGTTTGCCTGCATGGGCAGGTCATATGATGGACATTGTAACAAAGCTGTGGTAGCAGAATTTTCACAAGATAGATAAAGCACATAATTTGCCCAGCATACTTGGCTTTAACTTGTTTTATACAGCTGTTTGTTGATAAAGATAAAGAGACAGGTAATGGTTCCCTTGATAAAACTACAATTATTTTCGAAACCAGTGATTCACATGTCTGGACCTAGGCTACACTAGAATATCTTTCTTGACCACTTAAGATAAGTGCAGACAAAGTAGGAGGTCCTGTGGTTACAGTTTCTTACATTCTGCAGACAAGTAGCAGCATACATTGCAGAGAACATGTACAGCCACTAATGTTGATCTGTTTCAACATACTAGTTTTTGTCAATGCAACAGAGAGCTGCCCACTCATAAAGGACCCCCCCAGAATCCTTCATGTTTTACAGGTTTGTAGAGAACAAATTTGTCAACAACTCACATTTAACATGCATTCCACCTGGTCAAAACCCACAGGAAAAATTGACTTTCATCCAAAATTCACTTTTATCTAGTACAGAGATGCCTTATAAGCTTATTGGTTGTCCTGCACAGAGTTTGCCAGTTTATTCCTTCCTTTGCTTGATCAAGAAAGATTCTTTCCAGTTTATTAAAATTATTTATTTTGCGGTGAGGATGGACCTGTCTCGTGGAGTTGCCCAGTCTTAGATCAGCAGATCCTGAGGGAGGAAACATTTAAAAACACCCATTCTTCTGTCAGCACTGTGGCAACAATTCACATCCACAACGTTTTTTGGATATTTTTTCATCACTTGCCCAGAGTTACTGTATCAGTCAGATCTCACCCCCTTTCCTCAATTTACCCTGGGCTAGGAGGGCTGAAATCCGCCTAGTGACCCCTGAAGACACACTGACTTGGACGATTCTCAACAAGAGGATTTTCTGAACTTGACCTTAACATTTGCTCTCCTATTTTGTGTGGTTTGCTTAATTTATCTGTTGGAAAGTCAGCTCTCCCACAACATCCGTCCCACAACAGATTATGTGTACATATAAACAGACATTGTTGAACACACAGGCAAGAATGAAGACAGTAGTGCTTGGCCATGATTGAGCAGTTTAGTCAAGATAATGGTTATGTTGACCAATCAAGTTGTTGAAAAGTCATAAATACAGTGAGGAGTAGTTTCAAACAAATCATAGAGACAGCTTTATTTTTCCACAACAGCATGAAATATGAAAACCTACAAAGGCTTTGTGTACAGAACCAAAGTAGTGCATCTGCGTGTGTGTCATTTTGAGCTCAGCCACATGACCAACATCTGTTTCTTATCTGATGGATGAATGGTGATTGCACCACTTGTTTTGTCTGCAGGCGGGGAATGGTTTTGATTGACCAAGCAGACAGAATTCAGGTAGTGTGTGCATCAGTAGCAGGACGTTTTCAGGCTGAGAGAGGCTCATTATTGGGCTGAAATCCGAGGTGATGATAGTTTAATGAACTCATTTTCTCCCCAGCTTTCCTTCAGTCTTCTTTTCTGTTTCTTTGTTTCACTCTTTGTGTTTTTTTTTTTCTCTTACTTCCTTTCCTTGCTCTCGTTCTCTGTTGGAAAGTGACCCAGCTTTAATGAAATTCACCTTTAGCTGGCAGCGCTTCAGTCCCAGCTCCTCAGTGTATGTGCTGAGTATGTTTAGCTAGCTGTGCAGCCACGCAGGTTTCTGAACCTATGTCTTGCTGTGAGCATCCTGCCTAGCACAACTTTGCTCTGTAGACTTACATTAACATATATGAGGACACAATGTTGATGGTGAAAATAGCAGGTATTGTGCGACTTATCTAGTTTTTACCATGTATGGTTTTTAGACATTATGGTTGTGTGGGTGTGCGTGTGTTTACATTTGTGTGCCTGCATGTCAGTGTTGGATTGTACAAAAACACTGCAAGAAAATGCAGGCTGATGACAGAGCACCATTTAGTTGCCTGCCACATTAAAGGGACAGCAAGGGTTTGAGTTTCACGTTGCTTCTAGTGCCAAATACCACAACACTCACCACGAGACAATTACATACAGAGTGACTTTGTTACACAGACATTGGCAGGACATCTTTGCAGCTAAATCACGTGTTGCTCTCTTTCTCCTCTTCACTCCTCTTCTCATCATCTCCTCTTGTCTCTTCTTTCCCTATTTTTGCTCCCCACTGCTTTATTGTCAGTTATTATAACAGTTAATGAGATGTGCAGGCACACAGCTCCAAAAAAACATTTTCTTTTCCATCAACTCAACTAATGAGACTGTGATAAAGTGACTCAGTTTGTGTGACCTTCTTACCTTTGGCAAAACATGCATCTTTTAAGAACCAGTCTGTTCACATTTAATATATAAAGTACTTTTTCTTTTTATATAGTATAGTCACACTCAGCGGTCACATTAAACTAGTGAAGTGATGCATTAGCATGTAAGCAGGATTTAGTCCACTACAGCCATAACAGTGTATACATTCCCAGCAGACCTCCATGACTTTGTGTTGATAGTTACGATGTAAAATCTAAATGAAAACACACACTCGCCCACAGAAGCATGGACAGACGTGGGCAACTGTCATTAAGATAAATGTATAACTATATCACCCAGTAGAAATAACCTGATACATGTCAATTACTTTGTTTCTCGTCTGTTCTTGAATTTCTTTAGTTCGCGGCATGATGTGCTGCTTTTTGAGATCTTTTAGCACCTTTTTATGGTTTGAGAAAATTCTCCTACATTTTAGACAGATAAATAACCTCTGAAAACCAATTGGAGATATGCATTGTTAAGATGGAATAAGGATTCTTGAAATGTTTAGATTCTAAACTTGCAAAAAAAAATTTCCACTGTTGTTTTACACTTGACATCATAGAACATGGATTTGTAGGATTTAACTTTAGGTAGTTTAAGTTGGCTAATGTGAACAGTTCAGTGTAAAGTTTAATAAGAAAATATTGTTAATGTTCATGAAATTGCCTTATGTTGAATACGGATTAAACCGATCCATCTCAGCTCTATTATGGTTGTCTCATGACATTTAAAGTGATTACAAATGGTGACATAATCAGACTAAACAGAATAAATTGAAAGTGAATGTACAATGTAGCAAAACAGCTGAGTAAACAACTTATGAAAACAAACATGTTTATAAATTAACTGCAGAAACTGCTGCACGCAATATTTTCATTTTCATTTAATTTCCCCACCCACATTGTACATAGTATCTGTGCTTTTGCATTCCTGTCTGTGAGCGTGCTTCTTAGTTTGTGCTCACATCAGTTTGGCCAGACTATTAACCAATTATGTACAACCCATTACAGTATGTCAATAATCAATCAAACAGAAAACACAAAGTCCTCTTTCCAGATTAGTGATGGTTTTCTGCAAGCTTTGCAGAAGAGCAGTAAGGATGCATCAGTCCAACTTTTTCAGTTCAGTTTCAGATACCTGGACTGCATATCGGCCGATCCCCAATACCGAGCAGATCCAATTATTGAATTAATAAACTGTATACCTCCACTTGTGGACGACATTGAAGGCATCAGCCTTGATTTAAACATTGCTTTTCTGACTTTGTAAAAAAAAAAAAAAGTAGCAAATGAACACATAGCTAAATGTACTGAACAGCTTATTTATTATTTATTTATTATTAAAATAAATAATTGTTCCTCTTTCAACAGCATTCAGAATAAACACGGATAAAATGTTCTTGTCAATTTAGTGCAAAAAGGAGTTCAAAACACATCTAGACATTAACCAGGTGAGCTGCATGTGAGAACGCTAATATCAGAGCGAGACAGCCTGGAGGTTACCTGCATTTTATCCCACGAGCCTCCTGCACGCTTTACACAGGTGCCCCTCGCCCCTCGCTGGAATCAAGCAGAGTGTGATTAGAGAATGCATCTGACTCTGACAAAGCACAACTCCACACACAATCTGGACCTGATTCTCCCAACCTTGTCCAGAGTTTATGTGAAAACAGTTTATAATATAGCAGCTGAAATTGAAAATAAGTTAAGTAAGTTTCTTTACTAGCTCTTTACACAACATTGGGGCCAATATTCAATATTAATATCAGATTGGTGCATCCCTAAAGAGCAGTCATACAACAACAGATTTCCTGGCTTATGCATGGTGTCTATATAATGTAATGTAGAAACATCTCTCCCCCACACACACCCAAGTGAGATATGTTTTTCTATGTCTAAAATTGTAACACACACATGGCCAGGGGAGTGGAGGAGTGGTGAAGTTGGTATTTCTTTATTAGTAGTAGAAAAAATGTTTTCCCATTGTTCTACATTGACTTGATGGAGAGACAGGACTGTACATAAGAGGTAGACTATTGTATATGTAGGGAAAGGAGGACAGATAAAAAAGTGGGTGAGAAAGGGGAAAGGTGATGGGAGAATGGGGGTTGTAGTGTGGTCAATGGTGGGAGACTCCTCATATTGTCACACACGTGTTAGTACCACATTGCTATGTTAAGCCTGGGGCTTTAGGGAGGACAGTGGGAGTGTGTGTGTGTTGTACCCTCTGCTAAGTACACATACACACATCCTAGACAAATGTGCCAACGTCTGTTTAACGAACACCTTGTAGGCACTCACTTTACACACATCATGACAGGCGTCTGATGAGCTGTGCATACTGTATGACCACAGGCGTTGCTATGGTGACAGTATGTACCAATTAAGGCCACCTGTATGCTCCATGCTTTTAATCCATCTGAAACTGTCTCCCCTTACACCTCTCTAAATCCGTATTGGGAAATCTCAATCTTCTTTCTCTGCAAAAATTGATTCACTTTCAACCAGACCAGGCATTAGTTACTAGTCCTGTGACTGCACATTTCTCCCAATCATCATGATTATTTCCCTGTTAAATGATGAGCCACTTGTTAGAATAGAATAGAATGCCTTTATTGTCATTGTATGGACTACATACAACAAAATTACAGTATGTAGTTTCATTCAAACTAAATCAGGTGCCAGGTGTACATTCAATTCAATTCAATACATCTTTATTTGTATAGCGCCAAATCATAACAAAGATCATCTCAAGGCACTTTACATAGCAAGGCACATAATGCCCAGTGGCCTATTTGTGCCCAAAATATTGCTTCTCAGGCAGCACTTGCTCCTATAGTCTATTGTTCTACTTTGAATCAGTGCCTGACGGGTTTAATTTGGGGCAGAAAAAGCATCTGTCCAGACCGGTGTTAACATAATCCTGCAGTTCTATTAAGAAGCTTTTCTTGCTGACTTTTGATCTTTTTCAGCAGTTTTACTACACTTTATTTATACAGTATACTAAGTGTACTGTATGTGCTACGTAATGAATGACAGAAGGTAATGAATATATTAGGAGAGAAGACAGCAAGGCTGGGAAAACGAGACCTGGCAACTGTGAAGCATTTCAAGTTTTAATTAAAACAATCTAAATTAAGTTTTCATTTTCAGTACATAGGTGGCATAGTAAATAAATAAATGTATATGCTTGTACTTGCATATGCTTTTGATTCTATTTTTACTCTTCAGCCTTACCATTCACACACACTGAAGTTCATCTTAAGAGTACTTGAGATTTCCCTGGATGTGCTTGTTCTGCTTTGTTTGTTTTGGCTGCTTTGCGTAACCAAGAGCATTTCTACATACCTAAGATTAGTTTTGGGGTTGAAGGAACTTTCCAGAAGTTTTTCATGACATTAACACAAATGTTTTTCCTGCACATTAAACTCTCAGGATGCCCTCTAGATGTTTTTTTTCTGGCCACCTTGACGAAAAATGTGGTGCTGCAGATAATCATTCAGAATGGTTGTGCTTTGTTTTTTCCAACACCCTTTAAACTCACCCCTGTCACACTGTTATTACAGTGGGTTCTGTTTGTGCTTTGTTCACCCCATAAAGTTGTTTCTTCTTCTTCAAAGATTTACCCACAACGACAACACAGGTGATGCTGCTTCATAAGCTCTTACACAAGCAAGGGGAAACCCTCTGGCATCACACAGCCATGATGAAAAGTGAAATTAGGTGTCAACACAGTGGCAACCACAAAGTAACTTGCAAAACCAGGTTTTGAATATGTGTGTTTGAAAACGCTGAGCTGTTTTTACCACTTTTTCATATACAAGCATGTTTTTTCTAATATCTGACTCTGATGTATGTGGGTTAAAGTAAGTACAGTAAGTGTTGTTTGACTTTATGTCTTAGTTCTTGGCCTTGTGTAACATATTATCTTCCTTGTCTCTTTCTCAATAATCTCACACTTGGCTTTAATATTTTATTCATAATTCTTTCCATTCTCTCATGCTCTGTCCCTTTACCTGCCCCACTTCTCCTCTTTTATTTCCTTCCTTTTCTTTCCTTTCATCTTGACTATGCCTCTGTCTCTTCCAGGGCCCCTCTTCATTCGACTTGAGGCACCCATGAACAACATCACCACCTCTCTGGGCCAAACAGCTGATCTCTTGTGTCGTGTGTCGGGCAACCCGCCGCCCACCGTGCGCTGGCTGAAGAACGACGCCCCTGTCATGCAGGAGCCGCGGCGGGTCTCTTTCCGGTCCACACCATATGGATCACGCCTCCGCATTCGCAACCTGGACACCACTGATACCGGCTACTTCCAGTGCGTGGCCACCAACAGCCAAGGAACAGTGTCGACAACGGGCGTGCTGTTTGTCAAATTTGGTAAGAACAGTTAGACTGGAGAAAGTTATTGCACTCTAAACGTGCCAGACAAGCATTTTCAGTTTTATACTCTTGCAAACAATTGGCCTTTTCCACTGCCGAAACTTACCAAACCTTATTTGTGTGTGTACCTTTTGTCCTAGGATCTGTTTTAGTTTCCACTGTCCTTCTGTGTGTACTCGTGGAGGGACTTTTGAACATAGGCAAGCCCAAAATTGACCAATGGCAAAACTTTAATAACAACAACATAACAAGTCAACTTTTCTTTACAATCCTTCTCGGTTTGTAAAATACAGTGGAAAAGTAGAACAGACCACCTTTACCTCCAGGTTCATGTTAGGGGAAGCTTATAGGTTTGTGTAGTGGAAAAGCAGCTAATTACTGTATTTCTCTGTTTATCTCCCCTTACTAGAGATCTGGCTCCTTTTAGCAACACTCATTTCAACTGAATGTTGCTTGTAGCTGGCAGCTTGTGAAGAGAAAAATCTGGGAGCAGTATTGTTTATCCTATTGTAAAAAATCCCCTTGTCTTCTTTTTCAGATCCACTCCCTACATCTCTGCCAGGAAGGCCAACGTAAGTTGCTTTTTCCTCTATACATTTTTTTGCATGTATTTCACAGAATGCAATGCAGGGGGCCATTTCACTGTTTCGTGTGAGCACTATTCAGACATTGATTGCAAATGGTGGCTCATTTCACAAACGATTATTCCTTGAAAATTGAAGATATATTTGCAAGTCCTACAGAACTCTTGCATCCTCATGCGTTGGTCACAAGTATTTTTGTTTGTTTTGATTAGCAAATTGTGTGAATATCGTAACTTGCCCTTTGCAAGACACGTGAACTGTAGTGCATCACAGAGAGAGAGAGAAAGAGAAGCACATAAAATGAAATGATAGAAAATGTTTTACATAAATATCAATTATTTACATTTTACTGAAACATTTTCATGTTCTTGGCAGTAGTAGCTGCCCACAGGAAAATTTTGTTTTGAGTCTGGTGAGCTTCCTTTGCTTTGTTTTGACGTCTCCCTGTGTTATGGGAGAAAACTCTATGAACTTTCCCAACTCATTTGATTCTCACTGGATCAAAAGAGTTAAGCTGGATGGTTTTCCCAAGTGACATTATGGCAAGAGTCACTGCCATGTTCCATCTAGTGTTCTGTGAATCAAAACTGCTGGCACAAAGTGAAGATCAGACACTAACTCCACTCACACACTGAGACAAGTACGTGCACAGTCGTACACAAGCATGCTCAATTCAAACATCTGTTTTTGCCGTTGCGTTGTTTACATGTTTTGATTATTTCCTGTGCAACTAAATTGCAGCTTTCTTCAAAGATGAGACAGTTGGCTCACACAGAAATCTCAGTGTGATTTCTAGAGGGGCTTTTCAATAAAAGTGTAATCAAAGAGACATGATTCACAATATAGCCATGCACATGTTGGAAATAAACTAAAATGGAAAATGAAATGAAGATTAAAATAGATGTGATGTTTGGCTTCACGTTACAAGTTGTACTGTACTGTAAGAGATAGTCGGGGTTTATATTACCAGGCTGGCACATATTATGATGTTAGTTTGAAATCTACTTAATCCAATTTCTCATATAGCATGTGCAGAATGATATTGCTGCAATCTAATTTAAAACATTTGGAAAGTACATGTTAACATTTAGCTTCCTAGGCATTTAGAAGCTTCTATGTGATTTCACACAAAATATATAGTTAGAATTTGTTTGTCCAGGTTTTTTTTTTTAACTAACTATCATGTTTTCAGCAATTAAAAAAAAACTTTTCTGCTGATGTTTCAACACCATAATGCCTTTCTGATGTACTTTTTATAGCTATAAAAGTTAGGAAATGGCTTAAGTGACTCAACTGGTAATGAAAGAACACAATTCCATGAAAGAATTACATTCCTTTAATTTGACTTAGTATCATGAAAACCACAGTGTTGATGGTCTTCATTCATTTTTGTGTTAGTTAGATTCTTTGGCCGTCAGTTAAACCCTGTGCAAGCTTCTTGTCTCAGTTTTAAACTGCTTTAGTTGAAGCATTAATACAGAGACTGCCTTACACTTTGAACGTTTGAATAAATTAACTTTTCCTTGGGTTGTTTTTTCACCCTGCCAACTTGTAAAGCAAAGTGTTGCTGTCAAGCAAAGCCCAGCCATGTGATCTTGAGTCTCATTACTGTCATTACAGACTTTATTTGAATAGACAGGGGCCTCCTTTAACAGCAGCAGAGCTGTGGTTGTGGTGGGCTGATTGTCACTGCTGCTCATCATTAGTGTCACAGTGAAATTATTAGCTGTAAATTTAGGGAGTCAGCCGTCTAGAAGACAGGGTCACCTAATGATGACATGTGATGACCTGTGTCTGCTTACCTCATACCGCAGCTGTTCAAATGTCAAAACCTCTGCTCCTTGATTCAAAGATTTTGGGAAGACGTGCTGCAGAAGCCTGGCAGTTTGAATGAAATCTCTTAATTTGCATTCCACCACTCCCTCCCAAGCAATGGAGCACTGTTCCATTTTCTTGTGATAAATTAGCCACAAATATTACTTACAAATTTGGGGAAAATTCTCTTGCCACCCACCTTGCTGAAACTGAACATAACATGAACTTTGTATCCTGCATGCTATCTTTGCATTGGTCTGTACTCTCATTTCCATCCATCCCCTCTACGTGTCCTTAAGTATGCACTCTGTGGTGTGCGGGACATTACTGTGTGTGTGTGTGTGTGTGTGTGTGTGTGTGTCCTCAGCCTTGGTTTTTTGAGAGTAGCCGCGGGCAAAGTCAAACCTGACAGCCTGGGGGTTTCAACTACAGTCCAGACAGCTTGTGTGCAATGTAACTTCCTAAGATCAGAGCAGAGAAGTACAGCAGATCAGAAATACAGGAAGGAGGAGGCGTGAGGTTGATTGAGGCAGAGAAAGATGTTGGAAAGTTTAAAGCGTAAACTTTTAGTTAAGCGCAGACTTTTTAATGTTTCTAAATATTCCTTCCAGAGTTATTTATTATTATTTATATATTTGTATAGCACTTATCAAAACAAAATTACAAAGTGCTTCACAATAAAAGGCTTAAGATAAGCGATAAAAGAATGTGGGAGCAATAAGACAATATAAAAGCAA
>JAUMHL010000021.1:19871852-19895709 GCA_032362345.1 Sandelia bainsii | reverse complement strand
TAATCCTGGTAACAGAATCTGGGAGTGACGGCAGTAAACTCTGCAGTTTATCCAGGACATCTGCAGTCGTGGAGCCCGGAAGACAATGTGTAACAGCATTGAAGAACCGAACATTACGGATTATTGAGTCACCGTTGATAAGTGTCGTAGGAGAAATAAGGGGACGCGGGGATGGAGGATCAGTGTTGTGAAGGCGGCGTGGCTCACCTTCAGTACCTGCTGCCGACATCTGTGGATGTGATGGAGGTGGCGAATGGGTGTCACGCTTTTTGAGGAAACTCTCTACTTGATCCGAGAGAAGGCGACCTTCAGACCGTCTCATCACGGCTTCTTTTAGCAGTCTGCGGCGTGTAGAGGATGACTTGGTCCGCGAGGATAACTGACTGCTTGGCCGATCTATGCTGGGCTGGAAGGCCGCCCGAACGTTGTCTGCTTCGGACAGGAGACGGCTGTGTTTGTTTTGGTTGTCACTGGGGCAGAATCCAGGAGAGGTGGAATTGATCTTGGGGTTGACCACCACCTTTGAAGCCGGTGCCTCATCGGAGAGGATCATGTAACGATTTGAGAGGTTTAGCTGTGGGTATGTTTTGATCCCTCCGGTACTTGTCTTGGCGCCACGGACCACTTCGGTCCAAAGCCGCGATGACTGAGAGGAGGCTCGGTTTGGTATGGAGCTGAAAACGGGTATTTTCGGTCTAGCTCCCATATGGACCCAAAAGTCACCCGGCCGGGCACAGACTGAAATCGGGGATATAGTTGAGTCCAAGTCCGCAGTAGTGGCAGCAGGGCCAGGGACATCAGACCCCCGCATAGAAGCAGTTAATCCGGTCAACAGGATCTCTGGACATTTTGAAGGGGCATCAGTATAAGAACCGGTGCGATTACTTATTGCGCCTAGCCAGGGAAGAGTGGCCGAGAGGTCTGAGCAGAGGGCCTGTGACATTGAGGAAGAGGCCGGTCGGGCCTCCGAGCCCCCGGCAAGAAGAGAGGACTGCAGCCCGGAGATTTGTTTTGCTTGTGCGCAGGCGACAGAGATGAAACTTTCAAGGAGTTTGTTCTTCTCAGTCATTTCACACTTTAGGCGGTGAATATCCTCCTTCATACGTGAGTATATTGTTGTACAATTCCTGCATTTCTTACATTCATCCGTGGTATCACTCACTGCATCCGTAATCGGTGAGCGTGTGTCCGCCATTATTGCTAAACAAAAATTTCAAAGCACATGCATTTAAAGTCTCAAATCAGTCAAGGCAAGTTTATAAGTTGGGGCTCAAGCCTGTCATATGGACAAATCTGAAGTCCTTGAAGACAAGTCCATTACAAGATTTCTGAAGCAAATTGCAAATTTAGATGAAAGTGTTTCTCTTGATGCTGACAATTAAAATGATTTACAGTGTAAATTTCCTTTCAAAGCTGGGATTATAGTTTTATTTAACTGAGACCAAGTTGTTTCAATATAGAGGCCTAATAATTAAACTGGTAAATTGTGGGACAATGCAATGTCTCTCAGTTGCTGTTAACTAAAACAAAACAGTTTCTCATGTCTCAATGGTAAATCACAGGATCTGGTTAGCTTAGCTTAGCATAAAGACAAGAAATGGAGGGAAAGCCTGCATGTTTCATAAGGTAAAATCTGCCTACCAACACCTCTGAAGCTTGCAGACTAACTAATTAGAGTTTGTTTGTACAGAAAAAAGTAAAATCAACATGTTGTGATTTTCTGGGCTTGTTGTGTGTGTCGTTTCCTTTAAGTCAAGTCTCAAATCCCATTTTCTTAAGACTTAAGACCAACTCAAGTCTAGAGTCTCATGTCAGCAAACACATTTAATTTATTTCCAGTCTACAGGTCATCATCATGCAGCAGCATTACTAAAAAAGAGAAAGATTTGAGCCTCTCTTTTACACTTTGCCCATGCTCCACCTCTTCATTCTCCTTCCTCCATCTTCTCCTTCCCCCTCTCTTTGGAAATGTTTTCATAGGACCAGAAAAAAAACAGTGAGGGGAGAGAAAGTCTTGCCTGCCAAAATTAGACCCCCAACTTGCTCCGTCTCTGTGTGCTGCCACACTTTCATTTGCAGAAAAAAGACTGTGATGGAGACGGCAGGAGGGTGAAGGGAGTGAAAGAAAAACAGTGTTAGCAGAGTAGGAGGAGGATGGTACCATTAACGCTGACGGTTGCATGTTGTTCTTTGATTCCTGGGTTGTGCAGGGTCGATGGCGTTCAGGTGTGATTTGCCGTGTGAGCTGACAGGAGGTTTAGATGTTTTAGCTCTAAGCTCCGATCAGAGACAGTTAATAACTCCTAAGTATCTGCATGTAGACTTCCCACACTCTTGACAGAGCCTGCTCGTCATAGAAAACCATTAAAAAGTGTTGTCAGCCACAACTCGCAGCAGGACCTAATCAGAATATAATGAGAGCGACATGAAAACTTTTTCCGAGCAAAGATTTTCCCCTTAGATCACATTTAATAAATTGTATTACAGTTCTTCAGTGAGGTATTGTGTGCTTGTTGGGGTTTGGTAAAACATTACACATAGCATATGACCCTGCTGAATTGGAATTCTGCTCTATTTGAATTGTTAAGGGGCCTCCAAACAATATTTTCATAATAACAACAAGTTAAATGACTATAAATAATGTGAAATGTGTTGCCTATAGTGCCAAACTCACAGAAAATCACCCAACATTTCCCCCAGCTTCATCAAGCTTTACTCTGATTGTTTTAGTTTTATGGCTCATAACTTGACTTCTTGGGTTCGCTTTCATAGCCCTGTTTTGGGCTACAGCTGTTGTTTTTAGCAAAAAAGCTCTATAAAATATATGCATACTATGTTGCCATGTACCATGTTCAGCACCAAACAGCAAACAGACACAGTTAGTTTCAATATTAGCGAGCAAAAGTACAGCATTTTAACAGCTAAAAAGCCAGATTGTTCCCTTAGGAGTTGGTGGAGTAAAAGAAGCAGAGCTGAAAGAAAGTGAATATTGGATTTTCATCACTTTCACAGTCAATGTTGCTCCATGTCTGCTGTACGTGTAAATAAGCAAAATCAACTTAGGTGGTGGTTTCCGCTGTTCCCAATTGGCCCAAAAAAGTTGTTACTGCAGTTTTCATGTCTTTATTTTATAATGTGATTTAAAAAACACAGCTGCTTTTATATTTCTAAAAACTTGATTTACTGGATGTAGAAGTTCTAATCTGACAGCAGCGATAAACAGACTTTTTGCAACACGGCCGCTGATCCCAGAGTCTCTGTCTGTGTTTATAATAGAGGGGTTTCTCTCTGTTTGAAAAGATTAATACTTCTACACCCCGGCTGTCAAGGCTGTTTAAATTTCTCAAAACTTTCCCGACCACTTTTCTCTCAGCACTGGCAAAAAAAGCAATTACAAAAATAGCTACTCCACCCCCCACCCCTTTGTGCCTCTTTGCACTCTCCTCTGTCCACTCTGTACTGGAGAATGAAAGAGAGACAGGTTTAACAAAGAACAGATTCTTCCCGCCGTGTTTTCTTCTGGTTGTGTTTTTTTGTCATTGCTCTTACCTTTCTATTTCTTGCTTACCTTTTAATTATCATTTCTTTTGCTTTACCATTTATTTTTATTCCAACACCAAGACCTTTTACTTTCACAGGTAGATTTTAGTGTAAATCCAACATGCCTGGAAGTTGTGGTTTGTTATTTATAACATTTATACTGTATGTGAATATGCACATGGTCATGTGTACATGTATGGCCTCATCTTTGTAATACAGTAAGAGCTTTATTTACGTTTTCTAAGTTTGTAATTAATATACCAGTTGAGATCTTATTTGGGTGTAATTTGAAGACTTTGAATGATTACTCTAATCAGGTGTGTTTAACTGTAGTACAGTATAAACACACGTACAGTACAACATAACTTTTCCTCCAGCTTGTGTGTGTGTGTCGTGTATATCTGTGTTTGCGTGTGTGTGTGTGTGTGTGTGGCCATGTTGCAAGAAATCAACCAACACACAGCGGATGGCTCTGTAATTAGCCAGCTGTCAACACACTGCTTTCAATTGACCTTGCAGCTGACGTGACAAAAACCGTGAGGCCCACATTGCCATCAGCCCACTGGCAATCCAATTATATAGCTGAAGCATCAAAGAGTTAAAAACAAAGCAATTTTACTTTGCATAGGCAGGACTGTAGCGTGTGTGCCTTACCCACAGCAGTGCAGGGGTTGATTGACAAATTAGTTTAAGGAGGTAGTCTCTAAAACGTGTAATGACTTGAAGATGTCCCACTAAGTTGATCGTGAAGCTTGCTCAGCCTCGATTAAAGGTATTAGACGTCAAAATAAGTGTGTACTACAATCATAGATTGATTAATACCCTGAAACTTCTTTCCTCTTCTTTTTTTCTGTGCTGCAGCAGCTGTCGTGAAAGACTTGTACTTACAATGTCTGTGTAATTAACAAAATGATTTATTAAAACGGCAGGTAATTAACAAAGCAGTGCCAGGGACTGCCTCTAGTTGTGTTTTGCAGATGTAGGAGGATAAAAAGATGCCGTCAAGGTTTTATCTGGCAAAGATCAGCAAAGTATTCAAGAATCCTAACTGATGAAGCAACAACATGTCAAAGCTTTTACTTAAGTTGCAATTAAGTACTTCGATTAGATAATTATTTAAGAAATCTATTACATGTATTTTGCTCTCAGCTATATTTTGAAGCTATTGCGAGATCTTGTGTTCATGTATTATAGGATTTTTTTAATATTCGTTGCAGCTTCCTTGCAGGCTTCTTTGTGGTAACATTACTTTTTATTTGCTGTTTCTTTGTTAAATTTCTGGTTACTAGAATTTTTGCTTCACAACCACATCCTTTGTGATATGCCTGAACTATAAAAAAACTAAAACGCAAATAAATGTTGCATATTGTTTCACAAATCCATATAAAAATCCATATAAAAAACTAAATGTAAAAGCAGCAATCTGCCAGTTCTCCAGGAAGTCACTGCACCTGGTCAACAAATCACCCTGCACATGCAGAACATACACTTGAGATATAACATGAGCCCATTTCAGACATGCAGTCCATTCCATTAATCTAACAGCATCTGAACGTGTCAGCTTCATGCCTAAATGAGCAACCTGATCACATTTCCACAAGATTCACCAACTTATCTTACGAGGTCTGACATAATAACATTTATTTATCACTTTCAGCACGATCTGAACTGCATTAATGAATAGGTATACACAAGATTTTGACAAACTGACATAGGATGTTGTTGCATATAGTGGGCAAACCAATCACAACAGTCTAGGAAGTGACTAACGCAATCCCAATTAAGTTATCTGAGATGTTTTTTGTAGTGATTTGACACTATATTAATGAAAATGAATTGAATTAAATAGAATTATTCAGAAGTTCAGCTCAGTAAAGCAGAATATCCTAAACAGCAATAACATGAGACCAAAAAATGTCCTGGAACACACTGATGTTTACGCATCATGTTGTAGTCAGAACACTCTGGTCTCATACTAAAAATGATATTATATATGCAGGTCTGAGCCTAGATCCACTTTGCAAACCAACCTTCCCTCTCACTGCACCACTCCGCTGCCTGCAGCGTAGAGCAAGTGCTGTTTTTGGTCACAATAGCCTTTCAGCTCAGACTGTGAACTGTATTGAGAAACTCTGGATTTTGGTTTCACTTCTCACCTCAATGCCAACACCGCTGTGGTTCTCAGATGCTGGCCAGGAGTGATGATGATTTGCTCCCCACCACAAGCATTGCACCGATTCAGACTGAGGGGATGACAGGCCCACTCAGTTTTTGGATGCACTACTCCTCTGCCCCATACTGATCCACTTTAGCACTTCACATCAGACTAACAAGGGGGTTTCTGCTAAACATATTTAAAATGTGAGATCTGGTAAAAAAAAAAAAAACTCTCTCACTCTCGGACTCCCTGTGACTTGCCTACAAAGGGCCTCTCTACGAGTGGAGTTTTCTGAACCCTTGCTTTAACCAAGAGCAAGAGCAATATCTGTAGCAATATGCACAGATTTCTTAGTAATCCTGTAACCTGTCAAATAAAGAAATGGATCTGCATTCATTTTAGGATGGGATTTCTTTGTGTAGTGTGTGTACTTTTACTGTGTGTATCAAGTTACACTGATAAACAAGACAAATACAAAAAAAGCCAAAAGAGATTTTTCACCTCTGTGCTCCAGTTTTGGGGCTCACACAAATGCATACACCCACACTTCTACATAAAACATTGAGTCAACAAACTGCACACACAGTTACTCTTACAAGCCCTATCTCTCACACATGTTTAGTTAAGTCCTCAGTGGGGCTTAATTGCCATCTTGTTGTGGATTCTTTTTAGCACGGTGCTGATTGATTGGGGATCAGGGCCTTAATATGGCTCATCGGGGACAGGCCCTTTGACATAGCCTGGTCCCAGGGCATGGGTCTTGTTTGAAACCTGAGATCTCACCACAGCCCCCTTGCACAAGTCTGAATGCCTGTCTGCTAAATGCTATACTGGTCAGGGAGCTTCACACATACAGGCCAACAAATGTGAACACATTCACACACGTGGGGACTGTCATGATGTGTAGTTGGCTTTAACCATTAAAGCAATTGACATTATTAAGCATTAGTATAGAGTCAAGTCAGTTTTTACACACTTAACCACACACTGTGAGTTTCTTACACAATTCATTATGAACAGGGCTTTCACACTCAATGTGCACAGGGCCCACTTCCTGTTTCCTGTTTCCCAGAATCCCCAGTGTCCCCTGTGTTGGTGATCCTGTTGGCAAGTCTGGTCAAGGTCAGGTTTAACAAAGTGTGTTTGTGTGTGTGTGTGCGCGTGTGTGTGCGCGCGTGTGCGTGTTTCTCCCTAAGGGTTACAAGGCCTAGATGGGGTATGTGGGGTTTCCCTGAACTCTGCCCTCCACCTCTGCCATCAACACACACACACGCACACGCAGACACTCACACACACACAGACAAAAAAACACACATACATGCAGACAAGCATGCACAGAAAGTGTTCTTTCTGTTCTTTCGTGTTCTTGCTTGGTATAAATGGAGGCTTTTGTGTGGATTTATCCTGCAGCCTGAGTCGGGATATTTGGTAATGTGTAGAGATTAATAGGATCAATGCAGTTTGATGTAGCTAGTGTTGTTAAAGGAGCCTTTCTCCTCTATCAGTTGAAGTCAGTTTATAAATCAGTTTTGTATTAATTGGTCTTGGTGCTTTCCAAATTGCAAGCATATGACTAGAGGACATTTCTTCTTCATCAGTTTCAATGTTGAGATTACGACAGAATCATCAATATAATTATATCATTTTCTCCCCTTTTGTACTGTTTACAATGTACTTAACACATAGAGCATGTGTACAATACATATAGATTCCACCTACCAAAACACAGCTATCTATTCCTGATCTTGTACACTTTTAAATTCCTTAATAACAAATTAACTTATCCTTAACAAGATCAGATCAGTTTATCTCTATGGTTTAGAGGCATCATGCGGCCTCAGATGGCCATACCCTGATCTGTACTTGTTTGATTAGTGCCAACAGTCTCATGACCTTAGGTCATCATTTTGTCGTTTGGCAACTCTAAAACATCTGTGGAATAAGAGTCTTACACTGGTGTGAAAGTGAATTAAGTGGAGGGGGAGATGTACATAAACACATACATATTAACCATAGCTGTTTTCCGACATGCACTGGTACCCTGAATTTCTTTAGGCATTACCGAAGTGGGCTGCATGTGAGAATGCAAATGTCAGTCAGCTTGGAGAGTACCTGGATTGTATCCTGCAAGCCACCTAGTATAACATTTGTGTGATGTCTGCGTTACACCATGCTTGCTTCAGGAGTCATATGCTCTGTAGGAAGCAGCATTTTGTCAAAAAGATTCAGTGTGCCTGCATATACATGTGAGTTTCCCTGCATGTTATTTAATCTATTTGTGTTTGTGCTTTTAGTCCTGATTTTTAGCAAAGATAAAACACTTTGTCTTTCAGCAAAGTATGAATTTCACTTATCTTATTGTCTGTGATATTTAGTGTGTTGCACAAGTCATTTTATGAAGAAGAACTGTTGCGATTTATTTTGTGCGCTGCCCTCATTCCTTCAACACGTCACCAAACATCCTCTGAAACGTCAGATGACATGGCTGAATTCACTGATTGTCGGATGTGGGTTTTATCTGTATACAAAGAATGGAATAATTATAAAGCATAATATAGTAGAGGAAGAGGTTTTCCAGTCAGAGAAAAAGTCAAACTTGTGCAAACATCACCAGCAGTCATCAGTCTCTGGTGTAACAAGTCAATAGATTTATTCATTAAAGCAGAGAATAGACAAAAACATAGAAGACATAGATATTTAGGGACTAGTATCAAATTCTAACATTTCCTCGTAATGAAAAGAAGATTGATCCTTTGGACAAAAGACAGCACAGCTCACACAGTGTCCCAAAACAAAATGCATATTGTCAACAGATGATAGGCATCTTTAACCGTGTTAATGTATTAAGATAGATATCCTTAAAGCCCTTTCTGTTTGTTTTATGTCTTCTACAGACACCTCCGACAGCTGTGTGTGTAAAGAGGGGTTATTTATGGCCTCCACACTATAAAAGTGTATTCTTTCCCCTCAGCACATGCCTTTAGTGTCTTTTAATCACTCTTATTGAGGATTATTCCACTTTCCCCAAGAATCCATGCTTGTGTTCAAACGTGTGTATTCTTGTTCTTTGAGCACTGTAAGTAGCCAGTCAGCCAAAACATGTGTCCTCCTGTCTGTTTTAAGTAACTGCCTTTGTGTGTTCAGATTGGGATCTGTGATCTAGGCAATATGCTGTTGTAAATCATGCTGGAAAGTGTATGTGGATGTATGTGTTGGGTGGTGGTGGTGGTGGTGGGGGTTACATGCTGTCTAAATCACAGAAGTGACTTCGCTCTTGGCAATCTCTTGCTCCTATTCTTTCTTTTGTGCTTGCTTTTCCTGTTATTATTATTTCCACACGGACATTTAAAGGCAGCCTGGAGTCAGTTCAAGGAATGCTATTAGAAAAACTGAAGGCAAAAATTGAAAACAAAAAGAACATTTTTAATATTGCTCCAGGGGGAACGGACGAAGTGCTTTATTTGTAATACTCTGGTATTAATGTCCCAGATTTTGTTACATAAAAGTGAACATGACAGCAACTGTGACACCACATGAGCATGGCAAAAACTGCAATGCTCATATTTGTATAATAAAGAAACATACAGCAATGGAATTCTATGGTCTGTGATAGTCAATCAGGTTCAAAAGACAATGGCAATTCATTGTTGCTTTTTAGTTTCTTTATAACAACAAAAATATAGAAAAA
Source organism: Sandelia bainsii (assembly GCA_032362345.1). NCBI lineage: Eukaryota > Metazoa > Chordata > Actinopteri > Anabantiformes > Anabantidae > Sandelia > Sandelia bainsii. Next base: position 19,886,323 of record JAUMHL010000021.1, on the reverse strand, counting down.
CACTCTGTTTTAGCTGCTTGAGTAGGTCATACTAGGTGGGTATCAGTAGGCTGTGTACAGGCTGGTACGTTAGGATCAGAGGTAGTCGGGACCCACTGCTGTTCAAAAGTTAGTTTTTTTTGTGTTGCATTGTCATCTCTAAATTGTGGTGAAAGTAAAGCAATAAATAATATAGTTATTCAGCAGTAGTTGGGATTATTGACTCTCATAATCTTTGTTTCATTCAGTTTTTCTCTTAATTCTTCTTTCCCACTTCTCTAAATCACTTTTTTTTACTTTCACCTTCTTGCATTTATGCTTTCTGAGACTCTCTGCAATCTCTGTCTTATTGGTTTTGTAGTGGGTGTCATATACATGAACACCCACTGATTAGTCAAATGAATTGTTCCCATATCTTACTTCTTTTCATTCACCTCTATAGTAACGGATTCTATTACGACTCCTGTGCCCCATTTGTTTGTGTGTCTGTATGTCTGTCTAAACACCACTGGGTTTATGATACATATTCCCCTCCTGTTCTAAACAATTGACAGGCTGATTGACCCCCTCACTCCCCAAAACCTTCTCCTCACCTGGACCCCTGATACTCCACAGTCCTCCAGAGAATTGATGTCACTGGGTGAGGAGCAATATGAGCAGCGACAGGATTTATGTAGAGTGCATGTCAAATCAGAGTATATATTAACTCTCAACCAACATCTGCAAATCATTCTGTGTTGTGAATAGATCAAAATAAGAAGTTATATTAAGTGTAATGGTAACATAAACAAATGTTTGATTTCTACGTCTACTCAAGACTCATTTAAGGATAGGCAGTTTCAGCATTACTGCATTAGCATGTACTTTTTGAACCAACCAGTGCCTGTTATGTCTTCTCTGGGAAAATTCCTCAGACTCACTTGAAGTGATGCATTTTAAATGCAGGGCTGTTATTGGTCTTTTGGTCTGTCATTGGCCCATGTTCACAATCAATAATAGTGAAAAGAGTGTGTCCTCATTCATTTCAATAAGACGATGTGCTATTCCACCTTCTGAGGGATCTCAAAAAAAGAACAAACCAAAAAACTGAACTTGACTCAACTTCATGCAAGATGACGTCATAAAACTGCAAACTGCATTGGTCAATGCTTATTTCAGGTAGATTATTGAGTAACAAATTATCTAGAGTGCAAATTATTTACCAAAAGTTTGAGATCCTCTCTATCTCCACATCATCTTTTGTTCTGCTTTTTGCTTTCACTCTGACAGAAGCCTCTGTTGTTGCAGTCAGTAACACGAAGACGCAGGAGGGCCTTCTGTTTCTGCATTGTATCCGAATGCAGCACCTCAGTTGCCCTCTCTCGCTGTTCATTCCCAGTGTGGTCACGGGCCACTGGCAGTCACAGACCCCAGTCAGCCTCAGCCTCTGGTGGCCATTTTGGCTCCCTGTTAGTGAGAGATCATTAAACACTGAAACCACACATGCACTCTCCAATTCTCCTATGATAATTGAATTACTCTATCTAAGATTGCCCAACACATGAATCACTACCCTACAGTCATATCAGTATTTCCTCACCATTACAGAGATATAAACTAGTGAGATTTTGACAACATCCTAAAAGTATTTATTCTTTTAGCTGAGCCCTAACTCTCCAGTACTTTTTGGTAAACACACAGAGTAATGTTGAACAGATTGTGTTTTCTCATTTTCTTTTTCCTCATTTGTATCAGACTTTGATAGTGAGGAAACTCACTCGAAGACGACGGCCACGCAGTTGTCTGTTTTCTTGTTCTCATTCTGCCCACGTGTTCATTTCCAGAACCACAAGGTTTCTTTGATTTGTCGTTTGAACACCTTCCCAGTGTGCATGGTTGTTTGTCTCTATGTGTCGGCCCTGCGATGGATTGGCGCCCTGTCCAGGGTGTACCCCACCTCTCGCCCGATGACAGCTGGGATAGGCTCCAGCACCCCCCGTGACCCTTACGAGGACAAGCGGTTAAGAAAATGGATGGATGGATGGAACACCTTCCCTTTAATACATTCACACTGTCTCAAACACACACAGTGACTGAATGAACTGAGAACAGAATGATGATTTTGCATGGTTTAACTCTTTTACTATAAATCACATAATTTACATCATGATTATCATGCTGTTGTGTTTTTAAAATGTGCTTATTTATTCGGGTGACTGTTGTTCAGGAGGTAGAGCGGATTGTCCAGTAATCGCACCATTTGCGGTTCAGTCCGTTTACCACTAATATGTACAAATCAAGCAGCTTTGACCAATATGTTTACTGTGATGGATTGATTAAATTTAAAGTTGACTTCCACATTGTGTGTAAATGAATGGAAGCCAGTGGCTACCTGGGACAGAAGAAGTACTTGTAAAATACAAGGTTTTATGATATTTTTTTCTAAATAGATGGCAAAAATGATCATGATTTGTTTTCTTTTGGTGGTTTGTTTTTTATCAGGCAAGAGAATTACTGATCAACAGAAAAAAAAATGGAGTGTGCATAAGTTAAGCTAAAGTTAGCTTAAGGATAAGTTTTATCTGTTCGACTTGGCTAGATGTTAAAAAAAAACAACCCTACAATAGAATAAAACAACCTATCTTAAAATGTCAAAAAGGTGAAACATGGATCCTGGTTTTACTAAAAATGCGCTGTCACATCAGTATTTCTACTGGCTTGTTATTTCCTAAGTCACAACAGTTCACAGTTGCGCATTAATAAAATATCAGCAGGTTTTTTTGGAGCTTGGGTTTCTGTTGTAAACACACACAAAGAGACAAAGCAGCCAGTATATCTTAGCACAAGCTGATTGGCATCCCCAAGCAGGACACAACAGCTGTGACCTCATGCTGCCAGCAGCTCATCTCCTCTTCACTCAGCACCCACAGCAGCTCCTGGAAACGAAACCTTGAAATCTAAAATGTCATCGGGATCCGCCCCTCGCCTCCTCACCCTCAGATCCAATCCTTTCCCGTCCTTGATTTATCCCTCCAACAAAGAGTGTTGAGTTTCACATCCCCTTCACCCCAAAACTCAACACAAACCCATCATCCCAGCCCACAGCCAGCTGATGAGGAATACCCAAGTTTACATGCTCAAGACTTAAAGATGTGTTCCATAATCAAAACATAAGCCAAATTATAGACCCCACTAAGAAACTCTAAGCATGGAGAAGTGTGTTTGTTCTGGTGTAAACAGAGTGTGTGCTACAATCATAATGTCACACACTTTTTAAGGTGTGAGGGTACTTCAAGGAATACTTTATGCTTTATAGTCTTTTAGTTTTGGGGGCCATTGATTCAAAAGCTCAGTTTCTTTTATATATTTAAAGTCACTTTCACTTGTATACTTTTGCTATAATCCTGCAAAAATATAGATTTCCAAATTCATCAGAAGGGTTTGGATAGTTCAGACATATTGACTTTGAAACTTAATGTGGAGGCTTTTGCTCCAGCAAAAACAAACACATCAGTAGCTTTTCCAAAAAGATGATTCTTTGACATTATTTAATCAGTTGAAAAAGCACAAAAAGACAAATAAGAATTGGAACTGGCAGCTGATCCGTCATTTCATTTCTTTTTGCTTTTTCTGCCATCTTCTTTGCTATTTTTCTCTTTGTTTGCTTTTAATCTGGCAGTTGTCAGTGCTCTCCTTTGTCACAATCCTTGTGGAAAACCCAGGCAGATGAAACGGAAGAAGAGTCATCTTTGCCGCAGAGAGACCCATGTTGAGAGGTCGTGTGGGTGGGGGTGTTGGCGGGTCCCGTGGAGATGGTGAGAAAAGGGAGACTCAACGTTTTGATTGATTATGAGTTCCAGTTGTTTTGTCTTTGATGCCAAATTGAACTTTCTGAGGATGATTAAGTGTGAAGTCAACTCTCAATGAATCATCCATTTTGTGGGCTGAATATTCCACCACCTCCACTTTGAAAACTTTCCCTTTCCTGTTACTATGCACTCTGATACGATCTCTCTTACTTTCTTTTATGTAATAAAACAAAAAGGCTTGAGTTTAAAGTTTCCCATTAAACTTTTTATGTTTAACTTTTCCCCTGGCTTGCTTGCTCTCATCTCTTCCCTAGTTAAAAATGCAACGCAACTCTGCATATGCACACAGTTTGTGAAACATATTGAAAACTCACCACCCATCTGGATATTAAAACTGCAGTGTGCACATTATTGGCCCCACCAAGGTGTACATGTATGTAACCATATGGATGTGAATCAGGGTGGTGCTGGAAAAGGAGCTATGCTGCTTAGCAACCGCTTCCCTGAATAAATAATGAGGTTGGAAAAAATGTAATTCAACAACGAATCAATGTCCTCAACACCTTGTTTAGGCTCTGTGGTGGGGATAACTTTTCTGTTTAGATCTGGATTATAGATGAAGTCTCTGAGGGAAAGGACTCCCTTTATAATTAACTATTATAGAACATTACACAGAGGTCCCATGGCATTGGTGTGTAAAATAAACGTCCTGACCAGCCATCTACTGTTTACACAAATAGCAACCGCACTTGCCTCTCTCTGCCTGGCGTAGGTTACACACACACACACACACACACACACACACACACAGAAATAAAAGGATGCACAGACAAAACTAGAGAACAAAGATAAAGATATACCTTTTTTTTCTTTTTGTAGATGTGTCCTGTCAGTGTTTAAACATGTTTAACTTCTGCTGCACTGGACAGGATACAGACACTTTAATATGCCTCTCAGACATGGCTTTTCGTCTAAGTCGACTGGGAGAGGAGTGAAATAAATTAAAATATAGAACGCAGTAATGGTTGATTTGTGATTTGGACTGAGCAGGTTCGGTTGAGACAGTTTGGACTGGACTGAGTTGTAATTTGCCCGCGGGGATCTGGCTGCATTGTGGTGGATCGTCTGCTCTCCCTTGTCATTTACTTGTCTGTGTGTGGCTTGACGTTAGCGTGGATGTGTGTGTCCACCATAGTCAGTGACGCACAACCAAGTGAACCTCTCGGCTGCCTGGACGCACTCCAGCCCTCAGTCTTTATCCTGTGTGTTTTCTCATGCTCTCGCTACATTTTCATATTCTGGTTCATTCCATTCAGAATGGTAGCAGCCCAATCAGTCAGCAATCCATCAAATTATTCAAGCACTGTTGGGAGACTCTCATCTTACAGCTTTAATGCCAGACATGATTTTCACCTAAGGAGATTAAGCTCTGCGCCAAAGGAAAAATATCTTAAGATGTAGGAGTGTGTCAGTTTGTGGCCTGATGAAGGGGTGCTAAGCCGTCTGCAGGCACACCGCAACATGAACTCACTATTAATAATATCCACATTTTAGTAGGAAATTACATATTCTAGGATAAAATTTGCTTAAACTTGTATTAAGCTGTAAATGTAGTGTTGCGATATCTCCGTGGCATTGTCAGTATGCAGACCACAGCTAGATCATCGTGTGTGTGTGTGTGTGTGTGTGTGTCACGCCTGGAAAGCCCATTTAGATGTCTACAGACGTAGTGCTAAACTTGGCCCTTCAGTCCTCAGGCAGAAGGAACTTAATGGCCCTGTGCTCACACCATGCTTATTAAAGTTGTATGCTTTGTGTGTTTGTGCACACACAGATGTTGTGTGTGTGGTTGCCTAGCCCATTGTCAATTTGTTTTCATTTAATCTTTTCAGCATTTTGGTGTCATTCTGCAGTTTGTGAAGTAATTCATTCACACGTTGTAAACTACCTTAATATAGTCAACAAAGGCAGCGGCTGGTTGGATGATAATGAAGCACTAAGCCGCGCTGTTTTACAGTTAGTGTAGCTACAATGTAAAAGGAGGCATTGTGCTGCTGTTTTCAGAAAGCAAGTTTAACTGCATATTATAGAGGAATATAGAAAATCGGTGGTTAAATCACAGGAAGTCACAAGGTTATTATTATGAATGGAGTTCTTCCAGAGTCAATTTATGATGTTTAGTGAGTATTTTTAGTGAGTATCATTAATCAGCCAATTGGAGCTGAAGTCTGTATCTATCCACTTCAGAATTTATGTATTAAGTATTTCCCAAACCTTCGCAGTCTGTTCTGTTTCACACGGAGTTTGCCATTACTTACACAGCGGGGTTTGAAGCTTGAGGATGTACTTCTGCAATCAGTGAGTAGCTGCAGTATAGCTCTTTTGTGCTTAGTTGTGTGTGTGCATGTGTGGTGGCATCATGCAGTCCCTTATAAACTGTAGTTGTGTCCAGTCTTACAGCCTCCATATGGCAGACAACACAGTGATCTAACTCGGAATGAATAGCCTGCTAGTCAGCATGTGGTTTGTGTAGGATGAGAGAGGTGACAGACTGAGGCAGAACCAGACAGAAGGAAGGAGATGCATTAATAGTGAATAGAGTGTAGAATAACGACACAACCTGGACAGTAAACTCAAGAGTCACTGAAGGAAGTAAAAGTTGTGAAAACATGATCATCAACCACTTCTCTATGTGTGTGTGCCCATATGCTTCAGATCTCTGCTTTTAATCATACAGCCAAAATTCATTTTTAACAGGGTGCTGTAACACTGTGCCGATCTATGTGACCTTCGATTTGAACGTAACTCCTCTTTAGCCACACAATGTGAAGTCTTGTTATAGCACCCACAGCAAGAAACAGCCATTCATTTCGCTGAAGTGCAACTAGTGGGTTTTGTGTGATTATACAGAGAGAACATGACACCTAGTGGTGTTTCTGTGTACTGCAATGTCTTATGGGACCTTTGTTGCCATTCTTCCTTCCTTGACATTCTTGCCCCTGCTTATATAGTTGTTGCAGAAATGTGCTAAAATTGTTCAGACAACTTTAAATTTACTTTAAATATTCCACCCCTCTCTCCTCTTTGTGTGTTTGTATGTCTCAGATTGGATTTTGATGAAGAGGGATTCTGCCAGCCTTACAGAGGCATAGCCTGCGCCCGCTTCATCGGTAACCGCAGCATCTATGTTGAGTCACTGCAGATGCAGGGCGAGATCGAGACGCAGATCACAGGTGAGAAAAAGGCATTGTGTTCAGGTGGGTTTGACCCCCTCTGTTTTGCTTACAGTTATGAATCTTGAGAATGGTCCAAACCTCCTTCAGCTTGTACAGTAGATGGCATTTATTCTTAATATACTGTAGATTATCTTCTTCAGCATTTTCTTCAGGCACTCTCACACAGACCCCCCCCCCCCAAATTGTTTTTAAATTGTAAATTGCTAACGCCCACAGCCTGCGTTCATCCGGTGAGTTCACTAGTTCAACCATCATTTAGTCATTCTGTCTTGATTAGCCAAACTCTGCTCACGTATGTCTTGAGCCACCAGGGCTGATGAAGCACCTTTGTACAGCTGCATGACCTAAATCAATGAAAGCCTTCCGCAAACAAGGACTGTTTAGAAGCTAAATCTGTATTAATATACAATATGAAGAAAACAGGACATCACTTCTGTGGTCCAAAGGAAGTTCAGCAAGGTCACCACTCAGCATGGAGCACACATGGCTCACATACTCTTTTTCATACTGTTCTATATGTCTCTGCTTCTGTGTTTTGTTTTGTGTGTTTGCGTGCATATGTCCTCAGAGGTCAGTTTAATGTGTGTGTTACTGATTACATCCGTGCAGCTGTCAGCTTTTTCTATGAAACTTCAGGGACAAAGGGGCCATGAACTCAAACTCTAATCTGAAACATCAAGGAGGAGTGATAATGAAGATTTATGATGCCACAGAGTCGTAAAAACTCTGTAGTAGGACTGTAAATCATACATATCATCCACATTCAGTAGCCATTCACTTCTCTTAAATTTGGTGTCACCTTTACTGATATTTAGCATGATTTTATTCAAGCAACATGTGCTATAGGAGCATTTGGAAAACTGCCAACTTTACTTATCCACTTTATAATCACTTGTCTTCTCCTCCATGCTCCAAAGAGTTGCTTTATTGATAATGACAACCGCAGAAAAGCAGATGTTTTCAATAACCGTACAGTGTGACTATGAATCATACATTTAAAACTGCAGTTTTCACTGTCAGTGTCCTTCTTTGATTCCGAAACGTTTAGATGCTCAGATGTGAATAGCAATGTGAGCACAGGATAGTATTTTTTAAAATATCTGCTAAATTAATCTTCATCTAGATTAAATAAAATATAGATCAATTGTGATGCCAAACTGCACTATTTAAAAGAAGCTGATGCAACCGATATACACTATTACCAAAAATAATTGCTATTTTCTATTCTAATACCACATTTGACTCCCTTGTTCCCAGCTGCCTTCACCATGATCGGGACATCCAACCATTTGTCTGATCGTTGCTCCCAGTTTGCCATCCCTTCTCTCTGCCACTTTGCCTTCCCCACCTGCGACCGTAGCTCGGGAACTGACAAACCTCGGGATCTCTGCAAAGATGAGTGTGAGATCCTGGAGAACGACTTGTGTAAGACGGAGTACATCATCGCCCGCTCCAACCCTTTAATCCTGAAGAGACTGAAGCTGCCGAACTGCGATGACCTGGCTGCCTCTGACAGCCCAGAGGCTGCAAACTGTCTGAGGATAGGCATCCCTATGACTGAGCCTATTAACAAGAGTAAGAGAAGATTGCATGACATCATTTATTACCACTAAAAAACTTCATATTTGAGAAACCAGATATGCTCTGATATCTTTTTAGCTCCACTATATATCTGAACAAATTTGGGGCTGCTTAGATAGTCTTGGTTCATTATCTTTGATGGAATATGTTTATTTTTGATATTATCTTGGTTATTGGAGACTTGCTTGTTTTGTGCAACTGTCCAAAACCCCAAAATATTTCATTTCCTATCATATAACAAAGAAAGTAAGTAAGTTCAAAATCATTTTTTCTTTAACTGATTATCAGAATAGCTGCTGATTAATTTTATGTTACAGCTTTACTCACAAGAAGTTAGATTATGTTTCTGATTCTGTTGATTCAGTTGATTGTATTGCGACTGTAATGACTTACCTGTCTTAAGCAAGTTTGAAGTCTTTTTTAATTGATTTTGATAGTTTACTAAGACGAATTAATCTCTCTGGCTACCTGGGAATAAGAAAACAGAAGTCTAGCTGGCAATATGTTATTTGGCATTTTCTCAAGTTAGCATTTGCAGCTAGCACAAGCATACTCCCCACAATCAGCCAAATAGTGGTCATTAAGTACATTCTCACTTTTAGTTGTTCAAGGAGGAGGGTCCACCAGCAAGCGAAGTGATAATGTCAGCCTAATAATGTAAGCTCAGCCTAACACAAACACTCTCAACTTCTCCCCACCAGATCACAAGTGTTACAACAATAGTGGTGTAGACTATCGCGGGACAGTCAGCGTGACCAAGTCAAAGCGTCAGTGTCAGCCATGGAACTCACAGTATCCTCACAGCCACTCGTACCTGGCCGTCCACTACCCAGAACTGAACGGGGGACACTCGTACTGCCGCAACCCAGGGAACAAACATGAAGCCCCGTGGTGCTTCACACTGGATGAGGCAGTCCCCATGGAGCTCTGTGACATACCCGTCTGTGGTGAGAGACTAGAATAGATTAAAGTCTCTGATTATCTGATCTGATAGATTAAAGTCTCTCATACTTCATACTGATCTCCTTCATGGTCCACTTAGCTACTTTTTTTGATTTCCAAAGTATAGTATGATGACATTTCTGCTAATAAACTGCTAATAAATTTAGTTCTTACTTGTCAGAATTTCTTTATTATTGCATTCTTATTGTCATTATTATTAAAGACTGTATTATAATTGCCTGTCAGTATTACTTGCTACTTATCATTTATCTTTATCTTTATACTTATTACGTGGCATGTGGTGTGGACAGCAACGAAAGAATTTAATTCTACAGGGAAACATGTTTCCTTACTGTGCACATGACAATAAACCTTTGAATCTTGAATCTTAAAACTACATCACTACTGCAAAAATATCACAATATCTCTATCATATTGAGCAGCCATGCAAATATGTCTATATGTGGTATTCCTCTCACTCCCCATAGATCATAAAGACAAGTCTGGCGGCAGCAACATGGAGATTTTGTATATCCTGGTTCCCAGTGTGGCGATTCCCTTAGCCATCGCCTTGCTCTTCTTCTTCATTTGTGTGTGCCGCAACAACCAGAAGTCCTCCAGGCCTCCCGCACCTCGCCAGCCCAAACCAGTCAGAGGACAAAATGTTGAGATGTCCATGCTTACAACTGCATACAAGCCAAAGGTAGAGAGCGTCACATGACACTTTGTGGGGAAAGTAAATAATGGAGGTTTTTTCTATGCCTCACCCTGCTTGTCCTCATTGATATAAATGGGGTGGACAAAATAATAAAAAAACACCTGTTAATATAATGCAATAAAATTCAGCAGTACCATGAACTGATATGACCATACAGTGGAAGCAACACCTCTTTTACAGAAAATTATGACGACCATGATTTATTGCAGGACTGCTGGGTTGCTGCATACATTTTTGCTAGGTGCACCTAATGAACTAACAACTGAGTGTATACTCATGCCACATTTTACACTACTCTGTGGTGACTGAGGATTAACAGTATCTTCTGCCAAGTCACCTGGGATACGTCACAGCATGCTGGGGTGACTGGGTTTGTGTGTGTGTGTGTGTGAGTGTGAGAGAGAGAGTCTGTGTGTCTCATAACATCAGCAGGCCTCCACACTTCTCTCATTCACATAATCTTACACACTCCCAGAAACACACACTTCACCCCCCTCAGAGCGCATAGTGTGTGTGTGTGTGTGTAAACGACCTGTCTCAGGCAAAGCTTAAGATCTCTATCATCAGAGCTCTGCAGGTCCAGGAATGTTCAACTGTGGCTCTTTTCCTCTGTGTTTATTTCTCTCCCACTGTCTCTTTTTCCACATCTCTCCTTCACACTCATCCTCTCCTTCCTGCTCTCACTTAATCCATCTCTCTTTGTTGCTCTTCTTCTGTCTTTCTCTCCATCTCTTTACCCCCGATCCTATTTTCCCTCACTCTTCCACAGAACCTCTTTGTAATGTAGATCATGAAGCCCGTGCTTTGCCAGCCAACACATAGCTCACATTAGGATCAGTATCACATTTCTTTCAAGGTTGCACACTCAGTCATATCATGTCTGTTTATCTTTTTCCACATGATTTTGGTGGTGGTGGCAGGGGAGTTATCTAGACAGTGTGTCTGCCTGTGCAAACCAGAGCTGATGCTCAAGGTAATATGTATAGTGTTACCATCAACAGAGAGAGAGAGAAATGCAAAATGTCACAGAAGTGTCAGAAGCTATTAATATTCCTGTTTTTTTTTTGTTTTTTTTTAAATGGAACAAATGTTTCACTGACCTAAAAAAGAAGTTGCTCTTCATTGTGTTTAGATGAGGCTTCTATCTGCAAGAGTCAAGTTTAGCGGAGATCAAAGATAGTTAACCATGATTATGATAACCATGCAGTTATGGAATTATACAGCTGATTTTCAATGGTCTTTGTGAATAACAAAGTCTTGAAATGCATACACATATCAGACCACATAATCATCCATAATCATTTTGAAAAGCCAAAAATTTTTTTTTACCCAAGAGCAGTTCTCACCCCTTTTTCCACTACATGTACATGTACTAAAACCTCAAAATAGTTTGAAGAATTTGCATTTGATTTCTACCCTTTTAAACTTTTTCAGTGAGCAGTAAATCCTTATATTATATAGTAATTTTGGTCATAATTATTATATTATTGCCAAGTCACTTGCCTTTCTTCACTTCACTTATCTACAGCCTTGTGTTAGGGTTACGCTGCTACCCAGCAAGCCTTGTTCTGGGGTCGCCCAGAGGTCATTCCCTGTGACAACCCACTTAGAGATACATAAACATTCACACACACACACATAAACCTGTGGTGGTGTGAGGAGGATCTGAGGGTTTGGGTGTGGGGAAGAATGAGGGGGGGGGGACAAAATCATAACTAAAAACATCTGTGTGTCTCATAACATCAGCAGGCCTCCACACTTCTCTCATTCACATAGTCTAACACACACTCAGAAGCACACACTTCACCCCCCTCTGAGCTCATACTGTGTGTGTGTGTGTGTGTCTCAGGGAGAGAGAGAGAGAGACCAAGGAATTTCATTATTCATCTTTGAGTTCCTGGAATTGGAAAATCTCTGCCAACCTCTCCTCACCTTTTATCTTCTCCCAAGTACAGACGCACACACGTGTACACACACACACACACACACACACACACACACACTCCCCATTGCCTCTCCTTCTGAGATCACCTGGCCAGCTCCTAGATATTAGAGTTTAGCTGGAGCCACCAAGGATAAACAACCATACCAAAGGAGACAAAGACCTCCCACACACTCCTAAACAAACGTTTACAGTTGAAGTGTTGGACACAAATTCTATGATTATTTATCTTCTAGTTGTGCAATTGATTAAACAAAGAACAATTCATATTTTAAATATCTAGTCTGGTTTTGAATCTCTACCACTGTGGTTGTTAGAGCACAAAAACTATAATAATGCAACCAAAGAACTGCCTTTAGTTTAACTTAAAAGCATATATCTGATATATATGATGTTATTATCAGCTTTATTGTCATTGATCACATTTACATGTTACAACGAAATTTGACTTCAGCATTTAAACCATCCCCCTTGGGGGGAGCAGTGGGCAGCCACAGGCGGCGCCCGGGGAGCTTGCACTTAGTGTCTTGCTCAAGGCTGGCACCTGCCACCTTCTGCATCCCAATCTGATGCTTATCCCATTGAGCTACCAGTCTGCCGAAATCCCATGAAAAGACCAAACCCAACAATGTGACAGGTCATCTCTTGGGATTTTCCAACTTTTCTTGCCTTCTGTGTGACATTTTCCTGCAGAAAAAGTCTCTGATATATTATTTGACTTGAGTATTTGTGACAGAAAAGTTGCCCATGTTCACTGTAACAAAAGAAAAAACTTGCTCACACGTTTTTTTGGACAGCGGTGGCACAAAGAATCTATTCATGAATCTTTTTGTTTCGGATTGTCGACTGATACAAATAAAATGCAATGTCACCACGATTGACCCTTCAAATTTGGCCATATTCTCTTTTTCGATTAATGCTTCTGTATCTTTACTTGATGTTTTATGAACTCATAACACAGTGAAACATGTCTCTGTCCCTTTCTCTCTCTCTTATCATTTTATTTTATTAGGAACTACTAGATTTGAATTGAGAGAAAAATTGAAAAAATTGAAAAATTGAAGGTTTCTTACCCAGTTTCATTTCGTCAGTCCTGTTGTGTTTAGCTGTACAAACAAAACATGGTGCCAGCTTTTACAATTTTCACACATTGGTTTCCAAAGGCTTAAAAGGCGTCATTAGGAGCTGATGTAATGGATTGAGCCTAATTATGACAATTATCAGCTCTCATATTAGGCAATCACATATTAGATGTTATATTAGGCAATTTGCCTGCATCAACTTAGAAACCGTAACATAAACTTAATATCAACATCTAACTTTTCCATACAGGGATAATAGTGAGGAAAGAGGGCTGACCTATCAAGAAAATAATGAATTTTCTGTCACATCTCTGTCACACCCAATTCTTACTTCTCCTTTTTATTTTCCCTCATCTTGTGCTCTCTGCAGTGTAAGGCCAAAGAGCTTCCCCTGTCAGCTGTGCGTTTCATGGAGGAGCTTGGAGAGTGTAATATAGGCAAGATCTACAAGGGTCACCTGTACCTGCCTGGCATGGATCAGGCACAGCTTGTAGCCATAAAGACCCTGAAGGACATCTCCAGTGCTCAGCAGTGGGGCGACTTCCAGCAGGTACAGAATAGATCACTTTGTCTTAGGGTTAGTCAAATTTGCATTATAATTTTAAGAAATAAAAGGTTGTAAACCAATCTATTATTAGTGAAGATAGAGGTGCAAAACATGTGCCTCCAACTTGGTAGAGCATGTGATACTAAAATACTGCCATGTAACACTACAAGGAACTATGTCTGTGAAGATTCTCAGTCACTACAAGGGACTACTCTCTCTGTGGAAAGATCTCTCTTACCACAGGAACTGAAGCATGACTTGTTATGTTTCCATAGAAGGTAAGTGTAACGGGTGGTGAGGGACTGTATATACAGTAGCTAGGAACCACTGAACAGTAAATAAATTAATCTAAAATAGTTTTTGAAAAATAAACTAACTACAAGCAATTTGTCCAGATAAATTTAGATGATACAGAGGATTGAAATAAATGACTTCTCACTAATCCTCACTTTCCATTTTAAAGATTGAGACCTGAGCTGCCTGTCTTTTAAAGTGGTACTACACCCAATATCTGCGTGTTTTAGTATGAAACACTAGCCCCAAATATTGTTGAAAGGTGGCTGTAAAAATGAGCTACAATAGATTCAATTCAATTCAATTCATCTTTATTTGTATAGCGCCAAATCATAACAAAGATCATCTCAAGGCACTTTACA